>OW679198.1:36087900-36597598 GCA_940337035.1 Agriotes lineatus
ACAGTCCATACAGGGTAACCATTTTGCGCATTTAATTACGGAAATTTAATTGACCTGAAGAGATAATTACGAGGTTGGTTAAATTAAATGTTTAGTTATTTCTTACCTTTGTTGGTATATCATAAATATAATGTTATTTGAACTGAAGCTTTTTCCATCGAGTTAGGTAGCATGTAATCCAAATAATTAAGTTTTATAATTACGTTTAGACAATGAACCTATTATAGTGCACCAATACAAAATTGGTTTCTTAACAAATCAATACGGTCTGAATGATACCTGTGTTCACGTCTTTGTTAGTTGACGTAGGCCACAAATGTCTCAAAGGGAAAATTTCTTCTGGCTTTCCTGCTCACAGAGATTATCCTTCACGAAATCATCAACAAGGATTCAATTACTAAATTTTCATTCCTTCAGTACCTATTAAATATAATAATCTGGCCCTACTAGTTAACATAATCTATCTATCTCTGATTCATTTACTAAAGCAGGTGGATTTGCGATCTCAAGAAGTTAAGTATTGATCTTTCTCTTTTATTTCACGCACTGTATTTCAACGTGTGTTTATTTGTGGAATTATTCGGTATCTACCATTCTACTAAATATTTTATGTAGTTTTCAATATCTAATAAAATATGCGTTCTATCGGAAATAAGAATTTTTTATACTCGTATTTGCTTTATTTCTTATCCACTTCTACAGTCTGTTTTCTGTCTTTTTAGATGACGTTATTTATGCAAGCTTTGCTTATGTCTGGGGTTTGTTCTCGCGATGTGAATGCTAGCTACTTACTGTAGTTGACTTAAGAAATTCGCTTTGTTTCTCAAATCCCATTATCAAAAGCCGATGCTTGTGAAAGGCTCTTTATTCATTAAATTCATCTACGGATCTCGAAGTTAATTATACCTAAACGTAATATCTTGCGACTTCGACGGAGTTGGAACAAACATTTTCGACGGCACCACTTCATTACTGCTGCATGGAAGCTAACTGTTAATAAATTCGACTCCTCCTAAGAAACGCGAAAGAAGCAGCTCTCTGTGACACTTCCGGAACAAACAGCATAAGGAAATATAAATAACGCCACCATGCTACGCCGCTTTAAAAGCTTTCGCTCTTGGAACACCGGAGAACCCGCTCGCGAGTACAAGGGCTGCTAAATTTCATCACAAAATAATTCAAATGTTTACTGTGCCACCCCTTTGGAACTCAATATGTACTTATACGCTTGGTTTCTGAACTTTGTCACTTAGGTATTTGTCAGATGAACTCGCGAAAGGAAATATAATTTAATATTCTTATAATTCCAAGTAGTTTATCATTGCTGAGTAAACTTACACTCTTAACCCTTCATGAAAACTTAATTCGTTTATAAAGTAAGAAACACGCGCTGTTGTGTGATAAACAAAAAATAACTAATACATACTTAATAGTCTCCTTCTATCTTATAGTGTGGAGGTGAAATGTTTCCATTTCTTCATTCATTATAGTTGCTTTTGCTCTATCGAGTACTTCCGACTTTTATCCGCTTGGTGTTTATATCACCTGTAAACGCATCTGCATATTTGCCTAACGAATAATATAATATATGTAGCATGTAACTTTATATATGTTACATTTAACACACAATATTACAAGAAAATTTTCAGTAGGCAGCCAGGGTTGGGTCTCTAAGGTTACGTCACTGTAGTACTATGATGAAGTAATTTTATTAGACTGCCTACAGAAAAATTTGAAGCGATGCGTTAATCTAGTCCGATCAAGGTCGATCTTCGGGGTCAGACGGTAACCTTGAGGGCACCCCAAGGGCTTAAGCTTAGCGCAAGTTTTGTTTATCAGGTAAAATGGAAGCGTTTTCAGGACTGTAAAGTTACTTACTCGTACTTCTGCCAGCTATGTTATCACAAAAATTAAGACACGTTAGCCGTATCGACCACAAACTGTACGTACGGTTCGCTTGATGTTTCTTATTTTTTCTTCTTTAATAAATTGCAAATGCGCGTCTTTGCCTTACGCTTAGCGCAAAAGCACTTATGTCAGTGATCTAAGAACAGAGGCGTGAGCTCAAAATTGTCCGCGGGAGAAAACGAATATATTACTATGTTGATTGGCACACTGTCATCTTGATATTTTTACTTATCAATTTTATGGTAAGAAACGTCCCATTTATTCCTAAATATAAGTTTCTGGTGGCTGAAACTTTGTTATTTTATCCTCCTAAATAGCCGAGTTCGTAATTTATTTTAATCTATAGTCAACGATGTATATTTAAAACGGGACTCTGGCAACGCTTGCCTGTGTTGTCCGTTTTTATATTTAAAGATATAGCCAACCTGTATTTATATGTTTTTACTTGTTAATTAGATTTAAAACATTGTAATGTAACATAATCGAAAGTGCTAGCATGTCCTTGTGCATGCAACACTTATTAAATTTCCGTGTTCAGCTGCAATCGCCTGAAGACTACAATGACGGATGGCTGAGACCTTGAAGGCACTAACACGCGGGCATTGCCTTAGTGCGTATGTGCACGATTCAGCGGCATAAAATTTCTCTCCAGTATTTAAAGTGTCCTGCACATGTGTTAAGTGCAACAATTCAGCGTTTGCGGTTTTCCTGAGTACGAAGTGCTTGTACAAATTTACGCAACACCTAAATATTGTTCTTTGAAGATTTTCGAGGATTTCGTGATATCCGCAGGTCGAGTGGCAACCAGACTAGCGATAAGACTATGGGACCTTCCAGCACCATTGAGTGTAGCAATTTTCCACGCGTCGTACCGTCCAGGGTTTACAATCTAAGGCGTTTCTAATTCAAGGCTAGGCAGCAGCCAGCAGCCACTAAATTCCAGGTAACCTAATACAGAAAGAGGTGGCATATATGCGATAAATATTCGCGAGGTCGGAAGAATGTGCTTCATTAACAAACAACACGAATGTTGGTTTTGATAACCTTAATGCATGCGAATGTAGACAGGGCGGACTTAAATAAGTACCGGCTTTAGGCGTTCTTATTGTTGTGCTTGTGTTTATGTATCAACATTCGACTATCCACCAATCCAACCAAAACTACAGATCAAATCAACAAAGTTCTGTAGGAAAAGAAATACTGATCCGTAATATTTCTAAATATCAGTCAGGCCTTCGGCAAGGTGTTTAGATAAAAACAGGGTTTTCACATAGATATTACTTTTTAATGAAGTCCTATCTAAACGACTGACATTTTTAAGTAAAATATGGCAGTGTGATATCCACCACTTTTGTGATCAACTCAGGTGTACCACAGGAAAGTGTTTTGGGCTTACTGTTATATCTACTCTACACTGCTAACCTCCTTACTATGCAAGAATTCATAACCGCAACTTTCACAGACGACACTGCTATAATAGCATGCGATAATGACCCAGTAGCAGCCAGCGACCATCTGCAACGACATTTACATCTTATTGAAAATTGGATAAAGTGGCAGATCACAATCAATGAAATAAAAGTCATTTCACGTTACGTTTATGCTAAGGCGACAACAGTGTCCACCCGTAACTGTAAACAACAACGCAATACCGCAACTTAAGGAAGCTAAATATCTTGGCATGCATATGGATACAATATTGACTTGAAATAGTCATATTGTTAAGTAAATAAAATAAATGGACATAAAACAAATATACTGGCTACTTGGCAGAAGGTCATCATTATCATCCGAAAATAAGCTACTCTTATATAAAGCGACTATAAAACTAATATGGACGTACAGAATCGAACTATGGGGATGTTGAAGCTGATCAAATGTTGACATACTGCAGAGATTTTAGTCTAAAACTCTCCGTGCAATAATCGATGCCCCTTGGTACGTATCCAATCGTACAATACACGAAAACTTGAAAATTTCATTTATTAGGAAAGCTGTAAAAGAACGAAGGAAATTATAAATGCATTCTAATAACGTAATCTAATCTTTGTAAAACAAATATTCTAGAAGACTAAAAAGAAAATGGCCCCGTGACATGGAAAACTGAAATTGTAAATATGTATATATATATACTCGTATACTATATAATAATTGATTACTTTGTATATGTGTTATATAAAATGTAATATATGGGGACACACCACTGGATGTCATCCTCTACATGTCAATAATAGCCAAACCATTAGCGTATCGAGCATAATGTAATTATGTTACAAGGCAAAACGGCAATGACGACAACGCGCCAGTTTGTTAGGGCATAAAATGCGGGCCGACCGTATGGTACCGGCTAAATCGATGTTATGACAACAAAGAAAAACAATGGCACCATATTGGGATGCCAGTTTGTTATATTACACAGTGACTTTACTATACAAACAATACTAAAAGACTAGCGCGTAAACTAACTCAAACTCAGGAAGGAATTACACAGGACTACTGCCCCAGCCCGCAACAAAGGGGATGCCTGCATAGAATCAGTAAAGCGAGGGTGGTTCATGATAAGATTACACAGGGCAACGGCCTAATAACAGAATAGCAGTTCTTAATTGCCAAGGCGCCACCACGTTCTTACCAGGGAAAGATACACAGGTAAGCTCACTGAGAAAAGCGAAAGCAGAATGGGTTTATAGCCCGGGAGCCAGTGACAGATTTTTGCGACCAAATTCCTCTCAGTCGATAATTCGTATAATGCTTCATTTAGTTGCTCTATGAAGCGTTGTGAACGTCAGCTGCGGGACCATGGTCGGGATAGGCGATAGCAGCCACCCACGCACGTATAAAAAAAATTATTTTCAGTGATTTCCTCCCGGCTGAAAATTTGTTAAATAATAGCTTACATATCACTTATAGTAATAAAAGAATGTCAGCTGGCTGCTGATGTCGGATTATACGTCAGCTGCTTGTATAAAAGTGTAAAAATACAAAGAATATTTGTTTTGATAAAAATAAAGTCAGCTGGCTGTATGTCGACGGGAAAGTCGTCAGCTGATGCAGTCAAAGGTGTAGCGCGGAAGCCACGTCTGACGGCCGCTCACCTATTTAAATGCATCAGCTGACGAGGTTTCCTGCGCCATTCAGCCAGCTGACTTTTTTTATTACTATAAGTGATATGTAAGCTATTATTTAACAAATTTTCAGCCGGGAGAAAATCACTGAAAATAATTTTTTTTTACGTGCGTGGATGGCTGCTATCGCCTATCCCGACCATGGTCCCGCAGCTGACGGACACTGCGCTTCACGGCACAACTAAATGAAGCGATTCTCAAATTATCGACCGGGAGGAAATAACTGACAAAAATATGTCGCTGGCTCCCGGGCTATTACCTTCTAACTCGGCGAGCCATGTACAACAGCATCGAACTTACCTTGACGGAAACTCGCTTGAGCAGCTTGGTAAACTTCTTTCACAAAAGAAAATACATACACAAATCGCATGCAAATATCGAAAACATCACACAAAAAAACAAAGTAAATAACAATGAACCGTATTAGCAGAAATATATAAAAGAACAAAAGTTTAGTACATAAAGGTACGAAATTGGTTATTAATGGTTAAATATGTAAATTACGTAACGCCTTAATCTAGTTAAACAGCGGTAAGCTTGATACCAACTAAGGAAATGACTTGTAAATGGTAGTGACATTAAATTTTCAGAAGCACGGACTCAATAAACAGCAATAAGAGACGGTGTGTCGAATGATGGCGAAAGGTGGCCCCTACCTGTTGGCGAAAGTTGTATTTTGCCAGCTGGTAAATATCGGCCTAGGTTGGCTAACTAGTCGAGAGGGTCAGGGTTCCAGCAAAGCTGCAACAAAACTATGGGAGAGGGCGCCAGGTCCTAGACTTACACAAATCATTGGGTCAGACCTCCACAATGTCAGAGATATGCCAAGCAACTCAAAATGACAGCAGAACCAATAGCTAGTAACATTTATTTTGGAATGGTGCTATAGTGCAACAATCAATACCAACAATCTCATACAAAACAGATACCACCAATATACATAAACATATAAAACAAATGAAGCAATAATATAGATCTATCACAGCCAATGCATAAATAACACCAATAAATATCAAAACCAAAACAAATTATAACAAATAAAAATATCACAAGTCGACCTTTAATAGTGCCATGTAAAACTAAACCATCCAGAAGGGCGCTAGATACTTTGCAAATACTTAGATGGTGTTCAAATCTTATATTAATTAAATAAAAACAGCAGGTTGTCTAAACACAAATGCAGCGGCGGTCCCCGTGAAGCGATGATGAAAACCAAAGAAAGCTTTAAATATTCAATGATACTCCGATAAGCGGAGTGCAAAACAAAGGGGTGCGAATAACGCAAGCATAAAGTATGGCCAACATTCAACCCCGATAGTTGGCTCAATAAATAAAATTGACTTTACTGCACATCAAATTTAGACGGGGCGATAGTATAGCAGTTCAAAAGGTCATACTAATCAATCCAAATTAACATACAGTACAAACTAAAGCACTACAAAACCTGAGATACACACGGCACGTGGGGGGGCGACCTGCTGGAGGAGATGTGACAACCAGGTACGCTGACCAAGGAGACCCTTGGCATGTGCTAATGAGCAGCGTTCGCAGGGAGGAACGACAGCAAATCTAGGTTGCAGAGACGGGCAGCCAGCCGGCTTGTAAAGCACCGCATGATCCGGGCGAAACCAATTACACCAATACGAATAGAACCAATCCAAGTAAAAACGCATTTCCATTGCGGAAAAATAAAAGGCTAAAAATACAAATTTTACAGGTAGATTACGGCGTTAAAGGAAGGAAACCGTAGGCAACTACCAACTACTAACCTTAAGGTGTAGTGCAGCCAAATCGATCAGTCAAGCGCGTGAAGAAGGAACGTCCAACCAAATCCATCAGTGACGAAACGAATGCCGGCGAAATAACCCAAAACACCGGGACATTCAAAAGGGGCTGCGATGCCTCTCATATCCTTCGTAGTGAAGTTGGCCACCAAGACCATTGAGACAGGGACCCCCATGGAGCGATCCAACTTACACGAAACAAGACTCGCCAGGAAATGGCCGAAAAATGCCCAAAAACAGCCCAATTGAGCTTATCAAAGTTCCAAAAATTCGAAAGTGGACCAACAGAAAAACTGAGGAATGCAGAGTGTGCTTTAAACTGATAAAGACAGAACTGTTCCTTATTCAAATTTAAGAATGATGTTAATAGGGTTGCCTAACCAGTTAGGGAAAATTATTGTATTTTCAGTAAATAAATGCCAATTGCGAAATTTAACCAACTATTTCAAATATTGCATGCAAAACGACAAAATGAGCGTAACAACGTAACAACTAAACATGGCACAAATGCGACACACACCTCATCTTCCACAACGTAACGTTAAACAGGATTATACAATTTGACGGTAATGAATTAAATTGACATTGTAGTTGCTAACTGGTTTAACAGGAAATACTACAATGACCGCAACGTTACGCGAACTGTTTACCACTTCGGAAAAACACTTTGTACACTTTAATCTAGGCAGTATAAAAACTATTACATAAAAACGGTATCTGAACGAGCATTTGATTAGCTGCAATCGACGTACAACGTTGCTGCGGACGGTTGCCTGCTAGACTCTAAAACACCTATAGAAGCTGCACCAAATCAACGAGAAGTTGCTGACGGAACAAAACATGGGATTATCCCCTAGCGAGGGCACAAACGAAGCCCATGGCGGTAATGGCAAGGTGAAACGGTAAACGAAAAACTTCTTCATAATTAAGTCCGTTATTGAGATTTCCACGGAGGAATCCGTCAAATCACGTGTACAGGAGCTGCCACTCTACGATAAAAATGAAAATTCAAAGGTCTAAAGCAATAACCAACTGACCAAGCTCGCCCGACATTAAAACAACCACGTGAAGTTCATATGGGCAAAAGTAATTAAATGCGACACACAAGATTGCGTTAAATCGATTGCAGTTCAAATATCGAGGCAAAACATGCGGCACGCACTCGTACAAAACACAAGTAAGTCGCTTATCACAACTTAAACAAACACAACTCACGCGGCCAAAAGGGCGCGCGGGGCCGAAAAACAGCTTGCAAACACTTGTTGCTTCTTGCGACGGCGGACCATCAACAGTCCCCCGAGAAAACGCGCAAAGTACTTAGCAATCGATAAGAAGCGGGGGTAAAACGTTTGTGCGCGCTCTCTTTAACACACAACGACTGTCTATTATTCTTGCTTCCAAAAGCACGTGTGGTTACGAAATTCACGTCTGAAATGTGTCGATAATGAACACATGCTTGTCTGGCAGGCAGACTGGATCGATAACACAGAATGTGACGCTAGAAACAACTGACTGCAAAAACATGCTTCGAAATACTTATATACAGGCTGAATCTTAAATTCGGGGTCGAGAAAATAATGCAAATTAGCCGTAAGCTACTAAACATTAAAAATATCCCCACAATTAAAACATTTTGATTGCTAATTAAACTCTAATAAAAAAATAAGATTTCTGTTTGACTAGTTTTAAAAATGCACTCTTTTATCTTCTTCCTTACGTTCATAGGTTTTCACTACCTGTTTAACCCGTGTTTGTTTAGCTTCAGTACTTTGCTGTTGCCTTGTGACTCTTTTTAATAATAGGAGGCGATTATCGCTACCTATTTGTAGATTTCTTCTCACTACACACTTACATACATGGCTTCATTTATCTCTTTCTACTATAAAGCAGATAATTATTGATCTTCCTGGTTTTTATTATCTGCACCTTGTATATATATTTGTGGTTGAATTATTAAGTGGTTATGAAATTATTTGCAGTACAGCATCAGTGGCTTGAGTTTTCAGGTCTTTTGAGAAAGCAAACGTGTCGTGTAAAAGAATATCGTCCCGTTAAGAAAAGTTATACCTGAGGCAATCGTTATCGCTTGTTACGAGCGTTATCTTGGTTACGGTCAAGGCCGGATTAACGTTTGATTTCTTTAAGGGCTTTGAAATAACGGGGTGTTGTTTTGCCAACGAATATGTGTTGTCAACCCCCATCCCATGTTAAGTGGATGTTGGACTATATTCGAATATTATATCTTTCTTATCGCCGCACGGATGAGGCCGGAGCAATCCATCACAGCCTAGCCAACTCTTGAAATTGACTTAGTCATTATCTTCAGAGTATATTCGCTTTATTTCTCTCCAGGTGTTAAGCAAAGCGTTTCCTAGATACGGACGCAGCCATTGAGTTTACAACACGGTCAGCAGTTAATAAAGTAGACTTGTACATTTTTTCCGCATGCAACTTTAGTGTGTAGGCAAGAAGTGCTTTAAATTTTCGGGTAACAAACTCTTCATTTTAACATTTGAGCTACTCAAGCTTTATGGTGCACGTTAGATTATAGTTAACATTAAGGAACCCCTTCAGGATATTCATTTGTTAAATATTTCAACCGCTACTGGGTGATAGGTCACAATTTTGAAGGTAGCTTGTATACACGGCGACGTCAATTAGGGTATTGTTACGTTGCATTTTTCGCATGTGTATCCTATGAGTATGAGATTTTGAACATTTAAGAGATCTGTTTAAATATTCGTGGCTGTTTACTTGTGTTCTTTCCTCTCCCTGTGAGACGACATACAAGAAGCTTTGCAGGTATTCTAGAAAACGTAGACGTGGAAATCAAGTCTGTCTGCAGAAAAGGTTGCTAAGCAACTCGCCTGAATAAGCTGACTGGACTCCGTTTAATAACACAGGCCAACGATGGAAAAACTTTTTTACTGAAAATACCTTATTCTTATGTTTTTTAGGGTGCTGAATCCAAATATGATACTTAAAAAGCTGTATCACCCACCATTTCTTCACATTTTATAGTTAAACTTATTAAATTTAATTTATATAAATATATTAATATAATTAATAAAATATGACGGTGGTAGCACTGCTGAAACACACAGCTGATGTTTTGTTTACTGTCAACCTAACCTGACTTTCACGTTTCCTGTACATGTGCTAAGTACAATGTCTAATCGCGGTTATTAAAACTCTGCTAACAGTTTTTGCTATATTAGTGGTGAGTTTGTGATTAAAAAACACCAAAGAAACATTACAGACTTTGTGAAAAAGGTTTATCTATCATACTTTGGAACTAAACTTGGGCGCCGCATAAGGTGTGTTACGTATGTGTTGAAGATTTAAGAAAATGGTCAAAAAAAGAGAAAAAAACCTTTAGATTTGCTGTTCCTATGATATGGAGGAAACCAAGAAATCATTCCGATGATTGCTACTTTTGCAGTGTTGATATTACTGGTCATAACTCAAAAAACAAGAAGGTAATAAGCTACCCTAACCTTCCGTCCGCCATCCGACCAGTAGGGCACGGTGTAGATTTGCCGGTCCCTGAACCACCAGATGATTTAAATTCTATTCCAACAGAAGTATTTTCTGATGAACAACTGGAGCTAGATCAAAAAGATGATGAAGAATTCCAATGTATTACAGAAAATGTAGAGCCTAAATTGTTTACTCAGATCGAGCTTAACGACTTGGTTAGGAATCTGGGCTTAACGAAAGAAAAAGCTGAATTGCTTGGCTCTAGACTAAAAGAAAAGAACTTGTTGGCGGTTGGAACCAGCATTCATGTGTATAGGAAGAGAGAGCAGCAGTTTGCCAAGAATTTTAAACAAGAAGGTGATTTAGTGTACTGCTCAGACATTTCCGGTCTAATGAATGAGTTTGGTATTGAATACAAAAAGGAAGACTGGAGGCTGTTTATTGATTCTTCAAAATCTAGTTTAAAGGCTGTTTTATTACACAATGGTAAAATGTACGCATCTATACCTGTTGGCCATTCTCTACATATGAATGAAAGCTATGAAAACCTAGAAATAGTGTTAAATAAAATAGACTATTTTGCTAATGGTTGGATGATATGTTTGGATTTAAAAGTAACATGCATGCTCCTTGATCAGCAAGGTGATTTTACCAAATTTCCATGTTGCTTGTGTAAATGGGACAGTAGGGCTAGGGACCAACATTGGTGCAGAAAGAACTGGCCTGTGAGGAAGTTTTTAAAACCTGGTGAGAAGAACATTCTACGCAAAAACCTTGTAGATCCAAAAAACGTGCTCCTACCACCTATACATATAAATTTAGGCCTCATGAAATAGTTTGTTAAGGCTTTGCCTAAAGATGGATCATGTTTCAAGTATCTCTGCCAACAGTTTTCACACCTTTAAGAAGCTAAACTAAAAGAACGCGTCTTTGTCGGACCTGACATTAGAAAAATGATGTTTGACGTTAACTTTGAATCCACAATGACCTTAAATGAGAAAGAAGCATGGGTATCATTCAAGCAAGTCGTTACAAAGTTCTTGGGAAATGAAAAAGACCAAGAATATGTTTCTATTGTAGCTAACATGTTAAAGAAGTTTAAAAATTTAGGATGTTTGATGAGCCTGAAAGTTCACTGTTTGAACAGTCGCCTTGATTACTTCCCGGACAATTTGAAACACCAACAGGATGGGGGACTATTGTTAGTCAGTTCACCGAGAAGTTCAGCAAGCAACTCATTGTAGAAAAAGCTACACAAGAAGCTTCAAAGAAAAAAGAGAAAGAAAGTATAAACCAATTCCAGCTGACAAGTGAAACCTGTAATAGCACATTATATCGCTGTTTTAAGTAGCCTACTGTAAATAAAAACCATGCTTATTATGTAACATAGCGTTTCATTAGTTTCCCCGTAAACCGTATAGGGGTTTTATACTATATTATAAAAAGCAAATTGCTCGAAAACTATGGGTGATACAAAAAAACTAAGGCCAGATTTGGATTCAGCTCATAAGAATCTATAAAGATCAGCTATTAAAGTAAAAAAGTTTTCAAAACATTTTTTTTTGTTGGCTTGTGTAATTTATAAATCTACGAATCTTTTAAAGACAAGGAATTACATGGCATGCCTTGGATATTCAAGTTGAGCTATTATAAACCCATAATTCTATCGTTAGTAAACCCATCTTTCTCGACTGCAGTGAGCCGGAGCAATAGTCGTTGCAAGGTTGATCGAACTTTGTAGGTTCTGAAATCGTATAAACGCTGTCATCATCTTGTAAAAAACCGAGTGCTGTAACGTGAAGCAGTGTCCTATTTATCGTTTAACCTTGTAATAAGCATTGCTTCTCCCGTCCTTATTTTTTGATTTGTTGTAACTCTTCATAAAACTTTTCTTTTTCCTCAGCTCTTATGCTAATGTTTGGTCCATGCGCAAATTAACTGTTACGAACCTTTCATATATAAACTTTCAGCCATTATATTCAGCATGTTGTTCCCATCTTATACTTACCTTTTTGTAAGCGTTCTTTCTCTTGTAACATTAGAGAATCGTTCTTGTAATTCTTCTTTTTCTAGTTTTTCGTTTTTAATGGCAGGTATTACAAAATAATTAATGTTCATGTTTTTTATTTTCTACACCAGTTTGCATTCTTTCGTCCTTTTATTCTTTGCTTTGTTCATTACTATGTTTGTCATCTTTTCTGTGCAGCTTGATGCTCGTTTTATTTTTCTGGGAAGTATATTTGGTAACGAAAGCACTGCGGAAATGATACAACACTAAAAGACGAAATATAATTTTTTACTTTATTCTTGTATTCTGACAACCAAGGTAATAGTTAGTAGCTGCTGATGAAAATGACGCAATCTAAACCTGAGGAAGAATATAAACCATGGGAATTGACCATAAATATGATTAGTAGTAGTTGAGACTATAGCAGTACTTTAGGTCTAGTTCTCTAGCATAATCAATCAATTTAACAACCGTGTGGTCTTAACGCGTAATTATTAGTTGCTTGAAATCTTCCTAAGCATTTATTGGCATTAGTTCGCTAAGAATTTTGGGTTCTTGCCCCCATTCGGGGTTGTCGTCACTGACACATCGCGCAGTTTCCCTTCGCGGAAAACCCCTTAGCGTAATATCAGGATGTAAAGCACAAAACACGTGCACGGAAAGAAGATCTCGCATTCCCGCTTGAATGGGTCGTTAGTAGTGAGATATTCGGCTGAACGCGCCCGTTACTGATACTCACGCACGTTGGCGTCGTCAGAAGTGTTTAAGCACTATCTTGCAAATTGTTAGATCTCCGCCCTTTATCCGATTCCGAGCTTCGAAGCTAATAAACGCCTTAGCTGATTGGGCCCGACGGTTGTACTTTTTGCAATAATTGCAAATACGTATCTCTTTTCGGAGCGTTTCTGCCTTGTTGTAGCCTTTCTGTTAATTACATTGTCTTCTCGGAGTTTTAAAGCCTTCGCTGTCTGCAGAATCCATTTTCCCTGAAAGTTGTTGCAAATTGTTAGTAGACGTAGGTGTTACTTGGAAAGAATAGTTGTTTGGTTAAAGACAATTATCAGGATAACTACTTAAGTTGATAATATTAATACGTAGTAATTTTATTTTAAAAATTTTCTTGTAATTTATAATTAATCGAATTTCATTAAAATAGTTTATCGTGCCACTTCCAATTAATTATTCCAAATACTTAATAGCTGACAAACTTACGAAAATGCCAGCTTTTTAATGCTGATAATAAATACGCATTTCCATTAAAACATTAACGATGACGTTGTAGCTCATATGGTGGTGGGGGTAAAAACTATTTTGTACTGTAATTAAAATCGACTTTCCCAAGCTTTTTACTGGAATATTGATAATAAAGCAAATATTGGGGTGGAAAGAGTGTTCGGCATCTAATTTAGCATAATAGACAAGCTTTTAGTCTGCATTAAAGGAAGAAGAGAAAGAAAAAGATGCAAGATAATTTTATACTGAGATCGTTTTATGCCCACGGTAATTCTAGTGTCTTAATTAACAAAATGGAGTTGGTAAACATGAGCACAGAATTCAAAATTTTATTTATTGCACGATGGTCAGTGTTAGTTAATAAATGCGCTTGAGATGAGCAGCAGTAATTATTAATTAAGGGAAGAAAGGTTACCATGAGATAAGACAAGCTTCAGAGGATTAAGTTCAGAGATTAATAATTATAAATGTTTGGAATGGCAGATACGGTTTAAATTGTAGCTAACAGATTTGATTTAATAACGTTAAGAATGAGATGAGAATAAAATAAAACAGAATAATTTGTAAAGTACAAGATTATATGGGCGTTATGTATTAAATGTTCATAACCGTACAAATGGAAAAGAAAACTGAAGGGTTCATTGAAAGCAGTTTTTGATTGGCAATGCGACTGGAAATTGTTAAACATTGATAAAATAAGCGTGGTTGTTGCTACTTGTGTGGGCAGAGGCCCCACAAATTTATACGAAAATTGTTAATAAAACGATTATTTCGTTCAGTAAAAAAGTGGTTATAATTATTCAGTAGTGTACCAGGCTTGTGTGAAGCCAGTTTTTAAAGCCGTAAATAGATCCCAAAGCAGTGCCATCATCACCGGAAGATTCCACTAGGTGCGACCAGTTTGAGAGGCGAAGGGCCGGACCTGACATTGTCACAATACAGGCATCGGCAGCCAAGATTGTGGGTGCAACGGGTAGAAGAGACCATCGGGAGTCCGTAGAAATAGATAGCACGACCAGAAAGACGTTCACAAGTGCAGGAGAGAGGCGGCGTCCCTCTACTAAAGGTAGGAATGTCGTAGGGACAGCGTTGCATCAGCATTCGCAAAACCAGTGTTCGTCAAGATTTGACCTTCCCCGAGGGATTCGATGTGGTTCCAGTTTGCTAGGTCCATCCAACTTCGAATAATTAAGATAGCGTCCCTAAATTCGGCGGGTTGGAAAGCCGTTTTGCAGGAAGCAGAACAAATGCAGATCGCGCGTGGGTTGTTATCCATATGTAAAACAAAGGAGGTTAGCCAAACGCTACGTCACATGCAACAGTAATTACCTGATCTGTTTTTGCCATTTCGGTGTTGGAAATTATTTTTTGCGCTAATCTTGCACTCGCAAACCAGTTTGTTTAGTAGCATTGAATTTTAGGGTTATGAATCTGTCACACCGATTGAGCAGTTGTCTTAATTATTGCGTTAAAGTGTCATACAGCGAAGTTATTTGTTATACAAAGTATTGCATACATTTTATGAACCGACTCTCTTGAGGTAAGATTGTTTCATGTTTACTGGAGCTAGCCCAATAGTTAGTGCAAATGAATAAAATAAAGAAAGAGCTATAAACCATTTACCTTGATAATAGTAATTACAAACTTTTCATTGGCCCTGAGTTTTTTTGGCTAATAATTGAACTATTGAAACCCTTGGCCCTTAAATTTTGTTATTTAATTAACCACAGTATTTGATATTCTAAAAGGCCGTATTTATCATTACAATACGTTATTATATCATACTCGTATTATCATACCGAAAAAGTCATCCTGGTAGTCAACGTTTTGTGTTTACTATTCGCTCATCAACAGATTCCTTTAAATAATCCACTGTTGCCATTGACTATCTGAGATTGTTGGAAGTATCCATAGTGTAGCTCATCTATTATTACTTGATAAACGGTTTTAACATAAAATATATTAGATCGAATACTCCTCTTCTGCACATAGGAATCGAGGATTGTTAAAATACATAAGAACTTTTAGCCAACAAAGTATTATAAATGGTTATGCCTTTTTGCTAGAGAAAATTATATATAGACTGTGATTATTTTAGTTTTCCTTAAATTACAAATGGCATTGGGCCAAGCTCCTTCATGGGGTGTTAGTGCCTCACCATTATTATTATTGTTATTGACGTTTATGATAATTGGCTGGTGACAACTCTTGCACAACTGATACTTCGAACTTCCGAACTCAGAAGAGTTTCGTCTCTGGCGTATTTTATACGTTGAGTTACCGTGCTCTTTTGCTTACCTCCTGATGAAGCCCTTTATGGAAGTGGGCGAAACGTTGAGTTACTCAATATCAATAATGACAGGATCCAGGCCTCGATATCTTTCGTTATATAATGATAATGGCCGTGAAAACCTCCGAAATCAGTTGGTAACTCTATTCCATTTATCAGGGATCTTTCCTTCTAGATATTTAATGAAAGAAATATCCAGTAATTTTGGTATCGATTCGCTTACATTTTTATCTACCAACACATTGGAAAAATTACGTACAGATGCACAAACCACACAGACAGGTTGTACAAATAATACAAAATAAAAGAAGTTACTGCTTGCAAAAATATACCGTCTAAAATTGTAAAAGTCGTAAACTATGTGTACCGTATACATGTAAACAAGTAAACAAAATGCAGTGGTATAGAAAAATATATCATTCAAAACATATAAATTTCTATATTCTTATCGCCGACTGAAGTTCACATTTTGTAGCCACTGAAGAGCTGCCAGAGTAAGATTGTGTGTGTCCTGAAACGAGCATGTGGCCTTCCTTCCCTTGATTGTTTATTTTAATATTTACATACAGGCTGTCCCGAAATTCCCACTAAAGCTTCCAGTAGCAGGCTTTTTAACGCATGAGAACTCTAAAATTATCAACACAAACCCTCTGTGTAGTTTCCTCATACGAAGCATTAAAAGAAAATTCAATTTGACAACACTGTTCGGTTAGGTATGTTTAATGAATGTAGTTAACAAGAAAGCCGTTTGGAAGTGATAAATTTAAATGCCCTAATAAGTGTTATTAAATCTAGACAGAAAAAATGCAAGTTCTATGTACAATGGTTTTACAAAAACCTAAATTTCTAAAAATACTTCGTATACCAGTTTCTGGATTTCCAACTACTATTTGTAAAACGTTTTTCTCTAAATTGGGTTCCCTTGTTTTTGGTCGACCTCTGTTCATATCAGGAGGTGGAATAATGGTTCCAGTTTCTATTAATCTTCAATCTGCAGCTCTTATTACAGTATGAGAGAGATGCCTTTTGTTGGAAAAATGTATGGTGTACACGCTTGCAGCTTCATTAAAATTTCCATGATAGTTTCATAAAACCCATATCATGTTTGCATGTTCATATGCTGCGTACTTTATGGTACAAAAACAAATTATGGTTAAAGCAAATCAAACGCAAGTGAAATTACAGTCTGAAATAAATCTGATGTCGCAATTGACAGTCAAAATTGGACATTCAGAATTTTGAAAGTAACCACACCTTACAAGAAAATTAAGCTGCACAGGACATTTTTTTGCAGTTTTGTTTTCATATTTCATGATAGGAAAAGGTTTGCTGAAGCTTTAGTGAAACTTGCGAAGCACCGTGTATATCACTTTAATTGGGCAGTATTAATGTATTTTCCTTTCTATAACAGGTTATAGCTTATCAAGCAGCATGCGTCTGATAAATGTAACTTAGAGGTATCTTTGTTTAATGTGGAATCTTTTAACTTAGATTCGCGAATTAACAATCAAGTTGATGGTACCTGTATTTGGTTTTGATTAGTTTAGTATTGACCGACTCGCTCTTCCGGAGTAGTTCAGCTAGCTCGTTGAACGCTATTTCGTATTCGAACTTCAGCGGTCACGCACCCATCGGTTTATTAGTGTTACACTCTGAAGTTTGTGTTTGTTTTATTTTACAGTTGTGGTTTCTTCTAGTTCTGGAAAAAAATTGTAAAATGTGTAGTAAGAGCTTTAAAAGTTATGAGCAAACCCATCTGCAAGCTATGATTCGGGGTGTTCCACCAGATGTAAAAATTGAAAAAGACTGCAAAGTGGACTGTGTTAAAGAGCGTAGTGGTACTAATACGGAAGAGGAAAATGTAGTACACCTATAGTTTACAACGGACTCTATTGCATAGGCCAAGATAGAAAATCTAAAATGAGTAAATCATGGTTTTAGCTTGGTTCAAAATGTGCAGCTAGATTTGACGACACACTGAATATTTACAGTTAATTATTAGTGATAATATAATAAAAAAATTAACATATTATGTAAATATATACAGAAGACACTATAGCTGGTAATTACCTAAGTGAGACTGATACTAAACAAAGAAATGTATTTGAAATTATGTTATTGTTAGGTCTTCTAGTTTTAAGTGGAGTCGTCCAAATTTGAGCGTGTTCAGCGACCTATGTAGATCCCTAGAGCGTCGCAAGTTGGCAACTTGGCAGTCGCCAGCACGCTCTGCCCAAAGTCGCATTTTTGTGAACGCCTGCCAGTAAAGTTCGCTTGGGGCAAAATTAAATAAAAAGGGGTGCAGTAAATATGATTTTCTGTCCATAAGTGTGTGCAGGGTACAAGCCAGCATTTACACATTCATAAAAGCATTTTCAATTTTATACTGAATGAGTACGCTATAGCGACAACTAAAAAGAGCTCTCAAGACGTTCCGGTTTGTATTTGACGTCAGCCGAAAGATAGAGGTACTTCTGCGTAGGATTCGTGGGAAATTTATATGCATCGCTTCGTTCAACGTGGGTGACGCGATCCTTTCCTAGGATTATGTTGTAGTTCGTAGGCATAGAGCATATAGTAACCCGATACAGGGCATGGTTGCAGTTCAAGCGATATGCGCCCACTACATATTTGTATAAATATTAAGCGACCATAAAGGAATGCGCGTTTTTGTATATCGACTCGCAACGCCGGCGTCGGTCTTCGATGCAGTTTAATGTTAGAGTATAAAATGCAGTTATTACGGATATATTTTAATGTTACTTAAATGCGGTTGCAACGAACTATTGCATGTTAAGCTTAGAAATGATCATTTATTTTAGGTTTGTATTTCTGATTGTTTTATATACCGTGTGTCCACAGGGTTTCGCACCATGGAATCAGAGCAACGTTAATTTATCCCAAAGATCAGCTCTTGCTTTTACGAAAGCAGCTTAATGACAAACCCTATTATATTTATTTTTCTATGGCAATAAACGATTAGTCGTATTCAACTTGATGTATGATGTCAAATTCGACGATAGTAGGTTAGGTTTTGCGTCAGTTTTGACACAGACTGACGCAAAACCCAACGTGCTAACCTCGAATTTGACATAGACTTACAGTGCCACCAACATATTATTCATACGTTGTATAGCCATGACTATTCAAAAACGTTCGAAGGCACTTGATTTGTAACTTGCAATTTACATTTTAATGGTCAATGCTTAGCAACTGTTTGACTATCAATTGCCACCAAAAGAGTAGATCTTTAAAATAAACTAGCATCACTCCAGCGTCATGGTGCGTAGTCTCGTGGACGCACGGTATGTTTTTTAAAGGCAAACTGCAAGCGAGCTTCTTGTTTTAGCATATCTTTATCGTTTCTATTCATCACCTGCAACAAAGTAAAACTGTAAATGTGTACTGAGATACCTAGGTCAACAACAGCGGCAATTAGTTTATAAAAATACTATGGCGTCTTATTTAAATTTACTTCTTCGACGTATAAGCTAGCAAACGACTTGTGTCAGTCCTCTATTTTGCCATGAAATTTGGTGGCTGAGCGTTATGCCAGTATATCGTTAATTTTTAAAGTTTAGTAGATACTACCTTTTTCAAAAAGTTTTTGGTAAAAAGTATACTTTTTGAAAACATTGCAAAATAGAAAATGTTTTTTAAAATCCCAAAATTCATAATGGATTTTTTTTAAATAGAGGAATGTATTACGTAACTGTAACAACTTTTGTTAAAAAAGTTTTTTTGCAAGTATAATTTTTGAAAAAATCGCCAAATTTGATTTATACAAACATTTCTTACCTAGGCTTTGTCATTAAATTTAGAAATAATTATAAAAATTAATATACCTATTTTATTAAAGTACATAGTTTTACATCTCCGAGAAGAACGGATGACACTTATTTTGGCGTTATATATTTTTAAAATAATTGTCACTGTTAACTGAATTTTGTGTGTGTAAGTAAAAAGTAAAAGAAAGGCGTGTAATGACCACACCTCATTGTTTGTTTCACATCCAAAATCAACTATATATTATTGTATTCTATCTACTGTGAAAGCATTTCTGCGTCATCACTATCCCTAAAGGCTGTGGGGTAAATAGGTATTATAAGATCATTCCATTGTCCACTGGTAGGTCTATATACGATTGTAACCTCAGCTACCTCTACTGTCAGAATGAAAAATACCATATTGACTTGAAGTGTAAACCAGTACGGAGACTTTTATGTTATGTATGATTTATTTGGCTATTCCGCGTTGAATGTGATTGATAGCCCCTACTAATTTAGGGCCTGGTGTGTTTCTTCAGTTGTATTCAGCGAAATTCGTTGATTGTGCGTGTCTTCTGTAAGGCAACTATGTCTATATTATATTCTGTGTGTACTTTACTTAGGTATTTGCTTTTATTGCGATTAATTTCCCCCACATTTGATTCTCTGTTCTAACATTTTGGCTTATAAATGCATGCATGCAGAAATTGAGGATCTGAGAATGATAACTAGGTAAAAACCAAAAACCAAATTTTTCAGGAGAGCAAAAAAACTTATTATTTTCTATTTAGTTTGTCACTCGGGACTTTTCGTTTATTTTTTGATTTAAATTGGTACTTCTACCACTATTTTAATTCAAATGGCAGTAATATATATCTTCTTGTTAAAAAAAAAACCGATTTGAAAAAATGGATTTACCTAGTTTTCATACCAAACTAAAAAATTAAGTTTTTTTTTTGATGTTATGTAGATTTCGGGTTAGATCTTGACAACAAACTTAAAGAATATGAAATAATCTTTATTTTTTATTAATTCAAATTTTTAACTACAAAGATAATATATTGGTAACATGACAGAAAAAAATAAATTTATTAGTCTTCGTCATCGGATTCTGCTTCTGTTTCGCTTGCTTCCGCGTTGTTTTCCTCCAGAGACCGGTACCATTCATGATATGCTTGGGGTACATATTCAGAAAGTTCTTGCAGATTTTTCAGTTTTTTAGGATTTATTGGAAGCTTACTTTGATACAGGTGCTTGACGTTCTCCCAGTTTAATGTCTCCAACGAGGCAGACTCTTTAAACAAAGAGTGAACTGTCGGGTCGTTTTCAATATTGTGGTGCATAGAAACTGTTAAACTTTTCTTCTCATAGGAAAAACTTTTATACTTCGTTATGGTAAAATTTTTGAAGGTTTTCTTGAAAAATGTTTGCAAATATGATCTGTAATCTTTTATCATTTTTGGTAGAACGTTGATCACTTTGAATGTTTTGGAAGTCTGCAAAACTTTGGACATCCATTCTTCTGGTAAGTATAGATATGTTATTTTTTTCTTTTCCTTCTCGATGAGACCGAATTTACGATCACAAGGTAGAAAAGAGTGACCTCTTTCTGGAAACCTGTGAATGATTTTGGTAAACTCTCCTGTTGCTGTTAACATGGACAAAAATTCAACCATCACCAAATTTTTGTTTTGTCCAACACAGTTGTCAGTAAAGATATACAATGTTGTGACTGAAGGGTCGATATTATTATCGATGTAGTGTTTCAGAAATGAAACAGTTTCATTGGCTCCTTTCTTTCCGATAGTCTCATCATACATATACATCGACGATAGACCACTTTTCCCAGAATAAAAACATTGATTATATACCCACAACTGACGTTTGTAGAATACTTCTCCTATGGGCAAGATGGGCACAGGTAAGTTCTGCTGATAATCGAAAATAACCACGTCAATATGTCCGTCAGTTTTAGCATTCTGGCATACATTTTTCAAGTCTTCATAAAACTTATTAGCTTTTGTCAAATGAAGTTGATGAGATGTTTTCAATTTAACTTTTTCTTCTCCCTGGCTGGCTTCTATCTGGTTTTTGTACTTATCACAAATGTTACAAACGTCTGTTTTAGGTTTACCAAAGGATAAATTAAAATTCGTGTTGAAAATTTTGGCATAAAACTCATATGATACTTTGAACTTGGTGTTGTTATCTTCTTTAAAACAAGCAAACATTTCAGGTTCATATCTTTCTACATAAAGTTGGTGCATTTTACGTATACTTAAGTCGGGAGATAGGTATTTTTTTGTACTTTTCTTTCTTGTATAATGGGAAATCCGGACCGGAAATGAATTGATATGGGTTTTTATTTGCTCTACCAAATGGTTAGGAAGTTTTCTTGATCTCGAGTTTTGCGAAGTACCCCTTTTATCTAAGGGAGGGGTAG
The DNA here is from genome assembly GCA_940337035.1 of Agriotes lineatus. Classification (NCBI taxonomy): domain Eukaryota; kingdom Metazoa; phylum Arthropoda; class Insecta; order Coleoptera; family Elateridae; genus Agriotes; species Agriotes lineatus. The sequence goes on from OW679198.1 coordinate 36,109,939, forward strand.
AATTTATTTTCTTTGCATTTGCTATACGGTCGACTCGTCCAAATTTTATACCGTGGAGTCCAGAAAAAGCCATTTTACAGACAGAGTGATCTTGTCCGTCTATTACAACCTAAAACAAACAAAATATTGTAGAAAATAAAATATAAAGTAATAAAATTAATCCTACTTTATAGTGTAAACTTGTGTTTCTTTTCGATTGTGCAATTAGGTCAGCATCACAAGCGTTTTGATTTTCACCTTTGTCCATCAACCTCTTTTTCATTAAATCAGGTCGTCTCCTACAAACAAAAAAGATACCGTCATTACGTACCTCACTACAAAAAGAAAAGTATTTCCTACCTTTCAACCTTAGAGATTGATATGAGCCCAAAAATATAGGCGTCTTGCACATTCTTAGACCCCGGGTCATTGAATTTCTCTAATATGCTTAACTTAACAGTTTCTGGCAATTTCTGTGTACACTTATTTTTACACTTGCAATCATAATTTAATCGCGCTGGGACATTCTTGCCACTGGATGAAATGTATGGCTTACCGCTATTTCGATTTGATTTTCGTATTTCTTGTTTCCAGGTAAATTTATTTTTCTTCCGCTTCTTTGATTTGGGTTGTAAAGTTTCAGTATCACTATCATTTTCACTGCTGCGTTCAGAAGGAATAATTTGGAACTCACTGTTACAAGTAAAACTTGTACTACCTACTTCTGATTGAAGGTTATGTTTACGTTGAAAGTTGTTTTTACATTTCAAAGTTTTTAAAAATCTGTGTTTTTTATTCACAACTACATCTTCAAACTCACAATAATCAGGATCGGCGTCACTATCATCAATTTCTTCACTTAGAACATCATCAATACCGGAATTATTTAGTGCCATATTTCTCACACATTAACAAATTAACAAATTCGTTGAGAATGAAAAGTAGGTATATCCAGGATATACCTAGTTTTCATTCTCAGTAATATTGAGGATATACATTAACGATATCTAGCAGCGAAACTAGGTACCGGATAAACCTAGTTTTCCTATTAAACAATGCGTTGAATGGTACAGAATTGAAACCCGATAAAAACCAAATTTCGCTAAAATGGTTTTTACCGAGTTATCATTCTCAGATCCTCAATTGCCAAATTAAAATAACTTATAATTTTACTGTAAGACAAAGTGCAACTGCATGGATAATTATGCAACTACAAGACAAATCTGTAATGACTAAAGCATAAAATAAGTATTGCACCACCAGTATAGCGGCCATGACACTGTGTATAGAGCGCATGCGCAGTAAAATTATCAAAATTTCAACTATAGAAGAGAAATACGTGATTTTATTCTTGCAATACACAGAACTGCATATGGGGAGTTTCAATTATTCCAACCAGGCAGTAAAAGAATTTCTGCTTAGAAATAAACTTTATTTAGCATTAGCTAGTAAGATTACAAAAACTTCAACTTGCAAAAAAATAGTGTATTGATTTGAGGATATTAAGCCTTTGTTTACATATATCTACAAAATTGGCTGGTAACTAAAAGTTATAACTATCCTTATGGTAATATTCTTTTACCCTACATGGCACTCATTGCCAGACTGTAACCGATAGACTATTGAACACATCACGGAGGTTATGAATCATAACGGGCTTCGATGTCTTAAAAACCTCACTCTACAAATCTGATTTCAAAACATCTGAAGCAGTTATAATGCTCATTTCTATATAGATATGTTAATGGCTATTACACACAAACACAGCTCTATGGTCCTTGTAGAACCTTGGCTTTTTCTACAACGGCCTTCCAACTATCTTAATCCAATGCAGCAACTAACTGGCCAGTTTCCGATTTGCAGTTGCTTTAAGTCACTGTTATATTGTTTTTCCATCTGGCACGCGGCCGACCTCTTAAACACCGCCCTTGTGGGTTATTAACTAAACTAAAACCCTTCTGGTTGTCGTCTAAGCCAGGGCTGTCCAACTTCATAATAAAATGTGTCGTATGCGACTTTGTGAGTGATTTGTAATAAATATAAAACGTGTATATTTCAATACTAATATTTATTTATTCAAGAAGCTTAGGTTACATTACAAAAAGCATTGAAACATAAAAGAGATATACAGAGGGTAACCGAAAAACTTACACCATATGTTCTAGAAGTGATTCTAAACAAAAAAATTCATATTCACTTTAGGTTAATTCCTTTCCGTTCTTGAGATACCGACAAAAGAAACAAATTACATCAATTAATGTAAATTTACGTATAGAGATGTGACGTTGCACCCCCTTACTAAGGGTGCCAAAGATTTACCCCTCGGGTTAAGCGCAAATCGGAGTAATAGGTTCACTCAAATATATATTCGATTAAGTAAAACACCAGATAATTACCAAAACAAATATAATGTTTTTAGCTAGTTATGATTAATTAAAAATAACCCTGAGTTGTACATTATTTAAAGTTAACATGTTCTTCTGGAACGGTGTCTTGTTTCGTGGGTCAAGTTGCAACCCAATGCACCGGTGAGTGTTGCGGGTCCCTATTGGTAGTCCGCCGGTACGCACGCCGATTCTTCGGGAAATGGGCTGAGTAAGTCTTTTCCTGCAAACTTGACCTTCCACTCAGCAGTGATTTTAAGCTGTAATTTCCACTGAATTTGACGATTTTAAGAGTTAGCTGGGGGGGGGGGGCGTTAGTGCCTAAATCCTGGTGCAGAGGTTGGTGATACCTTACGACGGCTAGGCGTCGTTCTTGGAGCGAACGCGGTGTCAAATCCTGCAGATGGAATTTATTCGCCTTGAGCCTTATCCCCCCGGTAGGGAATTTGCGGGCTGCGGAATCGAACGTCAAAGTCCAGGAATTCGCCTTTTAATGACCAAACAAGGGCCCTGCAGGTGAGTTTATGAAAGGCGGCTACAGAACTCTAGCCGCTCACAAGCGGGGTAGAGGCTGCGATTCCTACATGTTACAGGTTTAATTATTAGTAAAACGAGGTTATGAGCAGTATTTCTCACCTCTCGGGGCGCCGGGATTTGCGTTTAAAAATTAGGCGGTCGGAAATGGCTTTTAAGCAGTTAGCCCTGCAAGACAGTATAGCGTATTAAGACAGGGTTAAAGCTTCAGGGATTTGATTTCCCAAAAAAGTTCAACAATCAAGGTAAAATCGAATTCTAGCGGTCTTGCTCTTGCGGAAAATTTGAACTTCTCGGGCTGACAGTACAACACGTCATCTCCCTTGAAGCCTGGTCTGGTAAGGGTTGGAGGCCTACTCCGTTAGACAGTTCAGCGTGTGAGACCGGAGGGCCCAGGTAGAAAAGGACAGGACAGCGTCAGGACTGGTGGACTCAAGGGCGAATTTTCTCAAGTTACTGGAAAAGGCAGTGCAATCTTCTTTTATTCCTTTTCTGCCACGTTATTGGGGTACTTGCCCTAGCTTCCACTGGAGAGGGAACGACGCGGTTGTTCATACTTTGCGGCTAGGATTTCTTATCGCCAGTTCACGCGTCCAATTGATGCGGCCCTTGATTGGGCGATGTATCCAATTTAAATACATTTTATGTATAATAAAAATTTAATACAGAAGCAAGCCTTACAGAGATAAGTAAGCTAGATAAAATGGCATTCGTTGATAAATAAAAACTGTCAAAGTAATAATTAGTTAACAGCAATTAACAACTAGAAGAACTAAACACTACTAAAAGCAATCAAAAACAGGTGTCTGATCGCTACAGCACTATTCGCGGTGGTGGCAACTGCCAGACTGAGACAACGGACTAGACAAGCCTTACATCGGAAGTCGGCGGGACTGTTTCCTAACACAATGTTGAAAGATAAAGTGAAAACTCTTTTACTAATGATATATTTTTGTACCTTGGTCATATGTACCTATTTTAAATTGTTTTCAATTATTTATAATGTATATTCTAGATTCATGTTTCCTGAAAGTATAGTATCTATCGATCCGCGGGCCGCAAAAATATCCTGGAGGGCCGCATGCGGCCCGCGGGCCACATGTTGGGCAGCCCTGGTCTAAGCCATCAAATTCTCTGCTTTTTTATCCATCCAGCTAGATCTTGATCGCTGTACATATTTTTCAGTTCGTAATGCATTCTTGTTCGCAAAGAGTTTAAATCTATCGAAGACAGGTCCCAAAATTTATCGTATTACCTTTCTTTCAAATCTGTTTAGAAGTTCTTCATTTTTCTTTGTCAGAGTCCAACTTTCACACTCGTGGCATACCACTGGTCTGATTAAGGATCTATACAGGGTGATTCATAATTAGTGAATCAAACTGAAATGGTAGATTCATCAGGCCAAAAGAAGACAAAAAGTTTATATGAACATTAGTACTATTCATATATATATATATATATATATATAATACACATACAGTGTGTTTCACTTTACATGGAAGCACCCCTGTATTTTCTTTGTTTTTGTATGAATCGATTTGAATTTTTTACCAGTTGTACAACTCACCAAGAGGCATCTATTCATGTCCTTGAATGCAAATGACGTTATTAGCCTGGCCTACTACGATCAAGAACATGGGTCGCATTGTCAATATTTTGCATCGCGTTACAGTTACAGCAAAAAGTTATTAAGAAAAGTTGTTTAGAATCAAAAGGATACCCCAGATACCGATTGTCGTTTAATAATTCGAATTTTTAATTTTTATCCATAAATTTGTCACAGTCCCAAATTTCAACTTTTAATTTGGTATCAAATGGTGTCATGGAGAAACAACATTTTTATTATTGTTGCAAACCTCATTAGCTTTTAATAATGGCTGACTTACGTGTAACTGTTGCTGAGAAAGTAGAAATAATTAGAATTATTTACTTGTGAAAATGCAAGATCCAATAGAGAAGTAGCTAGAATATTTAATGGAAGGCATCCAGGGCACCCACCTATTTATCCTGGAACTATTTCAAAAATTAATGAAGTTTTTAATTTAACTGGAAATGTTGTTAAGCCCAGACCAAGAAGAGTAGTTCGAGAGCATCCCTCGGAGAAAATGATATTGGCGGCTATGACGCTAATCCTCGTACTAGTATTAAGAGATATGGCATTAAATGTAACTATTGCACCATCGAAAATTGGGCGCTGCTTGCATTAAATATTCTAGCTACTTCTCTATTGGATCTTGAATTTTCACAGGTAATTCTAATTATTTCTACAGCCCGACTGATAGACCGTATGCTAAGCGATCGAGTGCTTCAAGTAGTCATGGGATCCGACATCAGCTCCCCAAGGAAACTAAAGAACGGGTTACCACAGGGATCAGTCCTTGCTCCACTCCTCTTTAGCTTGTACATTGCAGACATGCCAGAAACAAGATCAAGAAAGTTTGGCTATGCCGACGACTGGGTACTTGCAACAAGGTGCATATCAATCGAACAGTCAGAAGAAACCTTAACGGCAGATCTAGAATAAGTGGGAAAGTATTTTCGCAAATGGAGGCTTCAACCAAACGCCACCAAAACAGAAGTTACTTGCTTCCACCTAAATAATAAACTCGCCAGAAGAGAACTTAACATACAGTTCGAAAACACCATACTTACCCACAATAAAACACCAAAATATCTAGGCGTAACCCTTGACAGAACACTATCTTTCAGAGATCATCTAACAAAAACAGCTGAAAAATTAAAAACAAGAAACAACATTATTCAAAAGCTATGTGGTGCAACCTGGGGAGCATCGGCCTCCACTCTGCGTTCTTCTGCTTTGAGTCTTGTCTTCTCAACTGCTGAATACTGCGCTCCAGTTTGGCTAAATAGCCCACATGTACAAAAAATAGATGCCCAGCTAAATTACACCATGAGAATGATTACCGGTGTTATAAAACCAACTCCCACGCAATGGCTACCAGTTTTAAGTCACATCTCACCCCCCCAACTGCGACGAATAAATGCTCTTACAAGCGAGTATAAAAAGATCATGGACAACAGAAATCTACCAATCCATCAAGACATCGAAGATGCCAACCATAATCGACTCCGCTCTAGACGACCCCCAACAAAAACGGCAGGGATAGCTGTGGAAGATGAGTTCAACCTTACCAACGCATGGACTCAAGAATGGACGGCACGTCAAAATAATAACATACCGTGCATTACCCAAAAGCCACCGGGCTTCGACTTACCACGTAAAACATGGTCCACGCTTAATAGAATCAGAACCCAACACGGCAGGTGTGCATATTCTCTACACAAATGGGGCAAGCAACCGTCCCCACTTTGTGACTGCGGAGAAACCCAAACTATCGCACATATCATACAAGAATGTCCGATAAGAGCATACAATGGTAGACCCGAAGACTTCCTGCTGGCGACCCCAGAGTCGATAGATTATATAAATAAACTAGGAATTGACCTTAACGTTTAAAGTGTGTTTTATGTTCTTTATGTATACAAACTTTATATTTTATATTTTTATATTTTATTAATATTTTAATATTTTAATTTCAAATGTTTAATATTTTAATTTAAAATTTATTTAAAATTTGTTTAATGTGTCAGCCATACGATAAATAAATCTACTTTCTCAGCAACAGTTAAACGTAATTCAGCCATTATTAAAAGCTAATGACGTTTGCAACAATAATAAAAATGTTGTTTCTCCATGACACCATTTGATACCAAATTAAAAGTTGAAATTTGGGACTTTGACAAATTTATGGATAAAAATTAAAAATTCGAATTATTAAACGAAAATCGGTATCTGGGGTATTATTTTGATTCTAAACAACTTTTTTTAATAACTTTTTGGTGTAACTCTAACGCGATGCAAAATATTGACAATGCGACCCATGTTCTTGATCGTAGTAGGCCAGGCTAATAACGTCATTTGCGCTCAAGGACATGAATAGATGCATCTTGGTGAGTTGTACAACTAGTAAAAAATTCAAATCGATTCATACAAAAACAAAGAAAATACAGGGGTGCTTCCATGTAAAGTGAAACACACTGTATATTGCTAGTAGGGCCCGGAAACGTCAGAAAACATTACGGCGCCGACATAGTCTCACTTAGAGTATAACGCGTCTCGTGGGCATGCGTGAGAATTCGAACTCCGCCTTTAGAAGCGAATTTTAAACTTGACCACTTCCCCATTGGGCGCACATCTCACCATTATACATTGAAGAGTTGGTTGTCTGTCTCACTTCCTTGAGTTTCCCACTCATAGCCGCTAGCAATATAGTAAGTATTAGATATATGGTACTATTGCAGAAAAAATATTTCGCACGATACTTAATCTAGTTACTTGGTTTTATCCACTGTGGCTTGGTGTATATCTGACTACTTGTCATTTTTCACACTGAGGTTATTATCGTATTACTATCTTTTTCAGGCTATTTTAAGAAATGGTGCTTCTTCTGCAACCAACTTCATCACCAAACGTTGCAGTGACCATCCCTCTTCTAGTTTTGCGATAACATGGCTCGGCATGTTAAGTTTTGATGGCAGAATGTCAGATGTACAAGTGACAATTGCGTGTCTTTAGTCCACTTGATAAAACCATACATAATACCATATATGTATTATACATCCTTTATCTAATAGACTTGTCTGTCTGGGACGCTGATCCGTCCGGGACGCTGATCCGTCCGGGACGCTGATCCGTCCGGTACGCTGTTTCAGCAGCCAAACCGTATGAGATAGAGAAAAAAGTTATGAAAGTTATATGTTTGGAATGGTCATGTCAGCTCAGGAACCGAATTTCAGTCACGTGACACTTCCGGTTTTCGAGAAATCACAAAAAAGACCGTTTTTCAAATAGAACGCGTATTAAATAAAAATGTTTCAGCAGCCAAACAGAGCTGCGACCCTCTGCGCCTTAAAACGTCGATCGGGTTAGGCAACCACTTTGACACCTTCTAGGTCTGGGTGGTTGCCTAACCGATCGAGGTTTGAAGGCGCGTTAAATGAGACATTTGTCTCACTGGACTGCTAGTCCTTTATCTAATAGACGTGTCTGTCTGGGACGCTGTTTCAGCAGCCAAACCGTAAGAGATAGAGAAAAAAGTTATTAAAGTTATATGTTTGGAATGGTCATGTCAGGTCAGGAACCGAATTTCAGTCGTCGCGTGGCACTTCCGGTTTTCGAGAAATCACGTCCGGGACGGTCTTTTTTATTTTATTAAATGAGACATGTGGTCGCAAACATCCATTAATGGATAAGCATGCGAAGAAGAAGAAGAAATGAGACATTTGTCTCACTGGACTGCTAGTATATGCATAATACACAAGGCAAACAAACCATGCGAAATATTTTTTTCTACAACCGTGTCTAAACACGTTAGTTAGTTTGTAAAGTTCCACTTTTTAAAAAGCAGTGCATAAAAAGTTCTTTCCAAACCCTAGTACATAAAAAGTGAAATGTATTTTGGGTTGCCTATTTACATAACCTTATTCTAGATGTTAATCATGTGACAAACCAAAAAGATGTCATTTATTTAATAGAATTTGGTAATTATAGGTACAAAACAATAATAATCGTGAAAAATTAACATAATTAATTAATGAATCATTATTAGTAACAGTAATAGTGCATAAAAGGTTCTTTACAAACCCTAGTGCATAAAAAGTGAAATTGATTTTGGGTTGCCTATTTACAAAATTTTACAAAATTTTGGCGCCAACTTAAAACTAATTTCAATCAACCATTTGCGCACTCGATTAAAAAGACCTACTGTACACACTAGTTGCATAAATAACTATTTTAGAATACCTCATTGGTAACTAGCGTTTACATAGTTACAAACGAGTCCGGTAGATAAAATTTACCGGCCTAGACCAGTAGTACTTGACAATGGCGGGATCCAAATTAATTTGACACAACAAACATTTAACAAATTTATTATCTAAACAAACCATTTCACTTATTTACATAAATATTGAATGTACAATTACTAATATTACTAAAAGAAGTATTTGCTGGTGACAAATTAGATTCTTCACTGGAGTGGTCTTTTTTCGTGCTTGAAACATTCAAATGAGATACTATGAAGATAACTCGGTAATTGCAAGAGATTCATTTCCGTTAGATGGACACAAAATGTTCTCAGCAATATTTCTTTTAAGTATAGTGAAATCTTCTATGTAATTGCATGCTACGGATGCAGATTTCTAACCTCCGTGGGTCATCAGGGTGTTGAGATCTCCTCCACCTTCTACCAAAAGAGTTGCGCATGAACGACGGAAACAATGTCCAGTAAATTTCTCACTCTCTGGAAGTCTCAAAGGATTCGGCAGACTGTGATATAATTCAAATAACCAGCAATTGCGGAATTCTCTTCCAGACCAAACGCTTCACGTTCAGTCCGATCGCGTCGAATCTTCACGTGACTGATCGAGATTCAACTCACAAAGCAACCACAATGCTTTGTGATTCAACTGGTCGAATTTGTATGTCAGTCTATCCCAGTCTGTGGTCGATTTTGGTTATAATAATACGCCGTGCCGTGCATTTATTTGTTATTACAATAGACATCGAACATTTGATCTTATTGGTGCAAGACAACGAAGAAATTTATAATCCCAAACACCGAGATAGGGATTGTATAACTGGTATTTGGCGAAAGTTTCTTTGCTGCCTTTTCATTTTTCGTTTTTGCATTCGACGTAATACTATTAGAGCAAGATTGTCCACCTTTACCGAAATAAAAGCACAGACTAACAAATTTTCTACGCAAAAAACGCATTTGGTATGAAAGCGATGACTGATTAGACTTGACTTGACTAGACGTGACTGGACTTGACAGGTTTGGTATGAAACAGAGCCAGTATATAAGGAGAGTACCGCCACGTCCGCCATGTTTATTCCTCTGGCATATGAGTCACTTTGAGGTTTGTAACACAATTCCGTCAACGTGACATTTGTTGGTAATCCGAAATTGTAATTAAAATTAGCAAGACTGTAAGTCTATCTCAAATTCGAGGTTAGCAGGTTAGGTTTTGTTTGTTATTTGACACAGAGTGACGCAAAACATAACCTGCTAAGCTCGAATTTGACATAGACTTGCCAATTTCAAGTAAAATTTTAGTATGTATAATCTGTAACCTCATTTACCTTGCGGTGCTTTATGCGCTGGCATCTGGCGGTACAATGCTCAACTTGCCCCGGATTCGGGATACAGAGTTGGAGCGCGCCTTTGGTGCTTGCGCAGCAACCATTGTGTACAGGGGCGTATCCATCTCAAAACGGAAGGGGGGGCAGCTTTCTGAATTCAACCTTTTTCATGGGGGAGGGTGGGGGGGGTGGTTCATGGAAGGGGGTGCTGTGCAATAATACACAATAAAAAAAGGAAGAACAGTGAACACTATTTATCTAAAAAAAATTGGAACTATAGTTCGCGAGGGTTAGTTGCAATTTTTTAACTAGAGCTTACATTAATTGCTCCTTGTTTGCAAAAACCCATTGACAATGAATACTTAGCATGGCTAACCCACTATTTGCACTAATAGTGCTTCTTAGCAATGTTTTAATTCGGCGACGGCTGCTAAATGAACGCTCTATAGTGCTTGTTGTGTAGGGCTGTGAAAGCAATATCAATAGCGCCTTTTTAATGGTCGGAAAAAAGAATACTCTCTTTTTTAAAATCTCAATGATGTCTGGCACTTACTGGACCTCATTTCACATTTCGAACCACAATTCCCTTTCTCCTTTAATGCCTTCCAAATTGTAAAAGGTTGCACAAGATGAAGTACTTTCATTCCATTCCTCCAAAGAAACATGCAGGTGATGCAGAAAACCTGACTTCTAAAGATGATATGATGGAATCCAAGTATGGAATTATTAGAGACCTTCTCCAAAATTCGGATGGATTTTTCGCTGGACGGTTGCTTCTATGCTTTTATCGGCCAGCAACACGAGTGGCGGTTATATCCACATTCAACTGCTTCAAAACGTCAGCTGTTACGTTCTCTGCATCTTTCCGATGATCTCTTACCATGTCGAGAATAGTTTGAATGTGCTGGTTGCCTTTGACTATGTTAAGTATCTTCGATTGAAGTGTATTTGCTACGAGTTCCAGCATAGAGGATTATTTGGCAATTAATGCTACTGACGCAACAATTGAAGATCTGCACGCCGCTGCATGCATTTGATATGCATTTTTTCTTGTTGCTGTATTTTCCTCTTAGGCTAATGTCTGTAATGACTCTAATGCATCAACAATATCAAAGAGGTGATCCTTAAAAACACGGTTGCTCTTGTACTTCTCTTACCATCTTGTTTCACATAATTTAGGAATGGTAACAATAAGCTTGCGTCGTAAAACGGACTCGTGAAAAAAAAAATGATTATCTCCTTGATAGTTCCAAGGCAGTTTTGAATTTCTGGAATAATGTTTAAGTCGTTCACGCCAAGGTTTAGCTTGTGCGAGGAGCAATGGAGTCCAAGGTTTTTTTGTACTTTTGCCTCACAACCCCCTGCACACCTATTTATTTCCCAGACATGATAGAACATCCATCGAAGCCTAATTCCACACATCTATCAGGGTCTACGTTTACGTTTGTCGAAAAATCTTTAATGGATATGGCAATTCTTACAGCATTAAGTCGTTCAAGCTCTACAAAGCCTAAAAATCCTTCTTCAATTTCGTTATATTTTTTCTATTTTATTTTAAATTTTATCCACCTTGGAAGGGGGGCAGCTGCCCTCCCTTGCCCCTCCCTGGATACGCCCTTGATTGTGTGAGGTGTGTGTCTTGATGATGTGTTGACCTTGTTACTCTATCTCTTAGGTCTGTGGTTCTGAGCACAGTTATTTGGTGCCCAACTGTGAATGGTCTCGCTGAGCCCGATTCTAATCGCCAAGGATACGGAAAAATTCCGACCCCAGTGGGATTCGAACCGAGGACTTGCTTAATGCAAGCCTGGCGCTTACCCATTTGCTCCACGCAGCTTTTTGTAAAATTTTAGACATAACTCAATCAGTTATCGCTGATTACCCTGTAATATGGGAATAAACATGGCGGCATTTTCACGGATCAAAGAATGGCGGTACTCTCCTATATACACTGGCTCTGGTGTGAAATAGCCCTTACTGCTAATCGTCGTCTAAAGTCTACACATTACCCTTTTGCTGTGACGTCAGAAATAACAAAACATAGCGTTTAAAACGTATGTCTTATATTGCATTGTATTCAAAAAGATCATTTAGATCGCAGGTAGTAGACTTTAGAAAGAATTTGACATATACCTAATCTTAAATGTAAGGGATGCTCGATGCTCTAAATAGCACATTATTCAAACCAAGACATTCTTGACCTATGGAATCCCACGTTTCTCCTCTTCGAAGTCCCGAACGCTTAAAATAAGATTTTAGGCTTGATCGCTTGCTTGTTATTGCGCGTTATTTTACTGTTATTTTGGACAAATGTCACATTGACAGTACAATAAAACAAGCCATACTTAAAGGGGCCCTGACCATAAACTGCAGATATTTTGTTTCGCCCAGTTCCTTACAGTTAAATAAAGAGAGAAAATTGTTACGTCACAGCAAAAGGGTAATGTGTAGACCTTACGTTGATTGTTTATAACAAGTCTGTTCAATCATAGCCAGCTTCATCTGTTTCCGCTAACGCTTTACACGCTCAGCGGGTGAATGAAGCTGGCCATGGTTCAATACCCTAAAAAGTTTGCTTCCTGACAACCAAAGTTTAATAACAGATGTCACCGTAAATATTCACCAGTACTTCACAAATACTGAATTCAATGAAATAGAATAGAAACTTATGTGAAGTGACAAATATCGTGAAATTTGGTACAATGTGTATAATGTCTGCTACAATGGCCATGTTACATACATCGTTCACACTTTAGAAGAACGAGTCGATAGTATGAAATACTTGTCTGGAAAAATTGACTAGTGTTAACACTTGTACGCCACTATTAGACTTAATATATTTACAAGACAGAGGATCTTTGTAATGCCCTATTTCATTTCACGCGACGCCTATAATTGGCCTAACGGCTGTTGGCCGAGTGCGAAATAAATAAATAAATAAATAACTTTCCTTAATATATAATACCTACTGGTAACATTATAATAAAAATAATTGCATATTTTCCATCGGTAGGAAATGCTATGAAAATGAGTGGATCTCTATTAACAGACCCCCAAAATCACATTTTGAATGTAGAGATCACAATCAGCCCATTGTTGATATAATTTTATCAAAATTGATTAAACCTCTGCTTAGCACTTATTACGAAACACGAACAAATACAAATTTTTCTGCTAGGTATATACTTTGCATTCTAAACCACTGAGTAGAAATACACTAAAGTTTTTATGGTTTTTTTATGTTTATAAGATAGGGTAAATGGTAGAGTTATTGACACCCTAGTCGACGATTTCTAGAAAATGGCGATTATTTTACTTGTATAGCACTAAGTGTAGTTTTTTGCTATTTGGTGGTATAAACAGCTCTATGCTCTTAATAATTAAGTAGATGAAATCACTCCACTCAATGAAATAACAATAATATTACCAAAATTATAATATAGCTTCACATTATAGTTATTGACACAGTAATAGTAGATTATGTTATTAGGAGTAAAACTGATACTTTATGTGGCGAAGCTGAAGTTTATTTATCCGAACGTTAGTGAGGCAAATAATTCAGCTAAGCCACATAAAGTCACTTTTACTCCGAATAACATATACTATTTTATCCGCAAACGCATTCAGGTAAATTTCATTAATATAAATTTAAAAAAAAAGATGCATCGGCCGGGAATCCAACCCAGGCCACCCGCGTGACAGGCGAGCACTGTACCACTGCGCCGACCTCTGTTGTTCAAATAACGCGCTACTGTAATGATATATGAACATACTGAATCCCCCGAGCTAATAGCACACGGCCACAGCAGCTTTCACACCATAACCCACGGCAACAGATGCTCTGATCCGCTGCTTAAAGGTTTATTTAAATTAAAACTGTTTCGTACTCTTTTTGAAAATAAAACCTGGCTACGATCTAAGTCTAAAAATTAGCAAAATTTCAAGCCATCATACAATTTAATCGGTCCAGTATCTTCGGAGGAGATGGCGAACAAACATAGAAAGAAAGAAAGAGAGCAACGTTTTTGTGTGCTTAGGCAGATAAAGTACGCAAAAGTTGCTATTTTATCTGCTTAGGCAGATAAAGTGACACTTTTACCTTGTGAATAAAGACAAATAAGTTGTCACTTTTGTGACGTTTGCGGATAATAGTATATTATGTTATTAGGAGCAAAAGTTATATTTTATGTGGCGACGCTGGACGGGTTATCTGCCGAGCTTGCGAGACAGATAAGTACAGCCGAGCCACATAAAGATACTTTTGCTCCGAATAACATACAGTATTTTTTCTTCAAACGTTTTTATAACAAATTATTTACAACTATGTGAACAAAATTCGAAGAAAATTACTTGAGTACTAGTTGTCAGCGGCAGATAATAACTTTATCTGCCGCTGACGAGCGGCAGATAAAGTCGTCAGCGGCAGATAATCACTTTATCTGCCGTTCGTCAGCGGCAGATAATATTATCTGCCGCTTGGCAATAAAGTGACAGTTTAGCATCATCAATCCAGCAGTATAATGCCATATTTTACTGCCGTTTGAAGAAAAACACATTATTTTTGAGGTATAGTCAAGACATTTTTGTTTAAATTTGACACTGACAATGCAGATGTCAAGTAAATGAAGTATAGTATATGAAAATTCATTTATTAATGATGCTTCTGAGACCGACAAAACTGGTTCTGAGGTAAGTAGAAGTTAATCCCATAAATGAAATAATCTCTAATTTAGCTGTTGATAAATTATTGTCTTATAAATTTGAACATTATTCACCTATTAAGAGTGAAAGTCAAGTGAATGAACATGTACTAAACACCCGAACATTTGGTACATTTGTTACGGTATTAAAAGAACTTTACGACACCCGCCCAAGGCGAGCATCGCACCACGGAATCAGTCCTGAAAAACTGGCACACTTGCCCTGAAATCGGTTCGAAATAGGCTAATAGGCCACGGCTGGAACGCTCAGGGAGTCGGGCGTGAGTCACACGATACGTTCTGGGCAAGCGTGTTGCGGCATAATATACATATAGGGTATGTCGAAATCGTGAGGGCGCCACCAAGCCTGTCTTACCCCGGCTAACCGGGCCTGGACGGTTAGACGGGAGCGAAGCACGCAAAATACTCCGCCGATAGGATTACTCAAGAAATGCAAGGTCAAATAACAATTTCGGGATTGCCTTATGCAAGGATTGTAATTAGGTGTCAATCCGACCGCGACTACGCAGCTGTCTCACCCACCTGTACGCTCAAAGCTCCCTCGTTCCGTCGCACAATAATCAGTACAATGAAGGGGGCGCTTATCTGAAACAGAACATGCACAAGTCGAAACAAAACAATAGTTCCCTTAGCTAACAAATCATGTATTGACTAACGGGTTACAATGGGACAGCAGAGTGCGTCGCCCTATATCTATAACTAGATTATAACTAAGAACACCAGCTGGCGCGCGCTTTAAACCTAGCGACAGATGTTGAACAGTAATGAACAAATTAGCACTCGCAACATGGACAGTCTGCAATTCTGAATGAATGCACAAATATTCTGGCGCGACGCCTTATGCAGCGAACGGCAAAGAACAAATTAGCACTCGCAACATGGACAGTCTGCAATTCTGAATGAATGCACAAATATGCTGACGCGACGCCTTATGCAGCGAACGGCAAAGAACAAATTAGCACTCGCAACATGGACAAATATGACGACAGTGCCTGTAGGCACCAGAGATGTGACGGCTCGCTCGCGTTCACAGCGGTAATCAGTTCAAAGACACATACCTTAATATGTAGGCGGTTGGGGAGCCTGGTACAGTTGAGTTGCGACAGGCTGCAGTCTTAGGTGGCAGGTACCTTCGATGTTCGACGGCTATAGGGATGAGTGCACATTCGCCATAATGGCGACGTGCGACGCGTCAGGACGCGTACAACGGGACGACGAGAAATGGGCCACTTTCGTTCTGCGGGACAGATCCTCGAAGGTCGAGATGAAGGGATCACGACCCCTTACTTACGGAAGCAGGAACTGGGCTCAAAAACACCCACGCTACGCCGAAGACAATTCGAAACTCACACTCACAACCACCACACGAGCGTTCTCTGCAACGGACTGCGGTCAACTGCCACTTAAGGCGAAACCGTTTGTCACATACTTGCTGAAGCAGCACTAGACGGGAAAAAAGGCTGACGCCCCCGCCAAGGGCGGAAGCGCCGCACGAACGCACACACTATCCGACCTCTTATTTGTTCGACGGCTCTCGGCTGAATGCCCAGAGGGAAGCGCTGGCACAGGTCACCTTGGTCGCGTCCCCACGTGACTAAACCTCGGCAGCCAATCGCGGGGCGATAAAATGAAACAAATTAATGCCGGCACCAATGGTATCACGCCTCAACGGCGTGCTTTCTAGAAGATTCGGAATTCTTGCGGGCGATACGCTCGGCTGCCACAGCGCCATCAGAGGGGAGCTCCAACCGACGAGAAATGCTGCGTTTGGGGCCAAATATGTGCGAAATCATGATTCTGGAATTAGGCGATGGAGCCAAATAAAGAACTAAAAGGGTTTAGCATACGGGCACGCTGCCCTAAAGCCTAGGTGGCTATTTAAAATACCAAAATGACCTGAATCAAATGTGCGGAAGATGAGATTGTACTTGTGCGCAAAGATTGAAAATGGTTTTAACATAGCAACAAGTTGCCCTAAAGGCGTGAAATGCAATTAAGTATCTACAACCGCAAAATGACTTAACACATTAATTGACAGTTGTCTAAATGAGGAGATTTATTAGAACATGTAAATTGGATAAAGAAAAATCTGCACAACACACAACTGTTCTACGTGCATATTAATTCGTAGTTCCTATTATAATACATTTAATGCTCACCAAAAGCAAATATTGCAGAACAAATATTTGTTCTGTAATCTTTGCCAAAAGTCTACTCAGCAAAAATTCCCCAACAGGGTACTGCGCTAATAACCCAAATACAAACCCTAAACACGATACAAATTAAACAAGCAAATGCTTCAATAACATAAACCCAGCAGGAAGAAGGACGAGTTCAAAATGCCGCATAGCAAATCTGAAGGAATTTATGAGTGACTACTAAAGCAAATGTAACTCAGCATCAAATATTGATAAATATCGATAAGTAACTATTCATATAATGAAAAACACCAACATACCCATTAGCTTAAAAAGAAAAGTTTATGAGACATGTATAGACTTCCAATAGCAACATATGGCTTAGAGACAATGACACTGACAAAGAAAAGTATGATAAAACTTAGAACTACTCAAAGGGCTATGGAAAGAGCCATGATCGGCGTTAGTCTCCGCGAAAAAATAAATCACAAAGAAATTGGACGAAGAACAAACGTGACGGATATAAACGAACGAATATTAAAAATGAAATAGTGGTGGGCTGGTCACGTAGCCCGACAGGAACCAAACCCATGGGACACCAAAATCATGGCATGGAAACCAAGACTTACAAAGCTGTTTAGAGGAAGACCACAAAAAACGTGGACAGACGACATTAAACAAATAGCGGGAAAAAACTGGATTCAAACTTCCCAAAATAGAGACGCATGGAGAGAACTTGAAGAGGCCTTTATCCAACAGTGGATAGACTAAGGCTGATGAACTATCCATATTAATCGATATATATCGATGTGTGCAAAACCTGAAAGTACTAAATTATATCGATATATCGATAAAGAAGGGTATATCGATAAACGATATATCGATAATATTATTGATACATCGTTATTTTCGCTCAGCCCTACTCCCTACTGTATATTTAAAACTAAGTGCGCCGGAAGAAAATAAGAAAGTTTTGGAAAAGACTAGTAAATGGGTCTGAAAAAGCTAAAAGCATATAAAAAAATCTGGTGTGATACACGCACATAACTTCCTTTTATAGTGATCTTATAATTGGCCAAAGTTTTATTTTTCATTTTTAAATATGTAAAAAAAATTCAAAAATTACAAATTCTACAGAAACTGTACAAAATAGAGCGTTAGTTGAAGAGACAAATTTTCTCTAAAATGTTAAGCCGAATTTAAAAATGTAATAGTATACCGGGTGTTCTATTTAAAATGGGAGTTAATAAGAAACAAGAAAAAAAGCAAAAAACCCATTTTAGAGGTATTCAACTGGAAAATAACCTACCTCACATCAATACACATTAAAAATGTAAGAAAAACGTTAAATTTGAAAAAATCGTTAGAGCCGTTTTTGAAAAAATCGAAAAAAATCCAAAATTAAAGAGTAATCTAGATAGAGAGTACACAAAACTTATATCGAAAGATCCAAAAAAAAACTGTTCCTCAGCGGGCTGTGGAAATTCAACGTATGAATAATATGTTGGTGACACTGTACGTCAATGTCAAATTCGAGGTTAGCAGGTTAGGATTTGCTTCATTTTGTGTCCTGAGGAACAGTTTTTTTTTGGATCTCTCGATATATGCAGCTTCGACGCCATACCTCGTTTCGTTTTTAATAACATATTCTGTTCACACACAGACAGACCAATAAACAAATAGTAGTTTGTATACGAAGGCACCGAAGTTTGGCTTTTTATCCCGCAAGTCCGGCATTCCTTACTATTTTAACTCATTATTTATTACATTTCTTTGCTCTTCACAGGCATTGCAAAAAAATCTGTAGGTACCAACCGCGAACTATAAGTGACACTTACAGTTCATGGGTACGTAAGGACCATACTTCGTTTTATTGTATAATCTGCATATATTTTGTTAACTGCCCCCCACCCCTTCCTGATCCCTCCCACGCAGAGTAATCATGTCGCGCATTGAGGCCTTCAATAGTTGGCAGCCTTATTGGCAGTGAAGAACTCGTCATTAAAATACAAGGAATCGGCAGTGAAGTAATCCATTGTTTTACGACCTTTTGTAAGGTCTACACATTACCCTTTTTCTGTGACGTCACAATTTTCTCTCTTTATTTAACTATAAAGAATTGGACAAAACAACAAATCTGCAGATTTTGGTCAGGTCCGCTCTAAGTAGTTTTTGTTTTATAATACTGTCAATGTGACATTTGTCCAAAATGACAGTAAAATAACGCGCAATAACAAGCAAGCGAGCAAGCCTAAAATCTTATTTTAAGGGTTAGGGACTTCTTCGAAGAGGAGAAACGTCGGATTACATAGGTCAAGAATGTCTTGCTTTGAATAATGTGCTA
Organism: Agriotes lineatus; assembly: GCA_940337035.1. Classification (NCBI taxonomy): domain Eukaryota; kingdom Metazoa; phylum Arthropoda; class Insecta; order Coleoptera; family Elateridae; genus Agriotes; species Agriotes lineatus. Next base: position 36,129,204 of record OW679198.1, read on the forward strand.
TTTGGAGCATCTCTTACATTAAAGGTTAGGTATATGTCAAATTCTTTCTGAAGTCTACTACCTGTGATCTAAATGATCTTTTTGAATTTACTGCAATATAAGACGTACGTTTTTAACACTATGTTTTGTTATTTCTGGCGTCACGGCAAAAGGGTAATGTATAGACTAAGGTACTATATTTATACGAGCAAGCTCGTCCGCCATTTTGAGTCACTGGAAGTGGCGGCAAATTCAAATTCTAGTTACTTTCCAATTAGCATACGGTAAGTCGGAATAACAACGATCATATCATTTAATTGTACCGTCTCAAAAAAGATTGGTTTTTAAACAAATAAAAAGAAAACAGACAAAATCAAAACATAAAACACTGTTAACTAACACGCAAGTGGTTCAAACTAGAGAGCTTCAATAGTACCTTAGTTCAAACAACAGTGACGAGTGACACAACTCAATAGAACTGACAGATACAGTTGACAGCACAGAACAACACCTACATACTGTATATAGATTTTAATAACCACACTTGGATGAAGACTGTAATTATAATTAGCATCGTAATGGAATGCACCAAGATTTAAATCAGCATACAGTGTTCGTCTGGATTGGATAGTAGGTACTCCCAACGGTTTCTAGTCTTGCTTGGTTGACAGACGACAGAACGCACGGTTACCGGTCAGCGCATCCAATGGCTTGGCGCTAAAATCCCTGTGACACAAAATCTAGTGGGATAAGCTTGCCTGGTTAATAAAGCACTCTAGTATAGACTTTAGGTGGCGGAGCGACAGGTAAATGTCAACTAATATCAACATAATCTACAAAAGTTGGTTAAAATGTTCTAATTTCTTGATTTTTAAAAACATAATGTATCCCTTCGCACTGAACTTCCTTTAAGCTAAAAGCTAAACTTCAGTGCCTTGGTATACAAACTACTATTGTATACCATGGCACTGAAGTTTAGCTTTTTATCACGAATGTGGATTTAGTTGCCGAGGCCCGTAGGGCCAAGGCAAATAAATCACATGAGGGATAAAAAAGAACTTCAATGCCGAGAAGTACATTATGTTTTATTTGAAATCGAGAAATCGTGAAATTACAATATTTTATCTTCATCCGTGTTGTTATAGCCTCTTAACCAAATTAATTTTAGTATCGTTAAGAGCTTCATTACCGCACTGAGTGCGGTAATGAATATTACCGCACGCAGTGCGGTAATGGATAGATATTACCGCACTCAGTGCGGTAATGAATATTACCGCACTCTTTTTATATTAAAAAATACATTGAACCAGAGTTTATTGATGAAGATAAAATATTGAACAATAGGTACACGTTTGCTTATGGCACACAACGAAACTCGTTTGATTGCCGCAAAACTCGGCTCACCGCCTCGTTTTGGCAATCAAACTCGTTTCGTTAAGATGCTCATAATCAAACTTGTATCGTTAATATCTATTAAGCAACTTTTGTAAGTTATGTTAACGTCGGTTGACGTTTATCTGTCGCCTCGCCACTTACAAAAATGTCGTAAAATAATGGATTACTTTAGTACTGCCGATTTCAAATAATAGTAGTTTGTATACCAAGGCACTGAAGTATAACTTTTTATCACGAATGTGGATTTAGTTGCCGAGGCCCGTAGGGCCAAGGCAAATAACCCATATGAGGGATAAAAAGAAACTTCAGTGCCGAGGTGTACACTATGTTTTATTTGAAATCGAGAAATCGTGAAATTACAACATTTTAACCAACTTTTGTAGGTTATGTTCCGTCGATTGACGTTTATCTGTCGCCTCGCCACCTACAAAATAGGATATTATGATACGAGTTTTATAAGAAGCATTTTGTACCATGCACGGATTTACGGTACGACGAGCGATGCGAGGAGTGCCCTAAAGGAGTAAGTGCTACAAAATGCCTTATAAACGAGGTATCATACAGTATTTTATCTACTTTGCCACTTTTTTAAGCAAAAAAATGAAAATTTTTAGTATTTTTATTATAGCATCGCTTTGTGTTTAATACTATACGCAAACGCGTATCGTAATAGCCTCAGTACGAACGCAAAGTAGATAAAAGTCGTAAAACAATGAATTACTTCACTGCCGATTTCTCGTATTTTAATGACGATTTCGGCGTACTTCACTGCCGATTTCAAATAAAACATGTTTTTTGGGTTCAGGGGACTCCCACAGAAGCAAATAGAAGGAAGTATAAAGAAAAGCAAATGGCACTAAAGCGGATTTGCAGACAGAAGAAGAGAGAATTTATGGAGTTAAACCTGGAAAATATAGAGAAGAAATACAGAAAGAAGGATGTAAGTTGAAATTAAATTTCTATCGCAAGCCGCTACCAACGCAGGAAGACTTACCTTTAAATCAAAGCCTATTGGGCACAAAATTTAAACATTATAAATAGGTAGATGTGGAATAGCAATCGAAATGTGTTCGAATAAAATTTAAGCATGCGTTATTTAGGATTTTTATCCACATCAGTCGTATTTTTCATATTTTCCCCTTGCGTGATAGCCTTTATGCGGCCACAAAAATCGTCCATATTTGATGGAAATTCTTGACAGGAGACATATTTTCTATCCCTATTTCCACACGCAGTGCAACAAAACATTTGCAAAAATGTTTTAACCAAACACAAGCTTTCAAATTTGAAACGTCTAATTGTGTGAACTAGCGCCAATGGGCAAAATGTGAACTATTGAAATAAATGTCAAAACAGCCTAGGTGGCAGGCTTTTTCATATACCTTTTTACCCTAGACTTTAATAAGCGATTTTTGCAAATTTACCTGCATTATTTACGTTACGAGTAAATTATTTGCCAGCGTATGTTTACATAAAATTATCTAAAACCGTAGTCATTGTTACTTATATGTGCTCAAATAGTACAAATGAGGTTAAGAATTGGTGAATTAGAAAATGATGAAAGACAAGAAAAAGGTTTGCCCCTTGTTACTGGACCAAACTACATATTCTCCAGACACTATCGATCTACTAAATAACGTCGATGCCGTGAATTACTGGCTGCCCTGCCTCGAGGAAATGGTTAAGAAGTTCATAGGCAAAGTGTCATATTTAAATCCCGAAGACATAACTGCTACCGAGAGAGCCAAGCACTGCTGGGAAAAGTTCCACGACCTGATCGAAAAGATTAAGTATAATCCTGCGTAAGTGTAATCACTTGGAATGTTTAAAATCACTTACTCCTATGTCTTTAGGTTTTTTAAACCATTAAGTATAAGAACTCTTCTAGAATTTAACGAGGAAACTTTACGGAACAGCAACTTTGAGGATGCGTGGTTGTCACAGAAGGAAAAGGAGACGGCGGCGGCCTTTATGCAGTATGAAGATCGAATTGAGTGTGTCGATTCTATTAAAGATTTTTATTTGAAATGGACTGAACTTGCAAAAGGACTTGTTGCCGGCAATATGTTTGACTGGGGCGCAAAAGCCGTTGCAGATATTTTAGAGGAATCTAATGGTTTTGGTTTAACTCAAGCAATGTTAAAAATTCAGCAAAGGCCTTGGTTTCACGATGATCTTGACCAGTGGATCAATAGGTTGCAAGTTGGTATCTGTTTTAAATGGTTGAAATAGTACGGTACTTATGTTCTAAACAACAAAATTTTTAGAAAAAACCATACCACAAGGCTGTTATATTCATAGACAATGCGGGAGTAGATTTTGTACTTGGGATTCTTCCATTAACGAGGCAATTACTGAAACAGGGGACTAGCATTGTTTTAACTGCAAATTCAGCGCCAGCTCTAAACGATGTCACTTATCGCGATTTAGAGGTGTATTTAAAACTAGCCGAACAAAAATGCCCTGTAATCAAAGAGGCCGTGTCGAATAATAAATTAATAGGTATCGAAAATGGTCAAAAAGGTCCTTGTCTTGATCTTCTTAATTTGAACGCAGGTAATTTGAAGTGGAAAGTTTTGTCTGCAATGAAATCTATTTTTAGATCTTATTTACATTGATAACATTGTTAGAGTTCAGTAGGTGCAATTGTGTTAGCTATGATTCAGAACTATCAGACTTCCAGACATGTAATTGATTTTCTTCGTAGATTTGTGTGTGCACATGCACAATGCTGATTTGCTAATACTGGAAGGAATGGGACGAGCTGTTCACACCAATCTCAATGCTAAGTTTAAAGTAGACTGCCTTAAATTAGCGGTACTTAAAAACGAGTGGCTGGCTAAAAGTTTAGGTGCCCAACAATTCTCAGTTATATTCGAGTACGACCCAGCACCGGAGCCACTGCCGCTGTAAAAGTACCTGACTTGTTGGAAACAAACAACAGTATAATTTAGTCGTTACTTCTACATTTCACCAAGATATTTGTTACTGTTTCGTATTTTTAACTGCATTTTCAACTGAGTTTAGCTACCTGTGTTTTCATCAATTATATTAAGTATACTCACGTCTGCTCTTGATTTAAAGTAAACATTTGCAGTATTTTCAGTGCATAATGCAGTTTAAATGCAAACAACTTAATGTAAGTTCTGTGTAGTGTATATACTAGAGTGTTTCATATTAGGTAGATGAAATATTTTCTTAATATTAATAAACTTAATGATGATTCTGCACTATTTTATTAAAAACCTACTTTAATTTCTTTGATGCTATAAAATATTAACCCTTTCGCGACGGTTGCCGTACATGTACTGTTTGCATCTGTAACTTAGCCGTACTGCTGCCGTACAGGTACGTTTTCTATTCTAGACTTCCAAACTGTCGACGTATTGGTTAAACAAATTTTGGACTTTTGTGGAACCACTGCCGTACCCGTACGACAGAATTTCACAAGCCGAGTTACTTACCTCCGTACTGTTACGTCACCTATGCGTCTGCAATATAATGAATGCCGTACATGTACGTCGTCCGTAATTAAACGGTTGCCGTACTTTGTTTATGGTGCAATTTTCCCAAATAAATTGCAAATAAATGCTAATTTATTGTTCATTCAATAAGTTTTATTTAAGAACAAATGGTTTCTTTATTTGTTGAAGAACAAAAACATATTACAAAGCAATCTTATATTTTATAACTAGAACAAACTCAGGTAGAACTAATGGTACAACTCTTAATTATTTCAAAAACAACTGCATCATACTGTAGAAAGGGGAACTATTAACTTTAACTTAGTACTTCAATTTTGTGTGGTAATCGGTAAAACATGGTACCACACAAAGTGGCACGCCACACTCCTTGCACATATACTTCACATCCTTTTTTTGGTGTTTTCTCAGTCTTGAATGGCTGCAAACATGGCATCTGCGCTGTGTCCTATTTCCTTCTGCAGCAGTGTGCGGTATCAAAGAAGGAAAATGTCTTTGTGTTACTCTCAACAGACTGTCTACGGTTGCTGGTCCGCGGGACTTTCAGTTCAGATCCAAATTTCATAACAATTTGAGAGACAACTTCTAGTCTAAATTCTTCAAAGGAAGGTTTTTTACCAGTTTTTACTTGGTACATTACGTAGGCGTTGTAGAGACTAAGTTCCAATAGATGGAAAAATAGTTTTTTTGTACCATTTCAAAGTTTTGCGAGCACATTCTACAAAACTCACTTGCATATCTGCTTTATCTATTGCGCCCATTTTATCGTTGTATTCAATTACAACATTTGGTTTTGTTACCTTTTCCCCAGTTTTAAAATTAGTTTTACCTGTTTCCTCAGCATTTGCTGTGAAAACTGAAGTGAGCATGTGAACGACTCTCCTGTCACACCATTTGAGAGCGAGTAATTTATCTGTGTGGGCAGTCACCCATTTGCCTTTCTCAACGGGCCCAAAATCAGGCATTCCTTTTCGGTTCGAGCGTACTGTGCCGCAACCCCCAGCTTTTCGCTCCAAAAGATAATCAAATAATGTTGGGCTTGCGTACCAATTATCAACATGTAATATATGTTTTTTGTCATAATATGGTTTCATAAGTGTGTTCACAACATCTCCACTTACCCCGAGATTTTCACTTCGCTTGATATTTGTTGTTGCACCGGTGTAGATAATATAATCCAAAATATAACCAGTTTCTGCATCGCATATTTCGAAAAGTTTAATGCCAAAGCGATGTCTCTTGGCTGGAATATATTGTTTAAATGATAATCTACCTTTGTAGAGAATCAGACTCTCATCAATCACCAAATGTTGAAAGGGATAGAGCGCCTCTTTGAATTTGGCGCGCAAGGAATCTACAACTACCCTTATTTTGCGTAGGGAGTCACTTTTATTTAAATTTTGATTGTCTGCAAAATGTAGAGCACGTAAAGTGTGCAAGAATGTGTCACGAGCACAAATTTTTGCGAAAAACGGTGTTTCAATTAGTGGATTTTTAGAGCAGTAATCCGACAATTTAGGTTTTTGCGCAATTCCCATCAAGGTACATAGCCCAAGAAAAACATACATCTCAGATATTTCCCTATCGTACCAATTAGAATAAGTAGAAAGCCGTTCCTTCAATATATTTCCAAACACGTTTGTCTGTTTTGTGATAGGAGACATAACAATTTCGTCAAAAAAGAACAGGAAAAAGTCCAGCTCGGGAGAATCACTGTGCAGTTGCAAGGTTTTGCTTACACCGGAGTCGGAATCAAAATCCAGAGTAATGGGTACAAAATTGTCGTCAAATTGCCATAATGGAGTTTGGCCACCATTTTTTTTGGGCCTCTGCAGCAAGATTTCGTCTTCCTTAGCAGATGCCTGATCTTCTTGTTCCCTGGCGTCAATGTCCTCCTCTTCAGAGTCGCTTGAATCCTCAAATTCACTTGGTAAATACTCTTCATCGCTTTCTTCTAATAAACGTTATAATTCTTCATCAGTCAGTCCCCCTTTAGTGGCCATAATGATTTAAAGTGTAGGGAAGCTCTAGATGTACACAGTCTGGCTGCTGGCGAACTACTGACACGCGGAGCGTGCATGCCGACGAAACGGCAGCGATTTGTCCCGAGCCCGTTATGACGGAGCGCGGTCATTGCTCCGGCGCCGTCTCGAAAAGGTTAATAGAAACTTTTAAATATTATTTTTTAGACCGTTATGTGCATATGGAAATGGATAAGAATGGCAGACTAATTAAATAAGTAGTTGTATGTATGTATGTGTTATCTGTAACCTCATTTACCTTGTGGTGTAGAAGTTGGTGATTTATAAGCTTTTGTTTGGCGGTACAATGCTTAACTTGTCCCGAATTTGGGTTACAGAGTTGGAGCATGCCGTTTGTGCTTGTGCAGCAACCATTGTGTGCAGTGTCTCTTTGTGATGTGTTGACCTTGTTACTCTATCTCCTAGGTCTGTGCTTCTGCGTAGAGCACAGTTAATTTGGTGCCCAACTGTGAAAGGTCTCAACGAGCCCCATTCCAATTGCCAAGGCTGCGGAAAAATTCCGGCTCCTGCGTGATTCGAACTGAGGACTTGCTTAATGCAAGCCTGGCGCTTTCCCAACTGTGCTACGCGGCTTCTATGAAATAAGTAGCTATAAAAACTAATTTTATATCTGTAAGTACTTCATCCTATTAATCAGGATTTGTCAAACTTTTTTCCTCGAATACCCCTTTACGAAATTTAGCAAAGTAGTTCTACCCCATTTTGTGCATAATTGGATAGCACCCCGTACTTAACATGATATCATGGAAGAGAGTGAAGTCTTTTCAATTTCGACAGAAGTACCTAATTGTGTGAGATGTTCACAACTTGATAAAATCACAAGGAGTAACTGGGTTAAGTAAATTTTATATTGGTTTTGTGAATGGAATCGAAAATTTCTTATATCACATAGTTATTTATAGTACAAGGGTGTTGTATTACAAATAATTCACGAGAGAAAAGTTTAGTCTTTTCTCGAGTGCATTATTTGTAATAACACACGTGCCTTGCAGAATTTATTGCCCGAAACGAAGTCAAGAGCAATAATCATTCAAGGGATCAATAGCACTTTGGTCCCCAGGTATATACGCTATTTTTTGCACTCCCAAATCACAAATCATGAAATAAATCTGATTTTGCTGGTTTTAAAATTTATACGTTCGATTCGGAAAAATGGATGGCTTTGGAAATGTAGATGAGTAACTAAGGTAATATGTAAATAATGCCATTTTGAAGGACTAAAGTGTCACTTTTAATCCCTCAGGGATTAAATTTTTTAAAAGATGGCACTTTGGGCCTTCAAAATTATGCCTAAAGTAGGTCGTTTAGTCCCGAGAGTACAAAATGTCTAGAAAACGTAAATTTTGTATTGACAACCATGAAAAGTTATACAGGGTAACCTTGGTTATCCGAACACAAAAAAAAATACGGAAACTAGAAATGGATGCACTTACCCAGTGAAAAATTACAGATTTTTTCAAAAAGTGAAATGCATATACATATGTAATATGTATTATCAGTTGAACATGTTTGTTTTTTAATTTATTATATCAAAGAATGTATTTTATCTACGACCACCACTAAAAGTAGGCCTTTTAGCGCTAGCTTGTTTCACTAAAAGTGACGTTTTATAGTTTACCGTGGTTAAAGAAATCAGCTGTTTACTTTTAGCCCATGTGCTAAAAGTGAAGTGAGGTTATAAAACTACAATTTCGAACTGGAAGTGAAGTTGTAAAGTTATTCTAGTTGTTTCTTGCGTTACAGGTAAAGTGTTTTTGAAATAATTAAAGCGTTATGTAATGAATACAGTCCGATGTGGATTATTAATAATTACATTTTGTAACTGACCTTGACTACTGTCATTCGCCCGCGCGGCATGGGCTACTGTTTATTATGACATAAATTAGAAGTGTCGTAGATGCAAACCTTTCTTAAATCGTATTTATGGATTAATAACAGTAAAATTAAGATCGTAGATAAAATATTGTATGCAACGCGTGCTAAAAGTCGTTTATGCACGAGGCATGTTATGAAACTCAGCCTTCAGCTTCGTTTCATAATTTTCATGTCTCGTGCATAAACGTCAACTTTTAGCACTTGTTGCATAAATAGCTATTAATTTACGTTGATACTTAAACATTTTCATATGGTTGCATTTTTTATTTGATTATCCTAACGTGCAATAATTAGTTCTGATAATCGAGACTCCACTGTAGTGACAAACTGGAAAGTATCGAGAAATAAATTTATAATTACAGTTGCCTATGATTCATGTTATATGTTTGGCAATCTATGTCAAATTCGAGGTTAGTAGTTTAGGTTTTGTTTGTTATTTGGCATAGAGTTCCTAGATATGCGTAATTATTTTATTTTGTTTAGGGTTCAGAAACTGTTATAACTAGCCCTTTTTGTACAATTTTCGAGATATCGCCTTGTAACACTTTAAAAAACCCACCTAGTATGTACTTACACCGGTACCTACACAGATTGTCCGAAATCCATTTGGAATATAGGAAATTAATGAGGGCAATAAAGAAGACATAAACAAAATGAGTAGCAGGACAAAGATAGAATGTAATCATGGCTAGGTAAATTTTTAAATTAAAATTAAGTCAATGAAACAAACAAAAACTAACACCACTGTCAAATATTTTATCTGTCATTAAAATTGGCCAGTATTATAACTGATCAATTTATCATTAGATAACTATTTGTGGAGTAAATTTACTTCACCAGTAAACTAATAGGCAAATAAACAAAAGCGCATCAAAATTTTTTTACTAATGACTATTTCCCACATCTCTTATTATCCAATTAAAAGCCATGCTTTTTCAAAATTCAACCAATCGTGTGTTTTTATAGTGGCAAAAAATCGAAATTTTCCCTTGGGATTTTGTCAGTTTCTTTTGCCACTTGCATCCACGGCAACCACCAAATATGTTACTTTAATCAAGGTGGTATTGAAGAAACGTCATTTAATCTGTCATTGCGCATCAGTATAAATGTCAACATGAACCGATATTTGGGAAATAGTCCACAAAATGTATTTCGGGCTCACGATTTTGCTCGGAAAATGTTTTACTCACGATTTGTTGTTTTTTTGGCAATGCCCCTCGACAAACTAACTTTGACAAATTCCCTCGCCTTCGGCTCGGGAATTTGATCAAGTTAGTTTGTCTTGTGACATTGCCAAAACAAAATACTTTCGTAAAACATTTTTACCGGCAAAAGCATTTGCCCTTAATACATTATTACTGAATAAAATGTCATAGGCATTAACGTTTTGATGCGCTTTTGTTTACTTTAACAATGAATTAAAGTTAACCTGTATGGATTTATTACCTGAATAAAATTATTTTGCGTTTATAATATGCAAATCTATGGAATAAATTAATTTATTCTCAAAGTAAATTTTATTTAGGAAATAAAAAGTTTTATAATACCGAGCATATTAATGTATAAAGTGAGGTTTAAACATACTATTGTTTACTATTCACATAATTATTTTCATTATTTAAACCTCACTTTATACTCTTAATGACAAATAAAATAATTGACAGAAGTGTTTGTTTGCTTCATTGACTTAATTTTAATTTAAAAATTTTCCTAGCCATGATTACATGTTATCTTTGTCCTGCTACTCATTTTGTTTGTCTTCCTTAATTTCCTATGTTCCAAACGGATTTCGGACAATCTGTATGTGCGTTTAAGGTATAAACTTCTATTTTAGTGTAAATATAAATTGTTTATATATTCCTGTGTAGTTGTTTTTGTATAAAAACGACTTAAAATGTACTGGTTTAGGATAAATATGAGTCTCAAGCATATAGCTAAACAAAAAATTTTAAAAAAACGAGCTTAAGGACACAAAAGGTTAATATGTCAACTTTCTGACTTAACCCCAGAGCTGTTCAAGATCATTTTAAAAAAGATTTAAATCAAAGATCATAGATACTTTTCATTTTGACAAATGATTTAAATCAAAGATCATAGATACTTTTCATTTTACAAATGATTTAAATAAAAGTTCGTTTTTAAAGATTTAAATCTTTTTAAAAGGAATAAATCCTTTTAAAGATTGCAATCAAAAAGTAGATACTGGTAGGTATTTAAATCAGCAATCAAACTTTCACTTATGTGTTCAGAAAACAAAAATATTACGTCAATAAATATGTTTTAAAAATCGTATAGTATGAAATAAACAAAAAAAGCATTAACCCTAACTAAGAAGTTAATTAAAATTTGTTCTGCCCACAAATACTTTTTAATAAAATCACAAGAAAATGGGAAATGGGTTTACAGTATTTTTTATTATTGAACTGATTTTCCTTAAAAGTGTTATTAGTCTAACTAAAAAATCTATTTAACATTTTAGCTAGGGTTTTCTTTGTTTGTTGATTTCAGACTGATTACTTTTCATGTGGCAGAAATCAGTAACAGCAGTTGCCATAATAAAGTATGTAACCATTGTAACCAAGTTTATGGCGAATACTGTTGCTGTATAGTGTATTGCAGCGCTCGATTTTAGGCGGAACGCGGCGGAACGGCGTTCCGGGACCTTTCTTTATGAAAAAAAAATCGGCACGAAGAAAGTTTAAGAAAACCCAATACGATTCTACAACTTTTCGAGTCAACTTTAAGACCTTAAAAATGTCTAAAACGTCATTTTTAAGACGTTTATTTTTCAAATTTTTTCCGGGGGAGGACCCTCTAAACTCCCCCTTGGACACGGAGGTACCCTCCCAGACCCCCCTGGCAGTTCCGGCACCCCTATTTCTAGAAATCGAGCACTGGTGTATTGTATAAATGTAGGTATAAAGAACAAAAATACTCTTTTAAAAAATTGCAGCAGTTGCAGGTAAATTCACGAATCCACAGGAATAGACAGGCTCTGTAAAATGATTTAAATTTTTGATATAGGTATTTAAATCATTTAGAAAGATTTAAATCGTTTTAAAAAAGATTTAAATATTTTTAGAGATTTAAATCATTTTGAAAAGATTTAAATCTTAATTTTTAAGTAAAAATCAAAGATACTTTTTAAAAAGATTTAAATCGTAAATCAAAAATCATTTTCTGAAAAAGGATTTAAAATCAAAGTATTTAAATCAAAAAAAGATTTAAATCTCATTGATTTGTGACAGCTCTGCTTAACCCCATATTTATTATGCAGTACAAATTTTATAGTAGACTTAAATGTTAACAGTTACATCTGCTATAATTTATTGATGCGTCGCCTAGGTAATTTAACGTAAGTAAACAACGCCACTGTAAACAAAACACACTCACGCCACCGAACATTTTTACTGAATTTTTAGGAAAAAGTACTTTTGATCTTGGGATTCTGCTTCTGCGACGGATGTTTAACCCTGAATCGGCCCACCAGCAACTCCCTCGATATTTGGGCTCCCATTTCTTACAGTTAGCTTGCCTTGGAAGCCTCTTGAAACTTGCCAATGCGATGCCTATGGGATGCTCTCGGATCCGATCTCTGCTTTTGGCTCACAGCTAGGGCTCCGCTGCGATTCACGAAAGTTGCTGCCGTAACTGGGCTTCTATGGTCTCCGTTTCTTATATTGGACCTCGATCTAATTACCGGACAAAGCACCCAAAACCAGATGCTTACACCTAGACACTTTTATCACCTGCAGAGGATCTAGGAATGATTGCAGATCCCTGCAGCCTATCCGTAACACTGCACTAATATGAAACACGTCGTTAAATTGTATAAATCGGTATTTATTATATCTCTTTACTGGGGCTTTGTAGGAAGCCAAACACACACCAACTTTGTTGTGGCCCCATTTGATATTACATTGTTTTCTTTTTTTGTTATTTCATTTTAAGTTAAGGCTAATGCTATTGGTTATAGTTGCAAATTCAAAGTATGACATGTATATGGAATATTTTAATATAATATGTGGAAGGCTTCCTATTTTAATTCCTGTCATAACTGTATTATTAGCTTAAATGGTGTTTATTGCAACACATTTTTTTTAATCGAAGTACATAGGCATTTATACCTAAAGGTGTAAAAAATCCACCCAAATTACGTATTTTCAGCCATTTTAAGGGGTTTTGTCTAAAACTTCTGCTTTTTAAATATCATAAGTAATTTTTTTCTAAACACGAAAACGAAATATATCCGGTTTTGGTGAATTGTTCTGTGATACGAAAATTGCCTTTCTGGTAATATAAAGATATACAGGGTGTTCCATTAATAAATATTACGTATCCGTGTGCAAAACCAGTAGATTGTAAGGTGGTGTTTTGAATTTTAAGCTATTTGGTAGCGTGTATACTGTAATAATATTTTTCTACTCCTTTATTAGTAAATTGCTCATTAAGCACTGTTTACTTGATTAGTAAATTCGTTGTTACAAACAGTGTTACGTAATGACTAACACGTAATTTTTTTTATTACGTTACAGTTAGCTTCTGTTGTTTGTACGAAGCGGTGTAGGGATGTGACTGCAGCCGCCTAATTTTTAAGATGGTGTGACAGATAGTTTGACAGTTAATAAAATATTTCTTTTTCGTTTAACGAAATGAGTGTGATCGTAGAAAAAGTATAGTACGCAACTCGAGCTATAGAGCAATTACACGCTCGTGGAATTACACACGCGCCGCTACGCGGCTTGTGCGTAACTTTTCCAACTCGCGTGTAATATGCTTCCTACAGCTCTCGTTGTGTAATATACTATTAATTCTGTCCGATATATTTATTAATATTAACTAAGATACAGTATGTTAATCGATATACAAACACCCTACATATTATTTCAGATTTCAAGGCAACGATAAAAAGAGATAGTTATTTATAAATTAATAAAGATAGTAAGAGAGGAACATATTGTCCGCAACAGTTGTAGTGTATGAAAAATTAAAAACTGGAAAGCCCTAAAATAATAACACATTATAACTAACAAATATGCCTGTTAAAATTGATAAATGTATCGAACGCCTGTGACCTGTAAATAAACTTTCATGGAATATTTACTTGCGCCGGTAACTGCTCTTCATGAACGAATATTAACGCTGTAGGCGTTATTTGGGAAGTGGGAACCCTAACCTCAATCGCGCATTCCTACCCTTGGCAATTGCTTGCATTACCTATCTGAACAACTGTGTTACTAGTATTTTTAATAATATGGAATTTGCCGAATTAATTATCACACCTAAGTTAGACGGCGTTATTCTTCATAGTCCCTTTCATGATCCAGTGGATGCAACTCTGTGCATAACAGGACATCATTTAATACTGTCTTCTCGTAAAGACGACGTGCAAGAAATTTGGGTAAGTCTAACACAGCCGCTGTAGTATTTTGTCTTCATATTATATTTTTAGTTGTTACACCAGAGCATTGACTACGTAGAAAAAAAACTGAATGGAACCAATTCGAGCCATGCAAGTGGAGGCAACCTTATTCTGAAATGCAAGGATTTACGTATGATTCAATTGGAAATTGCCAACACAGAAGACATTCACAATGTACACTTATCACTGGAGCGGCTAGCAAATCTAGATAATCCGTCGTTGCTGTACCCGTTCTTTTACAGGCCCATGTACAACATTTTAGAAGACGGTTATACTCTTTTCAAGCCGGAAATAGAATTTGCAAAACTAATTGCAAGCGAAGAATGGAGAATAACCAACGTCAATAAGGATTATTCCATTTGTCCAAGCTATGGATCCACACTGGTAGTACCTAAAAGCATCGATGACGAAACTATTGTTGCGGCAGCAAGTTTTAGAGATGGAGGTAGATTTCCAATCTTGAGCTATCGGCATGACAACGGGGCCGTGCTAGTGAGAAGCAGCCAGCCGTTGCTGAATAACAGTAACAGGAGATCGAGATCTGATGAGCGGGTTCTGAATGCAATTTTGGCTCCCAATGCGAAAGGGTATATCATTGATACGAGATCGATAAATTATGCCAATCAGTGCAAGGCCAAAGGTGGTGGTACCGAACCCGATGGAAATTACCCGCAATGGAGACGCATCCATAAGGGACTTGATAAAATTTCAAATTGTAATGGAACCGTTTTGGAGTCATTCACGAAGTTAATTGATGGTATGTAGAGGCTAGATATGTTAAGCTTTTAAGAATTAATAAACTAGCGCAAAGGAATACACTATGCAAGTACCAATAAAAAGTAAAACAAAAACTGAATTTGTACTTGAAAGTTCTCTGGTACCTAATAGGATTTTTGTAGATACTAGTTGCTTTTACAATTTTACAACACATTTATTTTGAGCATCAAATTGTCATAACTAGGGATGAAACGTTTATACGTAAACATACGTTTAGAAAAATATGTTAACGTGTAATCAATCTGCTTTAAAAAATTCTTATTTTTCTCTATGCGACCTTTACTCGTCCAGTTTTTATTTTTGCACCAGAAGATTCAGTTTGAGTTGTACCCGAGTAGGGGAGTACTAAAGACTTAGAATTTTTGACTAAAGACTTAGAATTTTTGCTTGGGTGTAAATAAGGCACTCGCAAAGCAGAAGATGAAATTTATAGTTACATGTAGCGGGTTTCTCTCAACGGGATATCCTGTGTACACTTGGAGATATCAGGAAATCTTGGAGATATCTAGGGGGCTCTGAGGATATCTCAGGAGGTTTGGGAAGATCTTTGAATATCTCTGGGCAATCTTAAGGATATCTGAGAAATCTTGAGGATATCTGTATACTATAGTATTGTGCATTTCTGACTAGAGGCGCTTTCGATTTGCACACACGAGCTGCTAGGTGCAACTCGGGGTAGATGACTACGTGTATTGTTTGCAAGAACATTTTGCTCCGGATCTGCTCAATTTTACTTTCCCTCTTCCCCTCGTGCACCTGCTTTATGGTTGGGGTTTTACTGTTCCACAACTGCTCCGTTAATTAGTTAGGTTAGTTTGACACTTGTTTGGTGAACTTTTACATGAATAACCTAACATTTTGGGAAATTGTTATTTTTTAGAAGATAAACGAAACTGCCTACTGTTCTTGCCGCTAGTATCTAACGGTCTTCTAGTGCTGTCAATTACAACAAATGACAGCATAAAATAGGTCACGTTATAGAATATCGAAACTATTCTGTGGTCATGTGATGAAGTGATTATACGTGTATTATTTAAAACTACTTTAAGTTGCATCGAGCTACACTAGAACGAGTTACTCCTGCACATACAAACACCAAATCGAAAGCGCCTCAGGGCATTTATTAACATATATGAGCAGGGGGAAATTTCTCCCTTCTGCATTTGAAATGCCCACTGTTGATGTTGCAAAACTCCCCTATAAAATTAAGCAGCCGATAACCGGTTGTGTTTTATTATCAACAGGAAAAAAAGGACAACAATAAAATATTTTTTGGCTATTGCGCAGACTCACACCAACGAACATTATACTATTCGTTTGAAAAGGTTTGATAGAGGCCAACGACTATATTCGCAGGACACCAAAAAACATCTGATCCTGACTTGACAGGACAGGTTTTAAAATAACCGATTTTCGACGTCAATGATAGTGAAAAATGTGACAGTTAATTTCAATGCACAGGTTACTAAGATGTTATTCTAAAAGTTAAGTTTACATTGTGAGAAATACTCGATTTTTTTTGTCGACGACCGTACCTCGGTTCAAATATGGTTCCATTTGAAAAAATGAGTTTTATCCCAAAAACTGCTTTGAAAAACATTATTTACTCATAAATACAGTATGATCGAAAACTTTTATCCTCTAGAGGGCTGTGGAATTGTTTTGTCAAAAATTTTTGTTGGCAGTCGTGATTGTAAAAGTCATATTGGCATTTTATACAGGGTGTCTAAAAAATGGCGGATTAACTCTACAGTGCGTTACTTGGGGATGCCTAATGAACCATGGAAAAACATGAAAAAAATTCCCTGGGCCGTATTTTTCGAAATATTTCTGGTCAAAGGTGGGTAATGAAATCCATTTATTTAAATAACTAGTGTATAATTATAGTGTCAAATATATCTGGGTCTTATTAAAATATCTGTTTTTTTAATATTCTTGGGATTTAACTAAATTGTTTTCAATATTTAAGTATTTTAAAAAACTGATTTCCTGTTGAGTTTGTCAATTACTAAATATGGCAAACAGGCTTTGTACAGTAATAATATACGAAATCAAGCTTGGCATTGAAATATTTGTTGTATCAATAATATGTTGGTGGCACTGTAAGTTCATGTCAAATTCGATGTTAGCAGGTTAGGTTTTGCGACAGTTTGTGTCAAAACTGACGCAAAACCTAACCTACTAACCTCGAATTTGACATAGATTTACAGTGTCACCAACATATTAACAACTTACTATGGATACATTTTTGATTGAGAAATTGTTGCAGTATTAATGTTGCCAGATTTATTTTTATTAATTTCGAAATATTTCGAAAAATACGGCCCAGGGATTTTTTTTCATATTTTTCCAGGGTTCATAAGGCATCCCTCAGTAACGCACCGTAGAGTTAATCCGCCATTTTTTGGACACCCTGTATTTTGTCAGTTTAAGGTTATATCAGGAATGTCAACATTTTTGTTGAATACATAAAAATGTTAGTAACAAAAACAACTACAGCTGTTCAAAATGATGTCCTGCATTTTCTACATACAGCACCTAGTGTTCGGTATTAAACATCCTGTAAAAGTTAAGTTTATCTGCAAAGTTGTATAGGTTATTATTATTAAGTACCTTTACTCATCACTGCCAACATAAATTATTTTTTTTTTAAATCCACAGCCCTGTAGAAGTTTTCGATCATACATTAACATGACTTACAATGTTTGACGCGATTTTGATTTTTTTAGTATTCCATGAGTCGATTGGAATAAATCTTAACCACTGAACTCACCTTAAGTTCCGTGATCTGAACTGTCGTAACATGTGGAAAAAAAGTTATTGAGGGGGCTTTGAACTAGATTTTATCTTACGACTGCATGTCGGTGATTTTTACATCGCTCTACCCAGAATTAAGCGCGCTGAGTTACTTCAGTTGTCAGTTGTCAAAGTTAGGTTATGTGTTTATACGCAAATTATTACATCACTCTACCCAGAATTCAACGTGCTCGATCACTTGAGTTGTCAGTTATCAAAGTGAGGTTGTGTGCATACACAATCCATGAAATTAGTTACGACATGACTTTCAAAAATTACTGTTTGACATAAGGCCAGTTGATAACGTTTTTTTTTAACGTATTTTAGCACACTTAAAAAATAACTGGAAATAGACAATAGTAGGTAATTTATTATACAAGACGATAAAGTTAAATTTTTTCCACAAGTGAATCGTTTAACGTCGAGACGTTAATGATTCAAGAGTGAGTAGTAATAACTTTATCGTCGTGTATAATACAATATTTTTTCTATAACAAAAACTTTAATAATGTCAAAAGAAAATAAGGAATGTCAATCACATTTTAAAATCGCAGTAGCTAGATTGGGTTGCTAGGATAATACAAAGCTGTAATATTTAATTTAAATAAAAGTTAGAAAATTAAATTACTTTTTGCACTTTCGGTACTAAAGTTGGCACTTTAGTCACTTATTTCATTTAATCTCTAGGGACTTAAGTAATTACTTTAGTCCCTAGGGACTAAAGTAAAAATGTTACCGTAACTATGGTAAATGTATGTACACACGAAGTTCGTAGGTTAGGTTTTGTTTGTTATTTGACACACAATGATTGTAATCGTCACTTTCCAAATTGACAGAGTCCAAATTTTTGAAATGTTTGATGATAATCTTCCCAAAAGTGCAAAAAATAGCGTATATCATACGGGACTAAAGTGCCTAAATCCCTTGAGTGATTATTTCCGGGATTTAATGATGTACTTTAGTCCCTCATGATATAATATACTATTATCTACCCTTCATGTTAAAGTGCTACTTCATCTACCCTTGCTGTTAAAGTAAAACTTGACCTTTTGTTTTGAGTCGATTAAAGCACACTTTAACATTTGCTATAAAAAAAATTTATTTATATGTCAAAAAGTGATGCGTATAGAATACATAGGAGTTTCAGAAATGTAAGCTCAAAAATAAAGAAAAAAAGGGGAGAGTGTACCATGATTGTGTTAGGTGTACAACAGACATGATTTCCTTGTAAATTTTTTAAATCAGATTCTTTCACTATTAGTGCCTTATTTTTGGGTCGTGAAGTTGATTATTATTAACCAGTTGTGAATAATATTATTCCCGTCATTAAACCCCTTCCGTTACGGCGTTGAATAATGAAATCAACTGGTGAACGCTATTGGACGTTTGGAATTCGCGAATGCGCCCCTTTGCCAGCCGACTTAGAGAAGCCGTCACACATTTAAAATTCAACCTATTTACTTTTCGTGTATATTAATAAACTTTTGCATTTACCACGTGTTATGAATGCTAGAATTTAAGATGCTACAAAAAATGGTATATACACCGCGGTAGATAAAACTATTATGGCCCTCGTGTTTTGTACCCCTCGGTGCTGTCGTGGTACAATCTTAACGCTTGAGCTATAGTGACAGTATTCTCAATTTTGGTGTATAATATACTAGGAATGAAAAAAGCGGTTATTTTTTATTCGTTTAATGATTCAAAAATAAATGTTTACACTTGTAAGCGGCTAAGGACAATGATGCTGGTAGCAAAATAAAATTGTGACAGATATGATAAATGAGGACAAGGTGTTTTGTTTCGTAGCTATCTCATTTCAAAATATCAGCATCTGGAGTAATTTTAGTGTACACGCGTAATTATCAATTTCATCGTCTGTTGTGCAAGTGCCGCAGTCAGATTCTAACACCCGTATTCATAGTCGTTCGCCAGCGAAACGCCGGAGTTTTGCCACGTCCCTTACGAGAATTAACCTTGCATAGTCGCTCGCCGGTAAAACCAAGGATGCGCGTTACTATGGTTTTCGGCGGAGCGCTGCATGCGTGAGCGACTATGCAATGTTAATTCTCGTAAGGGGCGTGGCAAAACTCCGGCGTTTCGCTGGCGAACGACTATGAATACGGGTGTTAGTCTTTAGTACTTCCCGCGCTCACGTACAACTCTGACACAAAAATATGGAATATTCGACGAGCAGCGGTCACTTTGACATAAAATATGAATTTTTTAAAGCAGATTGATTATACGTAAACATATTTTTCGAAAGGTATATTTACCATATATATAATACACATATATTGCTAGTAGGGCCTGGAAACGTCAGAAAACATTACGGCGCCGACATAGTCTCACTTAGAGTATAACGCGTCTCGTGCGCATGCGTGAGAATTTGAACTCCGCCTTTAGAAGCGAATTTTAAACTTGACCACTTCCCCATTGGCCGGACGACGCCGCCGCGCTTGCACACAGCTCATCATTATACATTGAAGAGTTGGTTGTCTGTCTCACTTCCTTGGCCAGTTTCCCACTCATAGCCGCTAGCAATATAGTAAGTATTAGATATATGATATTTACCTACTAGCAAGATGCCCGTTCTTCATACGGACTGCAAATGTTTGTTTCTGCTTCTAAACCTTAAATTAATTCTAGAGTTTCCCTCTCCTCGCTCACGTATTATGCTAAATCAACAAATGCTGCAATACAATATTGCAGGTAAAAGAGAAATAATATTCTTTCGAAAAAATTCTGCATCACTCTTTTATGCTTCACGTACGCCCTGGAAGTGTGTATGTAATTGTCATTCCCCTTGTATAGATTGATAAAACTATGGTTCTAGTATAATAATGAGAAGAAAAATTTAAAAATATATGTGCAAATTAAATGTTGTAGTCATAAATTTTAGCAATATACTCGTTTCCACCACTTAGGGGTGGAATTTTGCAAATCCTCTCACTTTATTTTAAACTGAACTCCCAGCAAAGAAAATCAATAACTTTAATCTCTTATCCATTTTTACTTTTACTCTTAACCGCTTTAGCAGTGTAATTAGAAAACCTTTAAATCACCTTTTAAAGGTTTTAAAAGGATATTTATGACAAAAAATGTTAGTGTGATAAACATTGGAGATGCAATGGGTTCTATAATTTACCCCGAATGCATATTTGCAGCTTTAGGGGTTGTTAAGAGCAAAATCCTGAAATACGTTTTTAGACATCGATTGAAAACCTACCTGCCAGCAAATACTAAATCGACATCTTATCGGATTTAAGTGATATTGAGGAACTCATGAAAACACAGTTTACACCTTTTCGCCCTCTTAGGGGTGAAATTTTTAAAAAATCTTTTCTACCTCATTTTATTCTGAAATGGATCCACAGCGAAAAAAAGAATCAACAATTTTAACTCCCTACCTTTTTTCAGTTTTCCCTGTCTTTACCTGTTTAAGAGTGAAATTTCAAAAAACTCTTAATTCTTTTCTAAATATTGTAAAAAAACCTTTGTATGCCGACAAAGAATGTTCTAACTCAACAAACAGAAGATATGAAGGGTTCTATAATTCACCGCTAATCCAGGTTTGCACCTTTAGGGGTTCATTAGGGCAAAATCCTGAAATACGTTTTTAGGTATTTGCATTGATAACCATTGAAGGTAAACACCAAGTCGATATCTTATCGGATCTAAGAGACATTGAGAGGCATTCGTGAAAACACATTTTACACCTTTTCACCCTCTTAGGGGCCACATTTCAAAAAATCCCTCCTTAGCACTACCTTACGTATCAAATTGAACCTTCCACCCAAATTTCAAGTTTATAGTACCAGTGGTTACAACTCTGCATTGATTGGTCAGGGTTTTGACTTTCATTTATATACTGGGTGTCCACTTCCAAACATAGGGATTTAACATTGTTTTTAACAGTTTTATGGATTCATGCTCGCCAATTCAACCTACAGAAAATGTTTTGGTATCGACGGAAAAAGAAAATTATTGCGCATCTAATAGTATCAAAAATTAAATTATTTTTGTCAATTTTCATTAATCAACAGTTTTCATGTTTTTTAAATATGAATTGCCTTGACTTGAAAACAGTTGACAGCTATACTCAAATTAATTCGTTATTTGATGACATTCACACCCGTATGCATAGTCGTTCGCCAGCGGCTCGCCGGAGTTTCGTTATGAATAGTATGTTGGCGGCACTGTACGTCTATGTCAAATTCGAGGTTAGCAGGTTAGATTTTGTGTCAGTTTTCGACAAAACTTTAGGTCCCGGGTGGTGTAGCTTGAACAAGCGTCCACATTCGATCAGCAGAGTTAAGCAATGCTCTTTCTGGTCATAACTTGGATGGGAGTTCCACGGCTGCATCTCTAGGCGCCTCGTGGTACAGCTGCCGCGGAAATAGTTGGTTCCGGATGTCATAATAACATCATGACAGTAGTTTTTTTCTTATGTACAGAGCCACGTTTCTTTCTTTTTAAATATCAGCTGTAGTCGGCCCTCATAATTGTATTTTACCTTCCCTGGTACTTTTGTTCAATTTTCTTTGTTTTCATGGGATCCCTCTCCTTGTTCCTCACTCGTTTGTTCAAGATTTGCAGAAAAAAACCCAAGATGGGCATCAAAGAGGTGAACATCTATACTCCATTTACTTGACATCTGCACTGTCAGTGTCAAATTTTAAAAAAATGTCTTGACTATACCTCAAAAATAATTTGTTTTTTATTAGACTGTACAGTAATGTAATTGTAAAAATGTGAAAAATGGCAATGGTGCCACCGTAATGTCAGTTTGACAGTGCAGATGTCAAGTAAATGGAGTATATGCTCATATGCAACTTAAATTAGGGTTGCCAACATTGGGGTCGATGCTGACCCGAAGAAAATAATTTTTGGGGGAGAAAAAGTGGGATAAAGTTAATAAAGAAGTTCAAGGTGAAATAGTTTCTTACATTATAAACATATAATTGTTTTATATTTTTTAAGTAGTATACAGTGTGTCCCCGGATTGAGTTCACTATAGGTATAATTGACAAAAAATTTTACAATTTTATTTTAATGTTTTGGGATTCCGCCCTGCTTGGTCTGAAGAGAATTTTAAGAATATTTACATTTTTTGAAAACACAAGTTGGCCTTGACAGTAAAGCAAAAACTATTTTCTTTTCAGGTAAACTACCCTTTCTGTTCATGATACGGCAAAATTTTACCAAGAAAAGTTGTTCAGAATGATAAACTATGGCCCTATACAAAATTTCAGGAAGATCTACCTACTTAAATTAAACCGTTAAAATTGTACCTATTTATTAAAAATTAGTTTGATTGAAGTAGGTAGAACTTCCTGAAATTTTGTATGGGGCCGTAATTTCCCATTCTGAACAATTCTTCTTAGTAAAATTTTGCCGTATTATAAACAAAAAAGGTAGTTTACCTGAAAAGAAAATACAATAGTGTGTCCCAGGATTGATATTACAAGAGGTGAGATACCTAAAAATTTTTGAATTTTATTTTAAGGTTTTGGGATTCGGTCCTGCTTGGTTTGAAAAGAATTTTAAGAATATTTTCAGTTTCTGAAAAACAAGTAGGCCTTGACAGGAAAGCGAAAACTATTTTATTTTCAGGTAAACTACGCTTTTTGTTCATGATACGGCAAAATTTTATTAAGAAAAGTTGTTTAGAATGATAAATTACGGCCCTATGCAAAATTTCAGGAAGATCTGTTGACTTAGAAAACACCGTTATTTTTTAGATAATTGTATTTTATTTTCAGGAAACTACTTTTTTTGTTCATGATACGGAAAAATTGTATTTAGAAAAGTTGTTCAGAATGAGAAGTTGTGGCCCTATACAAAATTTCAGAAAGATCTGATGAAACCGTCATTTTTAATAAATAACGGTTTAGTCTTAGTCGACAGATCTTTTTGACATTTGGTACAGGGCCAAAATTTTTCATTCTGAACAACTTTTCTTAATACAATTTTTCCGTATCATGAACAAAAAAAGTAGTTTACCTGAAAATAAAATACAATTATCTAAAAAATAACGGTGTTTTCTAAGTCAACAGATCTCTCTGAAATTTTGCATAGGGCCGTAATTTATCATTCTAAACAACTTTTCTTAATACAATTTCGCCGTATCATGAACAAAAAGGGTAGTTTACCTAAATAGAAAATAGTTTTTCCACATTTTTCATGGCCGACTTAATTTCTAAAAATTAAAACTCTGCTTAAAATTGTTTTCAGACCAAGCAGGGCGGGATCCCAAAACATTAAAATAAAATTGTAAATTTTTTTGTCGATTATACCTATAGTGAACTCAATCCGGGGACACACTGTATAAAATGCAGCATTTTTTACTCCTTCGTGGATACATTAAATATGAACAAGACGTCTCGTACGCTTTAATATTTAAATAATTATTTACCCTTTTTATCCCCTAGCTAGCTCAGTGATCATGAAACTCTTAATATCTCAGTTATTTGCTTATGCAAGATCACTGTCTGCCAAAATAGAAATCTGGTTCTCCCTTATAGTGTTGGTCGGACTTGCAACAATGTACAAAAAATCCGAATTCTTTACATCATCTATTGGTTTCAAAACACATATATAAACAAAAAAATGCGCATAAAAATACAAAAAAATAAAAGAAAATAGAATTAAGTTCTCAGCTACGTGCGATATACCGTGTGTCTCCGGATAGGTGAAACGACTCTTGAAAAATGTAAAAAATTCTCGATTTAAATTTTCATTGTTTGGGGTTCAGCCCTGCTTGGTTAAAGGAGAATTTCTAACATAATTTCAGTTTTGAAAAATCAAGTACTTATGCCTTGGAAATGTTCAAGAAACCTATTTTTCTGTAGATTAGCGTTCCTTTTATGTAGCAAATACGAAGTTATTAAGAACAGTTGTTTAGAATCAACAGCTAGGCCCTTATACCATATTTCAAAATCCTTGGCCAACTTTGATCTCTCACATTTTCTTTTATGTTTAGGTCCCATATCAAAGAATATTATTTTTAACAAAAACAGCCATGGAAAAACAAATATTCTTAACAAAGTTTTTTATTTCATAATAAATAAACTTTGTTAAATATAAAATTATTTGATTTGGGAAATAAACAAAAGAAAATGTGAGAGAGATTAAAGCTGGCCGAGAATTTTAAAATTTGGTACAGGGTGCTAGATATTGATTTTAAACCACTTTTCTTAATAACTTTTTATCGTATTTTTTACATAAAAAGCACTTTACTTTCTAGAAAAATAGGTTTTTTGAACATTTCCAAGGCACACTTGATTTTTCAAAACTCAAATTATATTAGAAATTTGCCTTTAACCAAGCAGGGCTGAACCCCAAAAAATGAAAATTTAAATCGAGAATTTGTTACCTTTTACAAGAATTGTGTCACCTATCCGGGGACACACTGTAGACTGAGGTTACTCGCAGGTGTGTTGCAAACATACATGAACAAAAAATTGCGTTGAAATTATTATCTCTTAAAAGAACGCAAATGTCAAAATATCTTAACAAAACTGAAATGTCAAAATTACCTGAAGCCGGCACTTATTTAAGTCGCCGAAATCACATTCCTGTGCGTTTGCAAAAGCTTGCAGTTAAACGCAACCTTATCAGGCTTTGCAAATATTTTACCTGGAACTAACTGCTGCATACCGGTCTTGGCGGACATTATGTTGGGAACCACTGACCGTGTGCAGGCCTCATAAGGGCAGTTGAATCGGCGCCTCTTAAAATTGACGCTTCAAATAAGCCTCTAAATATAGCACAATGGTTGTACTTACATGTACACTCGGAAAATGCGTTTGTGGGATTTGCAAACGCTGGCTCGCTGCACTTTAACCATATATCTAATACTTAACTATATTGCTAGCGGCTATAAGTGGGAAACTAGCCGATGAAGTGAGACACACAACCAACTCCTTCATGTATACGGTGAGCTGTGCGCAAGCGCGGCGGCGTCGTCCGCCCAATGGGGAAGTGGTTAACTTTAAAATTCGCTTAAAAAGGCGGAGTTCGAGTTCTCACGCATGCGCACGAGACGCATTATACTCTAAGTGAAACTATGTCGGCGCCGTAATGTTTTCTGAAGTTTCCAGGCCCTACCAGCAATATATGTGTATTATATATATGACTTTAACACTGTTTGCAGCAAAAGTTGGCTGTCAGGCTGTTTTAGGGCCGCTTCAAATTATCTTATATTTCCCTAGGCGAATTCACGTACTATACTTTCATCTCAGGAGAGGCTTCGTGCGACTGCTGCCCTTGTTACATTTGCATGAGTGGAAAATCCCAGCATCCCACGTACAGCGCGTTTTTTTTGCTGCACTCGCGAAACCAAAATTTCTAATTCACGTCCAGTGCAGGACCGGCTTTGCGAGCATTTGCTTACATAAAATACAATATTAATTCTAATAATAGAACATACGAAATACAACTTGGCTTCTACATTTAAGCATGAAAATAAACATTATCGGTAAGGGGTCCAGCTGGCCCGTTGCATATAGCATAATTCTTTGGAAATCATAGGAATTAAAGAACAAAACTATTTTCTACGTTCCATAAAAGAAATATTTAAAATTCATCTACGTTACTACATTTTTCTGAAAACAAATTAAGATATTTTCTAAAATTTCTAAAATTATTTTTTTCTCTTTGGTCACTTTCTTACCAATGACTTCTGCTCTGGAGCTTTTAAATGGGAGTAAAATTTTTCGCAATTCATGTATGTATGAATCTTTAGTTAACCCGAAGAATTTTATTGAAAACCCGAAGCCCGAAGAATGATTGCCAAACCCGAGGTCTTCGGGTAAAAATGACAGTGTTGGCAACCCTAACCTAAATTGTAAAGATTTTTGAACATATTTTGAAGATTTTTCTCATAATCGTGTGATTTATAATTTCATAAACATTTTTCCATTACACTTCTGAAAATAATACAGACTTTCCTTTCAAGGTCAGTTATGGTTGTTTAAAAATGACCAGTAAACCATAGCAGAAACTAGGGTTATGTGCTCATTTGCTTATAATACTATGTAATATTTTATTAATGAATTGTGAAAAATCTTTACGTGCTAGAAACAAACAGATTTCGGTTGAGTAATCAGTAAACAAGCGTAAACAGTGTTGCCAATACTATTACTATAGCAACAGATTTATTACTTTTTACCCACGCCTATTACGCTATTACTGTTAAAGCAAAATTTATTACGTTTTGCAATTTCTATTACTATTCTATTACGTTTCTATTAAATTTCTTTTTTTATGTTGAAACAGAATCTGTAGGTAATAGTTTTTAGTTAAACATTAACAGATTGTATGAATTTATGTTATTTTTTATAATAAAGGGCCAATTTAATACTATTATCTTGTACTTGTAAAATGTATTGAACTATGCTCGGCATGGGGCAATTGTAGGCTAGTAAACTTTTGAAAAATGTAGCGGCTCTTGTGTAAAGTAAATAAATAATCATCGCTATTATATGGTCATTTTTTTTTTCATATGAAATGCAATCTAGGGAAAGCATTGCTACTAGATAGAATTGTGTTCGTACATACATTTCTGATCATTATTTTGTAGTGAGGTTAGGTTTCATGTAGACAGGTTGACATCATAATTCTTTTAAATGTAGTACTGTTTGTTATAAACTGAAATTGTCCTCAGTTTAATACCTATCTAGTTATTATAAAATCAGATTTCAAATTTGTAATAGGCACAACTTAAATTTAAAATAATCTGTCAACCACTCAACCTGAACCCTAACCTCACTCAGAGCTGTGCTCTACTCGAGTACAAGTACTCAGTAACTGTACTCTGAGTACTTTTAGTGTACTCGGTACTCAGTCCACGAGTACATTTTTTTAAATGTACTTGTACTTGTATTTGACGCATTTACGTGTACTCGAGTACATATTCCTGTACTTGAATACATTTTCGAGTACTCGAATACATTTACGTGTACTCGAATACATTTTCAGGTACTCGAATACAGGTACCTAAATTAAAGATATGTTCTTAATTACTAGACCTTATGTAGTAAAAGCATCATTAACAAAGTTCTGCGCCATATTCAGATCACCTCGGCCACTTAGCATGTGCATTTATAAAAAATATAGCATTGATAAAGAGATTAAATTACTTTTATATTTTATTTTATGTTTTCTAACGTACAGTTTTCGATGTACAGAAAGAAAATGTGTTCTTTTTATACAATATTATAGAACAGTGCTTTCATTTTATTTGTGTTTGCCATCATTGGCTGCAGTAGAACGATTATTTTCATTCGCGACAATGGTAAACAGACCACTTCGCCATGCTCTGGCAGATGACAATTTTGAAAGCCAATAAAATAGCACTGGAAAAAATTTTGTGTTTTGTTTTTACCATTGTTCCGCCATTGCATTCCTCTGTACTCGGTACTCTGTACTTGTATAGGTATTCGAATACTTTCATTGTGTACTTGTACTCGGTACTCGATTACATTTTGAGTAAAGTATTTGTACTCGGTACTCGAGTCCTTTTTGTCTGTACTCGGAACAGCTCTGACCTCACTGCAAAAATGATGTACACTTCTGTGCAATAAAATTAAGCACACGTCTTATGACTACCTTTCACAATATTCTAGTTTGTATAATTCGGGTCTATTTTAATTGCTTAGCAGCAGTTTCAATAAATGATAAAACACCATACCTTGAAAATAACACCTTTATTAAAAGACCAAAACTAAGGCCTTTCGAAAAAAACAACGCTATTAATAAATGCAACAAAGCCGTGTGTGCTTAATTTTATTGCACAGAAGTGTACCTACACAAATCAGTCTAGTGATAATTGCCAATTGTTACCGTAGAATTTTGCTATTTGCATTTCCATATAAAAAATGGGCTATATAACTTTCCGTAGTTAGTCTACACAGGTTAAAGACCGAGTTCAAAAGTTAACGCTAACACAAAAAATTGATGATTTTGACGGATTTGAGTAGAATTTAAATTATTATTAGTCTATTACCCAAACCGCCAAATTTATTACTATTTTTTACTTCCTTTTACTACTATAAAGGAAGTATTGGATTCACCCCAAAAATCCGAAATTGAGTTTTCAACAGATCTTCACGTTTTAGAGTCCCCTGATCCCAAAAAACATATTTTTTTTCATTGGTCTGTCTGTCTGTGTGTCTGTCTGTCTGTCTGTGTGTGTGTCTGTGAACAGAATATCTCAAAAACGAAAAGAGGTATGGCATTGAAACTTCATATATAAGTTTTGTGTACTATGTAGATGAGACAGCAAGCTTTTGAAGAAAATCGCATAACCGGAAGTAGGTGTTTACTCTTGTGATTTTTCAGTTTTTTTCGATTTTTTCGAAAACGGCTCTAACGATTTTTTTTTAAATTTTACATTTTTCTTACATTTTTAATGTGTACTGATGTGAGATAGGTGATTTTCCAGTTGAATACTTCTAAATTGGGTTTCTTTTGTTTTTTTTTCTATTTTTTTTATTAACTCCTATTTTAAATAAAACACCCGGTATATTATTACATTTTTGAATTCACCTTAAAATTCTAGAGAAAATTTGTCTCTTCAACTAACACTCGATTTTGTACCGTTTTTGTAGAATTTGTAATTTTTGAAATTTTTTAACAAATGGTTAAAAATTTAAAATGAAATTTTTGACTAATTATAAGATCACTGTAAAAGGAAGTTGTGTGAGTGTATCACACCAGATTTTTTAAATTTCTATTATCGGCAAAATTCTAAGTAGGACTTCGACCATATGACCAAAGCAGTCGGTGTCTAAGGTACCTGGTACTCTGCATGCCTAGACCTTGTCCATTAACAAACAAACAAACAAAATTTCTATTACGGAAAAAAATCAAGAGTTGGCAACACTGTGTGTAAATAATTGAACATACTTTTAGTCAAAACCCCAGCTACACTGTAAACCAGTGTAATTCATATAATTATAGTTTGCAACTAAAAATAACCAAAGCAATATTTTAGCATGCAACGACAGTGGCTGCTCTTCAGACAAATGGATGTCACGGTTGGAAAACTCCAACTGGTTGACTTACGTTCAAAGCTCTCTCAATGCTGCCTGCCTAGTTGCACAATGTCTGGATCAGGAAGGCGTTTCAGTTCTTGTGCATGCACTTCAGGTCTGGATTCGACCCTGCTGGTTACCTCCATAGCACAAGTGATACTTAATCCCGATTGTAGAACTGTTAGAGGTACATAGCAATAAGTTGGTGGAAAAGTTAATCGATAAATATTTCACAGGTGTACAAGCCCTTATAGAGAGAGAGTGGCTGCAGGCAGGCCACCCTTTCCAGTCGCGTCACTCAAAAAGTTGCTATTCGAACATGAAGAGCAAGCAAAATCAACCAACTTTTCTGCTGTTCTTGGATTGTGTGCAGCAGCTGCACCATCAATTTCCCTGCAGCTTTGAATTCACTACTCATATGCTTATGCTGCTTTTCGAACACTCGTACTTTAGTCAGTTTGGTAAGGATTGTGTTCAGCTTTTGGTGTAATAAATTTTTATATAATGCATATAATAGGAACGTTCCTGGGAAATTGCGAAGCGGACAGGGAAAAGCTCAAGATCTCAAAAACCACAACAAGCTTGTGGTCATACTTAAATCGTCCAGATATTTTAACCTCTTTGCTGAATCCTATGTACGAACCTAACAAGACAGCCATATGGCCAAGCGTAGCGCCTGTGAGCCTAGTCCTGTGGCGCGACTTGTACTTACGCTGGGTAATCGATCAGACACGCAACAAGAAGGCGTTGGCCAAAATACAGAATCTGATACAAAACGACAAAAATTTGAGGTCGAAAGTGACAAAACTCAGAAAGCAGTTAATTGATTTGCAGAAGGAGTGGGATGCCATTACATGCGAAGACGAAACCATCGAAAATGACATTGAGAGTGGATAAGTTCTTAGTTGTCAATGTCAGTGTTCAAATCGGTCAAATCGATCTCATAACATAAATGTTAAAGAATGCAAAGATTCGAATTGTTACGCTTTTGCTTGATTTGTATGTTGCACTCTAGTCACAGTTATTGTTCCATGACGACAGACACTTATTTGAACGGTGTTACCTGATTATCAGTATTGTTGCTACGTTTGGGATTGAATTGAATGATTTCGTACTTTCAAAATAGAACATAGCAGAAGTGAATCAGAGATATTCGATGCCGGCTAGGTAGTATTGGTTTTTGTTTCAGATTGCTTTGATATACTCACTAGACGAATTCACTAACCATCTTGTTAGTAGTTCGATGCTAAAAATTATATGTGGATTTTCCTCTGCTGATTAATGTTCGTGTTTTAAAACTACTGAATAATCATCTCATACACAGTGAAACAGTAGTTATCTCTCATTTATCATGTTCGTGGAAAGAATTATCACGAAAATAGTCAAATAAAAGTTGTCCAAACCAACATCTCTTAAAATATTTCATATTAGATGTTTTCATTCTGTTCTTAAGAGCTAGAGAGCATCTACATATTTTCATACATTTTTATAGCCTTCCAGTTAAATTACAATAATTTGTTTAATGACAACCACAGAAAAAAGTGCATTAAACTATAAAAAAAAGTCAATATGGCATTTTAGCTCTTACAAACCAAAAAAATTAATTTAATATTTCAAGTGAAAACATTTCTTCAACTGTTTGTTTTTAATATTCATTCGATTAACAATAAATAAATGAGAAAGCACCATTTTGTTTAGTTAATCGCTTTTTAAATAAAAACTATTAGCTATTTAGTTTTATTTTACAGTATTGCATTTTTTCATGTATGTTTTCAAAGTAAATGTGAATCTCCATTCTGTTCATTGCACAATTGTTACTGTAAGTAAAATAAGGAAATTACACAATGATTTTTGGGCTATATGTCAGAAAATATCTTTGTTTTTAAAAGAGATAGAAGAGAAATTCAAGAGAAAATTTGACCAACTTTCATCACTTGCATAGACGTATATCATACGAGAAAAATGGTTGAACAGTTACAAACTCAGTTGAAAGTGTGGTAAGTTTGTCAATTTCATACGGAGGTATTATTGCATTTCATTAATATCATAATAATAGTAGTACACCAGAGAAACAGTTGACAAACTGCTATTGTCAATGTGAATATTATTTTAGCATACCAAATTCTGTTACTAATAATTTAGGCATTTCTAGTATCTAATGTAACTGTTGCAAAAAAAGTAAAAATTGTAAAAAAACTAAATATTTCCATATTCCAATTTCCTCTTAAAATAAAAGGTAAGAACCAATAAATAATTTATGACCAAACAAATGACCAAAATGTATGGTGCACACTTAGATATTAACCCATTAGTGCATACAGTGGCAAAAATTAGAAACTTTTATAAAACATGCGAGTTAGTTACACATTATGTTAAACAAAGTTTTTAATTTTTTTTTAATTTTGAAAAAAATACAGAATGTTTTCATTAATTTTATGCATGTTTTTTTAATAGCTTACTCCACCAATGTTTCTGTTTAAAGCCGATTCTCCATTTTGATTTTCTGTAAACAGTTTTCGGATTCCAAGTCATTTGTTTCGTGTTCTGTCTGATTCTCGATAATTCTTCCTTTATTAGCTTTTGATACTCCAAATGTACCTCTTTGGTTCTTAATTTGTGTGCTTTATACTAGTCAATTTGTTTGACTATTTTAACTATATTTTCAATTATTATGTAATATAGGATCGATTTCCCATTACGTGCAGACTTCATTTTGGTAAATTTATGTATATATCTGTTTATGTCCTTGTAGAATGTTGCAATCACCATGTCGGTAGAAGTGCAGATAGTTTTCAATCGTATTTCATTGTTGTTTAAAGTCTGCTCCCCTGTGCAGCAATTACTGCTACGTCAATTATATTCTGGAGTTCATAAAAAGCATTTTTATTTTCTGCTATTTTGGTGTTATATTTGCAATGTAAAAATTAACACTGTTGACCTTGAACAATCTTAACTGTAAAAATTGACAACTTATACCAGTTTACTAGTTAAAATTGATACATTAAAGCAATCTAGCAGATAAAATTTGCAAATTATAATAATGTACCAGTTAGAACAATTTACTAGTTAAAATAACAACATATAAAATGAGCAGTTATAATTAACACATTGGAACAACTTACTAGTTGAAATTAACAAATTAGAACAATTTACTAGTTAACATTGACAATATAGAACAATTTAAAATTAACAAATTGCAACAATTTACCCATTAAAATTGACAGCAGTTTAAATTTACAAATTGTAACAATTTACCGGTTACAATTGAAAAAAAAACATTTACGAGTTAGAAATGACAACATAGAACAGTTTACTAGTTAAAATTAATTCGTTGGAACAATTACTGGTTAAAATTGACAAAATACACCAATTTATTAGTTGGCAATAACAACATAAAACAGTTTACCAGGTAAAATTAACAACATAGAACAATTTACTGTTAAAATTGACAAAATAAGAATAATTGAACCGACAAAATTGATCAATTAGAACGATTTACTAGTTAAAAATGACAACATATAGCAGTTTACCATTAAAATTAGCAAATTTCAACCATTTTCTAGTTAGAATTGACAACATAGAATAGGTTTAAAGTTATAATTGAAAATTTGGTACAATTTAGTAGTACTTAGAATAATTTAACAGTTACAATTTACAAATTATAACAATTTACGGATTAAAATTGACAAATTACAACAATTTACTATTTAGAAAAGACAATACAACAGTTTACCAGTTAAAATTAGTAAATTTTACCATTTTCCTAATTAAAATTGACAAGATAGAGTAACTTAGAAGTTAAAATTTACAAATTATAACAATTTACCGGTTAAAATTCACAAATTAGAACAGTTCACTATTTAGAAATGACAACACAGAACAGTTTACCAGTTAAGAGTTACAAATTTGAACTATTTTCTAGTTAGAATTAACAACATAAAGCAATTTAGCAGTTAAAATATACCAATTAGAACAATTTACTATTTAGAAATGACAACACAGAACAGTTTATCAGTTAAAATTAGTAAATTTTAACAATTTCCTAGTTAAAATTAACAAGATGAAGCACTTAGCAGTTAAAATTTACAAACTATTGCAATTTATCGGTTAAAATTGAGAAATTAGGACAACTTACTGTTTAGAGATATCAACACAGAGCAGTTTACTAGTTACAATTGACAACATAAAGCAATTTAACAGTTAAAATATACAAATTGGAGCAATTTACTATGTAGAAATGGCAACACCGAGCAGTTTATCTGTTAAAATTGGTAAATTTTAACAATTTTCTAGTTAAAATTAACAAGATGGAGCAACTTAGCAATTACTATTTACAAATTATTACAATTTACCGGTTAAAATTGACAAATTAGAACCATTTACTGTTTATAAATGAGAACACAGAACAGTTTACTAGTTAAAATTGAGAAATTGGTACAATTTACTAGTTACATTTGACAATATAAAGCAATTTAACAGTTAAAATATACAAATTAGAACAATTTACTATGTAGAAATGACAACAGAACAGTTTATCAGTTAAAATTAATAAATTTTAACAATTTCCTAGTTAAAATTAACAAGATGAAGCACTTAGCAGTTAAAATTTACAAACTATTACAATTTATCGGTTAAAATTGAGAAATTAGGACAATTTACTGTTTAGAGATATCAATACAGAGCAGTTTACTAGTTAAAATTGACAACATAAAGCAATTTAACAGTTAAAATATACAAATTGGAGCAATTTACTATGTAGAAATGGCAACACCGAGCAGTTTATCTGTTAAAATTGGTAAATTTTAAAAATTTCCTAGTTAAAATTAACAAGATGGAGCAACTTAGCAATTACTATTAACAAATTATTACAATTTACCGGTTAAAATTGACAAATTAGAACCATTTACTGTTTAGAAATGACAACACAGAACAGTTTACTAGTTAAAATTGAGAAATTGGTACAATTTACTAGTTACATTTGACAATATAAAGCAATTTAACAGTTAAAATATACAAATTAGAACAATTTACTATGTAGAAATGACAACACAGAACAGTTTATCAGTTAAAATTAGTAAATTTTAAAAATTTCCTAAATTTTAAAAATTTCCTAGTTAAAATTAACAAGATGGAGCAACTTAGCAATTACTATTAACAAATTATTACAATTTACCGGTTAAAATTGAGAAATTGGTACAATTTACTAGTTAAAATTGACAACATAAAGCAATTTAACAGTTAAAATATACAAATTACAGCAATTTACTATGCAGAAATGGCAACACCGAGCAGTTTATCAGTGAAAATTGGTAAATTTTAACAATTTCCTAGTTAAAATTAACAAAATGGAGCAACTTAGCAATTACTATTTACAAATTATAACAATTTACCGGTTAAAATTCACAAATTAGAACAGTTCACTATTTAGAAATGACCACACAGAACAGTTTACCAGTTATGATTTACAAATTTGAACTATTTTCTAGTTAGAATTGACAACATAAAGCAATTTAGCAGTTAAAATATACCAATTACAACAATTTACTATGTAGAAATGACAACACAGAACAGTTTATCAGGTAAAATTAGTAAATTTTAACAATTTCCTAGTTAAAATTAACAAGATGGAGTAACTTCGCAGTTAAAATTAAAAAATTATTAAAATTTACCGGTTAAAATTAGAACAATTTACTGTTTAGAAATGACAACACAGAAGAATTTTGTATTGTGAGTGTATCGTCAGTGCTCTTTAAAAACACATCTTTACTTGATGAATTTTTTACAACAGAAGCATGGATAAATAAAACTACTATAAAATGAAAACAGATATATTGGAACAAACATTTGTTCCAAATACTTAATTCAGAATGCATTTTCGATATTTTGTTGAAGTTTCGGTGTGCTTTTTTCAATATTTGTGGTGATAAACAAATATTTGTGATGGTGTATTTTGGCTTATTTGGCAAGCGATTTGTCAATTATTTCTTGTAGGATATCCTCATATCACAAAATGTGGCCGTAATAAAAAAAGAAAAGGTAAATATGTTGAATTGAAAAGAATAGTTAAATAATTTAATGATCTACTGTGTTTCTTGTATACTGCATTATTATACTTCAAACGTTCATTTTCTTTTGTTTCTATTAATAATGAAGATAACTGGTGGCATGTACTTTATTAATCGGTTCTCATCTGATCTTTTCTTTATGAAACTGTTACACTTAATAGAATTAAGCATTATTCTTAATGGAATTCTCTAAATGAATGTTCATAATATGCAGTGTTGAATCCAGGGGGGTGACCGGGGGGGAAATTGCCCCCCAGGCAGTACAAAATTCACCCCCGGAAACATTACCACTTCATATTCATGTTTTTTTCTATCTATAAAAGAATGGGTGGATTGCGCAGGAATAGGTAAAAATACCCCCCAGACGTTTCATTTTTCCCCCCCGGAGTAATGAGTCTGAATTCAACACTGATAATATGCATAATAGATTAATCTACTCTTTATTTTCCGTATTCCGGATGCTATTGGTTTGAGGACTGTAAAATCCGTAATGATAATTTAGTTTTTAATATTTTTGTTTTGTACTGTTAGTTAATAGAACATCTATAAAAGACCAAACATAAAATTCTGCTATATAGCCGAGTCGATGAAGCTGAAAAATCATGAAATCTTCTAAACCCTCAAAAACAGGTCCGATTTTGATTTTTCTTTTTTTGAAATATTTGTTGTATTCAATTATTCAAAATCATATTTATTATTTATATAAAATATAATCAAAATCGGTTCGGTTTTTGAGGGCTTAGAAGTAAAAACCTTCATTGACTTCACTAATAATACATTGAAGTCTGACATAACTTGGAAGGAAAATCTTTTAAAGAATAATAGAGATTATGAATATGACAAATCCCTTTAAAGCCTTGCATATTTTTGTTATATACCTGCTAAGATACATTCCATTTTAAATGAAATTGTTGCAAATGTAAGCATGTTGAGGCTCCGTTTAAATAGGCTGAAATGAATGTTAATTTTTAAAAATCAATGTGTTGAAAGTGTTATGAGACTTGTAGTTACCTACTAGACTTTTATTGTTTGTTTGAAAATATCTTCCCTCTCCAGGTCAATGTATTGTTCGAGATTATTACGCAAGGTAGTAGTTGCATTTATTTACTTCTAACTTCACCCACTCTGAGCGTAGTTGTCTCACTCAGGTCATACTGACATACTTTTGGGATAAAGATGTTTGCTTCTATTTATTGTATATTATGTATGTAAACTTATTTTATTCCAAAATTAGTCAAAATGACAGAGGTATTTATAAGAGTGAGGCAAATAATATGCAAATAAATTTTGAAAATTCATTTTGTAGATCTTTTGTATGACTGAGGGATAGTTAATGTTGGTTGAAGTTCATTTACAATTTTTTAACAAATGAAAACATCATTTACTGCGATGGGTGCTGTGCTAATAAGACCGTACTTTTTTGTTTTAATTTATATTGCTTTATGTGTAAACACAACATAACATTGCAGTGTGGACGCTCCATGTATAGGATGTGTACGGATGGCGCTTATCTATTTTCTGCAGCTTAGCAATAAGCGTATTTTATTATCACAGAGATGCACCTTCAGTGATTATTTTGTTGTAAGAAATACCACGCTGTGACCAAATTTTAATGTAGTCTTTGTCGTAGCTTAAATCAATTAAATAAATTAAATCAGTCAAGGAAATTACTATTAAGTCATTTAAGTATGTCATTTAGGTTCTAGTAAATTTTAGTTTATTATAGTGAAGTGTCTATATCTGTGAATGAATCTAATAAGTAGACTTATTCTCATACTGTTGGCATTGGCAGAAATATATGTGCTGTTAAAGAACATCGTGTTTGATTTCAAGATTACTGTTAGAAACATTGATATTTGTATATTTGTTCAATTTGAAATTTTTACTTTAAGTCGAGCAAATGCGTCACAGGATAAATCTGTGGATGTGCTATAATTAGCAATAATAAATAGTAAGAAGTTGGCTATTCTTGTGACTACTTAGATATAATTGCTGGCCGAAACTAGCTTAATGGAGACAGTGTGTACAGTTCTTTAAATACACAAATTAATTAATAGCCAAGAGGGCGCCAATGGATTTTTACTAAGTATTGACAAATATATCCAGGCATTCAAACAGAATTTGTAAACTCAAGTAGCAAAAAATAATCTGAAAGAGAAGCTCAACTCAAGTACTACAGGTAGCAGTAATAGATATATAACGCCACAATGCGAATATCACGGTATATAGTTGTCATGAATTCATATAAAACATTACAGGTCGACAAATTACAAGGCACCTAAAAAACATACATCTTAGTACATACTTACAAGTTCACAATACAGCAAAACAGTATTGTCGCACACATTAAAATCAGGCAATAGTTTGTAAGGCGATGTTACAGCGGTATCTATCCCGTGGATTGGGAGGAAACGGTTTTCGTGCTTCCAGGTACAAAGCTCGCGGAGCGAACTGTATACTCCCAAGGTTACGTCGGCAATCCAAACATTCGTGAACGAGGCTCAAAGTGACAGGGCATTGGTCGCCAGTAAATGTCCATACAAAAGGGGAAACTTTTAACCTGTATGTTCCGGAATAGAGTCCCTTCCTGTGCTCTAAGGAGTTCATGCAACAGGTGTTAAACATGTCGCGACTTGATATGAATACGTCAAGGCCATGCCCTCGCAGAATACCCGCAACAAAGGCAAGCCGGGAAAGAACGCCAAGGAAACAAACGCGACCTTTTACTCTTTGGACTGCAAGCCAAAAGTAGGCGTGGCGCAACCGCGCAAAATATGAACTCAGTACCACAGACATCGGAATCAAATAGATTTGCAACTGAGGCGTAACAATATGGAAAAAGTACTACAGACGAAGTCAAATAGATGCGCAAATAAATCGTAACAAGATAAAAAACATTGAATTGCAGGGAAATGCAAAATATAATTTATAGTCTGTGCTTGGGCAATAATATTTCATTAATTTTCTGGATTCAAAAAAGATTTACAATATTTAAATGATGAAAACTGCGAAGGATGCTGCAGATGGGCTGTCATTCGAAAAAGCAGTAAAACAGATGGTTGACGAAGATTCAAGGTCTATAATTCTACAAGATTAAAGATAATATTAAAGAAGTGGTTTGACACTGGGTGCCCCATCAGTTAACAAATTTCCAAGTCAGAAATTATGAAAATCAGTTGACAAACACTGCAAATGTGGTGTTCGTTGTATTATCTTGAAAACAGTGGCTGGTGATTAAACCTATCTACCAGTTCATGATGCTCCAACCCACCAAGAATCTTTGCTCATCTGCTGACCCCGGCACAATCTGTGTGGCACCACCTTACGCACATTTGGCATCTAATTCAAATTTCCTTGGCTTTTGAAGAACTGCATACCTAATTACAGTAGATACATGATGGATCTTCATCATCGCTGATATCCATATCTTCAAAATCAATATTTTGATTATCTTCACTCTCACTGTCAACAATCATTTTCTTCTTAAGTATATTTCAATCTAATTTTCTCTGATTCGACTTTCTTATCATACTTTACTTCTTTTTTTTTTAACTCTGGTGTGTTGCTTAATATGCCAGAACCTGGTGTTTTTCTTTTCCGTTCTACACAAGTTGCTGTTTTTAGAGGTGGGGAAATCACTGAAAGTGAAACTGATGTGTGTGCAGAATTATCAGAAATTTTGGTATCAGTGTTACAGGTTTCCAGTTCTGCAGCGGAGCTTCCTTTACCTACTTGGACATGTCATATTTTGATCAACAGGTGACTCAAGGTTGTCTTCAGCTTGTTAAGTGAATTTGTTGTACCAATTTAATTAGGCGTGAGTTTGAATCATAGCAGAGAAATACAGTGGAGACAGCCCTGGACCCTTTCTTGGAACGTCATTCCGTTGGCTTAAAATTTCCATTGCCTTGCAATAGCAAATTGACTTTGGCCGTTGTTGTAGCAGGCGACAGGAAGTCGAGGCAACTCAATATGCTTACAAGAAGTTGTATTTGGAGAAAATTCGTTATTGCAAATGTGACCAGTTAGAATCGAAATACAGATTAGTTTGATTCCCATGTTCCAGTGGTCGCTAGGACGCGAAGAAAGCTATTCAGAATATTTTTAGACAAAGTGCTGGGTCCGCCTTCGAGGAATGGGGAAAATATGTTGTGAGTTTGGCTAATTTTGCCAAAACCTGTGCAGGGGTCTCACCAATCCTACGTTTTTAACGAACAGGATATTTTAAAAAGCACCAATGGCAATTCAATCATCTGACATTTCCCACTCTTTTCCCCGAATTCGAAATCATACAGACCGCGAGCTTCCAGAGGCAGTGACCAAAGTACCGTAGGTCAAACCAGTCGATTGCTCGTCAAGTTAAGTTAAGGGTCACGTAAATTCGTGGGGTGATGACCATTCTTATGGATTAAGTTGTGTGCGAGTGACCGTGAATTTCCTTATCAGAAGACGTCGTCTTCAAATCGCTTTGAACGGATTAGCCTGGCAATTCCATCGTGCCCAAAGTTTATTAGGGAAAGAGCGTTTGCCGAAGCTTCCGTTGTATTGCACGCATCCCTGTTCTCATCTTGAAGACGTGGCACCGCTTTCCTGATTGGAAATAATCTCCTTGCTCGTTGAAGCTCATCCTTACATTGCTACCGATTTCTCCCGTCTTGCCTTGCAAGCTACAAGAGGTTTTTCAGCTGCTAGCGAGTGTGCGACGGGAAACCAAATGGGCTCGACAGATCAACCATTAATGGCAGCAACCGTCAGAACCATAGATAGGTACTGTGTTTGTAATAATTAATCGCTGATTGCAGTGCTACAGTTTAAAGTGTTTGCTATCAGTTAAATAAATAGCAGCGCTCTTGTAAACGCTGAATAACACTGATTTATTCACAGGCTTTGGCTTTTAAGTGTAGTTAAAATTGGCCTACATATACGTAAATGTTTTGACAAGAGTTAATAGCTACTTCTTTTAGCAATATGTGAATCTCCTATGACGTCATATAGAGTAGGGACAAAATGTTTTACCATATAATTCATGTTTGTTGTACACCTAAAGTCAGTAGAGACAGGTTAAACTAACATTTGCCTTTTTGTGATTGCATGGCATTTTATTTGTGTTTCCTTGTGAAGAGTTTTAGCGGCCTGCAGGAGGAAAGCAGAAAGGTAGGTCTATGGAGACACTAAGTTAGACCATTGCACACCTCTGTGAATGAGCAAAAAGGCTTTTCCCATTTTAGGCTTCCAGGGAGCAGTTCCTAGAGAAATTTGAAAAGTATGTGGCGCCCTTTTTAACATCATTAACTAATTTACCAAGATATCGCCCTAACTTAACGCCCAAGTTACAAGCTATAATATTTTGTGGATCAGATACAGAACTGTTAACACGCATAAAATGATATAGGACGTATGCCATTTTAGTCGCACTGCTTCTATGTCATTTTACCAGAGTTAGCCTTTCACGAAGAACATAAACAATCAAACTGTACATTCCTTTTCAATGAAAAACAAATGTAAATAACGATAGTGGAAAAATGTTGAAATATTAGTTTAATTTACATACTTTTGCAATGCTTCCTCGTGTATTTATAGTAGATTAGCATTCATCAATGTTGCCCTTATAAATGGTAGCTTTTGACTGGGCCAGGTCCGCTTTATTTATACCTTGACTGATTTAACGAATATCAAATCACAAAATTACATTTATTCATCACTATTTACAATTAAAGTAATAAGGATAAAAATAAAACAGTATGTAAAGTATTTAGAATGATATGTACCAAGTTAATATTTACTTATTTCCGCCTTGCGGTTAGACCACCCAACTGACAGGAGAGGGCTTGACTCAAACTTGGACGGCGATCACCTGCATTTCTAGGGTATTTCGGTTGACGTTGGCAGAACGGTGGATGTAAACAAATGTTAGCAAAAGTGTAAGAAAGACACGATGTTATCAGTTACTTTATTTAATGAAAGCCAATACATTTTCAAATACCACCTTGATGGACTTTCTCTGGTTTCCCACGTGCGCGACAGCGGAATGTGACTTGGTGATAACATTGAGTGATGAAAGGCTATCTGTGGTTAATAACGGATAGATCGCGCGTGCCAAGGTTGTGTAAACAACACTCGGGGTAGGTTAATTTTTGATCTGGTGATATTGCAGACTATGGGGGAAAGTTCGGGCTACGTCTCACCAAACTACGGAGCTTTTGAAACTTTAAATTGGCTGGGGTACCGTGCCCTGATCTCCAGGTATGCGTTGTGTTAAATTATGAACTTATGGAGGTTCCGTGACTATGAACTGGTTTAGCGCGCCCTGAACCCCAGGTAAGCGCCGGCGCCGTTTTAAATAAATAAATTATGAAGTTTCCGTGAACATGAACTGGCTAGTCTGGACGCCCCCTGAATCCCAGGTATGCTCCGTTTTAAATTAATAAATTATGAAAGTTTTGTGGATATAAACTGGCTAGTCTTAAAGCACCCTGAATCCCAGGTATGCGTCATTTTAAATTAATAAATTATGAACTTAATGGAGCGGGTCCGAGATATCGTTCGGGAATTTGATCTAAATTTTTTTAGAAAAATTCTGGTATAATTCTGGTGCTCCAACTGCACCGAGAGCGGAGCTCTCGCCAGTTGGGGCCGGTGGGCCAGGTTGGGGGATCGGGATAATTTCTCGGAATTATTCTCGGATTAATTATTTCGAGTTCGTGGAACAATTTGGTTTTATACGTGATTGATCTCCCTCTCTTGCATCAAAGCAGAAATGGAAATTCGCAGCGGACGTTTCCTCGTTTCATTCGCGCATAACGGCGAACTTGCAGTCACGAGCGGACTGAAACATTTATAAATTTGAAAACGCGAAATTTTAAATGCCCATAATATTTTATTCAATATCATCATCACAGTAATTCGACATCCGTCT
The DNA here is from genome assembly GCA_940337035.1 of Agriotes lineatus. NCBI lineage: Eukaryota > Metazoa > Arthropoda > Insecta > Coleoptera > Elateridae > Agriotes > Agriotes lineatus. The sequence continues at coordinate 36,171,994 of OW679198.1, forward strand.
TAATTATTCGATTTGGCTATCTGTGACATCCGCCTTTCCTTTAAACTCAAAAATATCTTTGTTGTCATAAATTGTCTACCAACGAGCAGACTCAAGAAAATATGTTAAACTTTTTTCACCCTTCGAAGGTAGATTTAAAAAATTGTTGGGGATTGTTCTTTTTTAATGAATTGAATATAAAACTGAAAAGGCCATTAAACGGTTTTTATTATTTTATTATTGTTATTAGGAAACTAATAATAAGGTAGGATCATGAATAGACGAGACTGGACGTCGCACACAGCTATCACCAAGTCAAACTAATATTCTTCATTTTGGACTTTAAGGGAGTAGTTCTAAAGAGACTTAAAATCTGTGGCGCACCTTTTTTACACCAATAACTAGATCATCAAGTCATCGCTTTAATTTACGTTTTATCGAATCAACGAACAGCTGACAAAATTCATGTTACAGGGACATTAGTAACGTAGTTAATGCGAATTTTTGCTTTTACTTAATCGAATTGTCTTTTTGAATTTACCAATTAAAGCAGCCGCTAATGGATTTGGTGCACAGCGTCGTTAATTGCAGTTTGCTCTGTAATATCTTCAGATATTTCATAAGAGTGTGCTGAGTAGCATACAGTTTGGTTTGAAGAGATAAATGTTCTAAAAACACGCTCTTAAAGAAAGCAGGAGAGTTTTCATTACAATACTGGGCCCACCATTTCCCCAAAAATTATGTTCAGTTGAAAAGACTAGAACAGACTTCCCAAATAACCTACTTCATGAAATATCATCTTCATGAAAATCTAGTACAATATCTCCACCATTCTTCTGAAATGGTTGAAGAGTTCAGGTGGTAGAAAATCTTCTCCCAAATTTTCTTTCTCGAATTCTTCTCCAACGTTTTACTTATGAGTACAATTCCATCAGGAATTCCTGCTGCTTTGAATTCCGAATCTGCAGCATGAACTACGTATAAAAACATTATGCAGTAATTACTTACCCTCCATAAGGTGTAATTAACGATTTACAACAAAAAAACCTGTGATCATTGATTGCACACCATTACCTATTTACTCTTATTCAAATGTAGAACGTATTAAAAAAATGTAAAGAATTGGAAGATGGCGCTTCCATGGAGCTGATAAGAGTTTTGTTGTGAAACCTCCTAGCGGAGTCACTAAAAATATATGGTTTCACAGTGAAACCAGTAGCCCTGAAAGAGTTAATGGCGTAGAAAAAAATATAAAAAATTTATTGATAGTGAGGGGAATACTTTGAACATAAATATACGCTAGTAGTTTTCGTGCATCTAACAACATAGTGAGTGGCCCTCGTATGTCCTTTCATTCCAAGGCTAGGAGCATAGACTTTGAACATATTTTTACGGTGGATCCTATTTCTAACCAGCACCTTTAATTCTCTCCATTCCTTGGCTGTTATGTCTTCACTTGCTGTAGTTCTTTACTACATAGTTTTAGAACTACCACTTCTACATGATCCTTGAGGAATCTAGTCTAGGGCTGTTTTTGTTTTGTTGTCATCTCTTCGAAGTATGGTTTTCTTTTGCGAGTTATCATATGCCTATACTTGAAATTACTTTATCTAACACCTAAAATGTATTTCGAGCACCTGTAAATGAAAATTTCTATTTGGTTTGTCAAAGCCTTCATTACCAGCCAAGATTAACCTCCGTAAAGAAGCACAGCATTAACATAGTGTTAAGAATGTGTAGTTTGGTCGTTTTGGAATACTAGATGGAACTTCAGGCTGGAGTAAGTGTGGTAAAGGTACTTTTAGCTTTGCTTATGCGGGTTTCTATATCTGCTTCACATCTGCCATCTGTTAGTATTACTGATCTCAGATAGCAGTGCACCCAATTATAATTTTATTCACTGTTTTTCCGTATTTATTCTTAGGCTTGTTTTTCTTTCTCTGATTTTAGGCGTTATAAAAATTTCTGGTTGCATCCTTGTGTGATTTATAAGGGTTAGGTACATTATCTGCGCACTTAGGCCTCCGTTAAAAACGAAAGAGCTGCAAAGAGTCAAGAAAGTAAACTATATAATTAAGCGCTTGAGATAAAAACATGTATCTTTGATGGGTTGCATCATTTGTATGCTACGATTTGCAAGCTTGTTAGTAGTTCTGTATAACTTTCTCATGTTGTGTGATTTCTCCGCTGCCTCTGCCTGATCAGCAACTTGGTTTCTTATTTTGTTCTCTTCTTATTAACATAAGTATATGAGGATTTTTCATAGAATTGTTATTCTGCGTAAGGTCTTTTACCTTTTCCAAACTTTTGTTGGAGATCCATGATTTTCTTCCGCTTTCTTTATCTCATATAGTTTCTTCGCATATTCTGTAAAGTACATGAGTAATGGGTGATGTAAATGTCAAAAGTTGGGTATAATAATGGCGGCATTGCGAAAACGTTAGGTACTCATGGAATAGGAACCAGCAATAAAAGTGACAATAGGTTTGTACTACATTTTTTTACTAAAATGATATGGTTGTAGAAGAAACACTCTTTCTCCAAGAAGATTGCCCTACTATATCTGGACATCACTTAACGATATCATAAAAATGATATAAATCATATGACTAATAGTAGAAAATGGCGAAAAGCTCTACTAGATGTACGAAATAAAAGAGGAACAGATGTAAATAGTAACCATCAACTAATTAGAGACATTAGACTAAAAATGACTAGCCTAACAAAGACATTACCAAAGCAGCCAAAACGTATGATATTTGATATACTAAAACTGAAGTATGAAAACAGAAGATACAATTTTGTATCCATTCTAAGAGACAACTTCAGAAGTGTCGGCAATACAAAAGATGTAAATGATAACTACAAAATTACACAGATAAAATAGTAAACGCTTAATTACTATAGTAATAAATGCAACACTAAAGAATACAGCTGTTGCTGCCTCAAAAGATTTATTTAAAAATATGTCTATTAAAGCAATGATACCTATATTTACAATTTTAGATTATATTGATCAAATTAGTATTACTTACTTTTGCATCTACATGACATTGTAGTTTTGGCTTCACACTTCAAGGTAGTATAGACTAGTTTTAGTATAACTGCTATATGCAGATATTTTTAACCCATACTGAGTGATTCCCAGGAAAATGCAAACGTGCAGTTTTAAAAATACGCCATCCAGTATAGATACTTCTACAGACCACTGCGATATTTTAGTTGCCGTGGACTACCAATACCTGATTAATAAATGTGACACACATATTGTGACGGTCTGGATTTCTTGGTCCCTTGCAAAGGGCACCATGTAAAGCTCTCCAAGCTTCGGGAATAATAAATGCAATTTTTACTGTTCGCGGGTAGCTCTGACCCAGGGTTCTAGACACCTGGAGTGGAAAGACTCGAGTCAAAATTACAAATATCGTTTTATTTCTTACACCTAGGTTACACAATTAAATTGGTTTTAAACACAAATATTTACAAACAAAATCGCTCTGGGTGGGAGGAATTACTGGAAACATACCAAATTAAGCACAAAGTTTCTAGTTCGCCAGTCACGGGTTTCTCCAGGCTCCAGGAATAATAAAGCTACAGCAGCAATGAGTTTAGGGCTATCAGGACTAAGCGAAGACGTCGGTGGCTAGTAGAGCTTTTGGGCCCCAGGACCCAAGGTAGCTCCAGCTGAGGCTCTGCTGCTGGTCGGGAGAAGAAGGGGTTAGATCTTTCTTTGGACTGGCCAGGCATCGCTCTTTTATAATGCTTTGCGATCTTCTTCCACGCTGTTTGCCTAGAAGAATCCAAGTGGGGCAAACAGGGGTCTACAACAACTCGCGTGTTGCGGGCCCGCACCTAAATTACTTGGGGCAATCAGGTACATCTTCTGGCGAGTGAGCGGCGGATATCTGGTTTTACGTAACCCCTAGATGTGATAGCGATAGCGCCTACAAATTGATAACAGCAATTAAAACGTTTTAAAACAATTGGTAGGCACGCGAATCGTCACAATATGATTAATGGATTTTACAAGTGAATTTAAAGTTTCTTAAAAAATGCATTGCAAAAATGACAATTCAAATAACAAAAACCACAGTCTATTAATATTTAAAAAATGCGTTGTATGCTCACAGGTATCTATTTGCTTCTGTCTAATAAATATTAAGTTCACTATCGCAACATCCTATGGTAAGTATTTTGGCTTGCCTGTTTTTGAAACAAATTTCCTGTGAATTACCCTGTTTAAGTAGCTATGAGCTCGGAATATCTGGTAATGCATCTGAGCTTACACTCAGCTGGTATGAGTTCAAATCTCACGCATAGACAGTTGATTTCGAAGCACTTATATCTCTAGCTATAATACTAATGTATTTGGTACTCGTGATTGCTAGGATCTTTCTAAATTCAAGGGATTGCACTAGTCACCTGCTCAGAGTAACATATAAAAACTACACTTTGTGTGGTAGTAATCGGCTCCCAGTATACAGGTATATTATGGGGAAGGGGAAGATATAACAACCCATATTTTGTTAAGCTCTCACAAATTAGCTGCTGGTTACGTACATACGTTTACATAATTTTTAATATCTTCCAAGTTTCAGCGTCAAGGACCATTAAATACTTGCTGTGAATAAACTTAAAATCACTCACCAGAAAATTTATTAAGCAATTTAGGTAAGAAGCTCATGAATAATTCAGTTAACAATAGATGTAGTTCTTTATTTTTCAGAACATAGACTGCCAATAATCACTGAAAACCACAACGAAAAATCAAGTAATCATAGCGATAACAATGCATACATCATTATTTGTTGTTCTGTATGAATTTTGCAGTGTAGCATAATTCTGGCTTAGCCAGATATGAATCTACTTTCGTTAATTCGCATACAGAACTATTTGCACGACACTGCCATAACAACATTTGTTGATTCTATGATTGTTAAATGTTAAAAAAGAATGTTAAAATACCTCTAATGTACAATGAGCTTAGAAAACTCAAGGTGCGATTTTCAGAGTTTTGTTGTTAGCATTATGTTATTTCTAAATTTTTTATTTTGATTTTTCAGTTCAAATAGTTTGAAGTAAATGTGTAAACATAAGAGTGAAGGGTCTTATATAATATTTAATATAGGTACCTACCTCACATTGCTGTAGCTACTTCCATACACGTATGAGTTGTTATTTTAATTTTTTCAAATTTTAACACAGTAACATTTCTCGTCTTATAATTACAGATCAAAGCTGTATGTTGTAACTATTTATACAGGGTGCTGCGTTATAAAATTAGTAACAATTTTATATTAAACAATAGTACCTACTTCAACAGCTGTAAAAACCTTAAAAAAATCAAAGAAATCGTCAGGTTTCCACTAAATAAAAAACAGCAGAATTCAAAAAATGTATTTAAAATTCCTATAAAACTAATCTTGCCAGTTTCAGTGAGCTGTACAATATGTAATTCTGATCACAAATAGCTGTTGAATTCTAGAGATTGAAATGACCCTCAAGAATTGTGAAGAAAACGTTATTTTGATTTTAAAAACTAAATATTCATAGCAAGCATTATTCTAAATGTATAAGCAATGAAACTTAGGTAAAACAAAAGTATTCTTGTATTTAAAGAAATTATACAAAAAACACCTTTAAATGGATTGGCATATGGAGTATGGACCAAGATAAGCTACCCAAAGTAGTACTGGAGATGGGAGTGGGGGAGTGCAGAACAAGGGGTAGGCCGAGAAAGAAATAGGAACAGGTAAAGACCATAGTAGAAAGAAAAGGAAAGACAATGCCCGAAGCAGAAACACTAGCACACGACCGTAAGGAGTACAAGAAATGGATAGAAAACCCAACGCCGTAGTGGCGAAAAGGGGTGGACAAAAGAAGAAACAAAAAACGTGTGGTCAGTTTTTGAAAATCAAATTTGAAGTGTTTCTTAATTTTCAAAAAACAGCAAAATAAATATTTATCTGAATCTCTGACATTTTATAGCTTTGGTTTTTATTTATAACGACCTATATAGGACAGAAAAAAAATTAAAATATCTAAATTAATTCGTTATTCATCATTATGATGATCATCATCTTCGATCAGGGATAAATCCTACTGGACCGTCGTTTCATTTCGACTTGCTGTGCTGATCTGGTCTTTCCATCTTTTTCTTGGTCACTGCACATTTCTTTTCCTTCTTGATTTGTACTTTACCAGGAATTTTGGAAGGTAGTGGTCTTCCATTCTGTAGGTATAACGATGTTATCATATAAAGTCTCCGTTTGATAATCTCTCAAAACCAATACACAATGTGACTACTTGGATACAATTGCTGGCCGACAGCTAGGTTCGGAAACAGCGTGTTCAGTTCTTAAAATGCTCAAAGAGAGCGCTAACGGATTTTTATCAAATAACGGCAAGTGTATCCAGGCGTTCAAACGAGAATACGTAAACTCAGGTAGGACATTAAATCTGAAAGAGAAACTCAACTCAAGTATAGATCGCAGTAACAAATAAAACCAGAATGCAAATATCACATTATAATTCAAATAATATAATCACAGCAAGAATCACAATATTTTAACATTATCGGAATCATAAGTTGCCAAAAATTAATTTTTATGATCAGTAATTCACAAATACGAAAATGAGGCACCTCAGGCAAATATTGCAATACTTACAGTTCACAAACTTTGCAATAATATTAATTGCACACATTAAAATAAACGGACAGGCAAACAGTACAGCAAAGGTTAGTCCTATGTGAATTCACAGGGTCACGTTCCTGACCCGGGCTCTCAATGACGCTTGATTCCATTTCGTGCAGCAACACAGCCCAAAATCGCCTGAAGCGTCTGCACGTAGAGGATATGACCCTAACTGTAACTACTGAGATCGGCCCTCAGCACTGGCTGCTACAAGGGAGGAAAAGATCCACGATAGCATACAAGAAATATAATGAATTTCGAAGCAAACTTTCTACTTACCCTGGACAAAATTCCAGGCATATGCGAAACACTCGGTAGCGTACTCTGCCAAATGGCGTGGGATTGAACTTCTCTCATAATGAAAGTCGAGGACTTGAAACCGCACCAAGATACAAAGAAGCATCGGCAAACACCACACAGAAAAACCAACTGCAGCCCATGAATCCTCCAAAATTCCTATTCCGCTAAACCGAATTCATGTTGTTTCGCCGAGCGAGGTGGAAAAAGGAAATGTTCCGAACAATTGCGAGCTATATAAAACTTTCGCAGCAAGGCCAAGGAAATAGGCGTGGCGTTAGAGCGCGAAATACAAACCGAGTACCAAAAACATCAGAATGAAAAGATGCGCAACAATACGAAATAAAGGCTACAGATCTCAAAATCAAAAGGAAGTAGTATTGTATCTTGTCCATTATTTTAAAGATAACTTTGCTTGTAATCCAACAATATGTAGTTAGCTATAGCTCTCAGGAATCTGATTTCACTTGTTTCTATCCGCTTTAATTGTTGTGTTTTACAAACTATGTAAGAGGGTAAGAACTGCTATTGTTTAGTATAGTAAAATATTTTCAATTTTTTATTACCTGCTTGATGGCCTTACCTTATTGAGTACCAAAAATCACTGTGATATTTGTCGACCCATTACTAATCTTAACGTTCGTAACTGTGTACAGACTTTAAACTGCTTTACTAAGTATTGTTGTACATCATATTTCAACATGACATCCCAACATTTTTCCTGTCTGCTCCACGGTTTTTACATAATCTCCAAAAGCCATGTTGCAGACTATACTTTCTCTTTCTTCAACAAGTTGTGCTACAATCAATACAAGATCTACCTGGTCAAACAATGGTTTATTTCCTAATAAAAATTAAAATAACTAAAATTTTCAAAAATGTAGCGCTCTTAACTTTTAAACTACAGTTATCAGAAAAAAATGTTGATAAGTACTATAGTCTACTTTAGTATGACGCACTTATAATTTCACAATAGCTTTCCTAAAAAAGAGTGAAACTTTTTTTTTATATGGCGTACTTGTCAAACCTCTAGTACGCATGTGAATAAAATTGGCCAATCCGTGTAAACTCTAGCTCATGTTCATGCACCCATTCGCCCACTTACAGACAAACGCTTTTAAACAATGTTCTGAATTTTTTATGGCTAAAAAGCATATATGCACAAAAACCTCAATTTTGCATTTTTATATGGTTTCAATACTTCTCCATACTAACAATATGGGAAAGTACACAAATGTTGCAGTATGTTTACCGGTTATCCATAGCCAATAAATTAATAGAATTGACATTTTCTTTGTTGTTCTGTTTTTAAATATTATTTGACAATACGTTAGTTGAACAGAACAAACAATAAACAATAGTGTTTTTGAACACAGTATTTGGATTATCAAACTAAATGAGGAAAATACAATAAGCTTTGTTATGGAAAAAGGTATGAACAAGAGGACAGCCCAATAAGTCCACTCCTATTTGTAATATTATTTACGTTACGGACCTATAATTGTAAATTGTAAGACTAAAAATAAACCCTCCATCATAAGACGTCACAACCCAATACCAGTTAAAAATGTTGATCTGGTTTACGCGGATGATAAATGTTACTGACATCTAGCAGTAAGAATGAATCACAAAAAAATAACATATAGAAAATCTGAATAAAAGAAATAAAACTGCAGATACATGAAGAAAAAATTAAGATTAAGAAGGTGATACTATAAAAATGTAAATAAACGCGAAGAGATTAGAAACGATAAAAGCTAGTATCTCGGCATTATAATTACAAGAAATAAAACAATGCACGATAAAATATAAAACAGAATGCAAAGGCAAGTAAATCAACAACATATTAATAAAATAAAAAGTAGTACAAAGCTACGAATGAAACCATATATACACAGTGGGCCAAAAAAAACGGTACAATATTTAAATACTCGTATTTTCAATAGAACTTTCTGTATAACTTTGTTTAACCACGCACAACTATGAATTAACATTGTCATTTTGTAGTAAAATTGCTTCACTTCCATCTATAAACATTGAGCTTTTCGATGATACAATAGTCATTTGAAAATATTAATCACTTACGAGGCTATAAAACCTGTATCGCTTTTTTGGCCCACTGTGTATATACCTATCCCTACATATTGAAATGGTTTTAAGCTCACAATTTGGCTCTGTTTGCAGTGCGAAATATTTAACAAAGTCAATAAAGCACAGATTTAAGATATTTTATGTAATTTCAATTTAAACAGTAGTTAGACGGATGAAGGCAAGCATAAGCAAATCATATTTCAGAGGTTTGATTTTGAAGTTTGAGTAAGGTAATATAATTAAAATGATAGGTTTGTGCACATTGAAAGCCAGACTAAAATAAATTAATTGACACAAAAGGTTTGTTATGTGCATACCAAATGAGCGTAGTTATTAATAAAAGCACAGACCGGTGAAAAGGCAAGCAATCTGAAAGGCAGATGAAAGCAAGATAAGGATAAAATAGAAATTGCAGAGAGCAGTCCAGAATTAGGCAACGGAAGAGAAGAAAAGCAAGTGACGTGTAAAAATTGTGAACGCGAATACCAGTGCATTAATAAAAACAAAGTGCAAAAGCAAAACAGTGATTTTAAAACGTGTAGAAGTGCCTCCAGTGACAATCAGGACCAAATCAAACAAACAAACCATAAGATCCAAGCCATGTATAACATCATAAGATGTTGATCTGGTTAAACTTCAAATTAAAAAAAAAAAAAAGTGTAACGAGAAAGAACAATGCTAGCTATAAGCAATAAAGATAATTTTTAGATGTAAGAAAATGTTAATATTAAGAATCATGTAATCAAACTTTACTCCGTTTATGTGTATTTGTTATCAAAATTAATTTCCATTTAACATTAGCAGATCGCGGTATTATAGCAACGTGATGCTGTTTTGTTGTTAATAAGAAGAGAACAATTGAAATTAAATTACTGAAGTTTGGGGCAAAATTTGTGCTCCCTTAATTTATGTTTTAAATAAATAAAGGCAGTCATTTCAATATATAGTCAAAACGTGGACGGTGCTAGGGTACCTTGATTGAAAACTCCGAGTTCCAACTGAAGATAATATATCTTGGATGATTTGGCAAAACATGAAGTGATAAAAATGAAATTCGAAACGAAAAAACTAAAATTAAAAATTATGTAAATTATTATTATGTATTAATAAATATTAATAAAAATTATTATTCTCATTCTGCTATGCCACAATTGTCATGAACAAGATTTCTAGACATATCTGTTTATTATTGTTATTTATTTTCTCTCTACAAAATAAAAAAATCGGCGATTTAGATCACTTGCTTTAGAATTACACTGGTGCAAAATTTACACATTAGTTATTTATACAGAGTATTATGAAAGCCCACGCAATATATTTAACCACACAAGAGCTCATCAAACTGAACCACTCTTCCATTTACATATATTTTGAACACCCCCAAAACTGATTAACTTATAGAATAATATTTAAATTTAATGGCACAAAACACAAGAAACTGATGATATTTTACCCTGGGCTCCAAAATGCTCAAGATTAGGTTCTGCCTTGTTTTTTGTATAAAATCGTTAACTTTACACTCATACAACTTTGTTAGTATTTTGACGCAAACTTTTAAGCTACCTAAGCCTAAGGGGTTCGCCAGTTTTTGAACCCTGTCTACTATTTACCACGTTAGTACCTACAACTTTTATATACGCAAATTTTATGTAACTCTCGTATTTTAAAAATATATTCCACCCCCGCATCGTTGACAGACCCTGTATAAAAAATAATTGGAGAACAATATATTAATGCATTTATTTGTATTTTTATTTAGCCTTTTACATTCCATTACTTCGGCAAAGTCCTGTTCTAAGTCGTTTGTTAAACTGAGGGCCCCATAAAAATTTTTGAAAATTGGTACAAAATTATAAAGAAGTTAAAATACAGTCATATCATCTGTAAGGGATATTACAATTTAATTAAACACATCTGAAAGTGCTTCAATGGGCGAAAAAGTTTAAGAACCCTTGTTACATGGCCGCTGATGGATTGCACTGTAAACAACAAATCCCTTGTTTAAGTACAACGTTTGCATGACCTATATTTTATGCAAATAGGGGTTGCCGAACCATCCACTTTTGATGGTCACTGGTACGCAAGAGGCTGAAGCACTCGACTGTGTCCGAGGTTCTGCTGGTTCGGGTTGTCCCACCACATTCTTCAGTGACCGTTGCTGTCGAAAGGACCATTGACTTACGAAAAATGAGGCGATTGAGTGCGGGGGCGAGCTATAATGCTATAAAGCTAATTTTATTTGAGGTCATTGCGCAACGGTTGGTTGCAAGATGCAAAACAATAAAATTACCGTTTTGACAAGATTTATGATTTAGGGGTAAAAAGCAATAATCACCCTTTAGAGTTATTTTAAAAACAATTTTGCTTCCAAGTTTATAACAATATCACATTTAGGTATGAAACTCCATATTCGTTATCTACTAATGAACTAGTGGATGCAACTTGGGTGCCACGGCACAGAACAGATAAAAAACTCTTTAGTGGCAAGGCCAATTAACTTTTACTTTTTTTGCTTAAAAATACATTAAACAGTAAGTTTGGTTTATGCACCACCTTAGCACCTGCAACTTTTATATTAGCAAATTTCCTAAAACTCATATTTTGAGAAATACCCCCTTATCTTTGCCGGGCCCTGTTATGATACATTTTGAGCACTCACTATAATTTTATTTCATTGGATGTTGTGCTCGGCTACGGTCCATTTAAAAGAACGTTGAATAGGAACAAAACACGAGCGAAATATCGTTATTTGGGTTTCATCTCGTTTCTTTGCTCTTGATTTTCAAAATTGAACCTACTCTGCGGTAACGGTACAAGTGCCAGGAACTAAACATACGGATTTCGCTCGTACTTTCACTGATACTGTTAGGTACTCACTTTATGGGTTTGATATTCGTACCGTTTTGCGGTTGTTTCGCCTACATGGCTTTATGCCGAGCCATTTTAGCCACTCAACACTCAATAAGGTATCACAACATCAATGCTTTGATTTGCGATGAAATATCAAACCCATGATTCCCATCAGAATCAAATATTCAAAAGTGGATTGTCATAAAAAACAAAATATAACCAAATACGTGCACAAGTGTGTCTCATCGCGAATATAAAATGTTAGCGCTGCCAAACACTTTCTATGCTACGTTACACACAACGCTCATTTGCAGTTCATCGTTCCATTACAAAATATTATAAAGGATGTTACATATTATTCGCTACTTGTTGCCGGAATCCTAAAAACGGTATTATAAATGAAGGAAATTCAAATTGACGTATGATCTTCACACTGCCTTAAAGATACTAAAGAACAGCATGCACAAGGCCACATAAATTGAGTACGAAATGAGGAAAATATTACGACTTTTAAATACTGTGATTGTGAGTGATGAATTATGTACATGTCAACAGTCATCTTTATTACAAAAATTGGATAATCTTATTAAAAATCTCTTTTAACGTTAGGAAAGTAGATCAACGTCTCTTAAAAAAGATTGTATTAGATTTATATACAGAGCTGTGATTTTTTAAAGATAATTCCGATTGTTACTATCGTATTTTCGTAATAACAGTTGACGGAAAACAATAAATTTACAATCCGTTAAATTTATAGATGATTTAAAAATTGTATTAGAGTTGGAGAAAACTCCCTAATATCACATCTGATGTTTTGTATAACTAAGAAGTCTGTATAAATATTTTTTCTACGACCACTACTAAAAGTAGGCCTTTTAGCACTAGCTTGTTTCACTAAAAATGACGTTTTATAAATCAGCGTGTTAAAAGTGAAATCAGCTGTTTACTTTTAGCACTTGTGCTAAAAGTAAACAGCTGGTGTTGAATTTAGAATTTTAAACTGGAAGCAGAACTGGGCAGTAATTAATTACTTTTTAATTAAATTACTAATTAAATTCCTTTTTGTGTATTTGCCTTGAAATTGAATTACTTTTCAAAATGCGGTAATTGTAATTGGGAATTGCCATTTTTGTTGAAAAGTACTTGAAAATTACTTTTTGAAAGTAATTAATTACTACATTCAATTACTCAATTACTTTTGTGTAATTAAATTACTCGAAAGTATTTAAATTACTTTACAAGTATTTGAATTACCTGTGGTAATTGAAATTACTCGAGGTAATTAAATTACTTTGTGGTATTTCAATTACTGAATTACTGACCTCGATTGGGTCCCAAATCTCCAGAACGCAAAAAAAATAAGAGAAGTTACATATTAAGCAAACTGCAATAGGGTCTTCCCCGACAATAGAAGCCTAATTTATCTGGCGAGTCGAAAACAGCAACTATAGCATTTTGCACGACCCGTCACGAGCAGTGTTGCCAGATATGGGGACAAGTTCCTAATTCTTAAGAAGCTGTTAACGACAAACTTTAGTAAAATGTGATTAGCTACTTTTCTAGGGTTTTTACGTACAATTTGGAGGGAACAATATTGAATCAATTTAATTCTGTTGAAGGTATCGAACTTTAATAGTGGTTTATTGTTTGTTTTTAACTCGGTAATCTGATCACGGATACTATGCGTCAGATTTGCGCCTGAAAATTCCCTTATCATCGCTTCAGAATGAATGATGTTTATGTCACGTATTTACCATTATTAATCGCTGCGACCAAACCGCAGTCTTCGCAAGTTTGCAATACTTCGCGAAGTCGACAAATAAAGTCCTGATGACCGCCGATTAGGTTTGAATTTTGGACTAGTGATGGAAAGTTTCGATACTCTTGCGGACTCGTTCATATCTCCCTTAATGCATAAATATCTATTCTAACTGAGCCAACAAAAAAAACTCAAGTTGCGCCAATTGAATCACCACGTAGTGTTCTACAAAATCTAAATAGAAATTTGCTGTCAAACAAATATTAGGCGTATTTAATAGTGCATTGTTCTACAAGTTAAGAAAAGTGAGAGTTGTTCAACGTTTAATTTACGAGCGAGCGATGCAAAACGAGTGGATTAATTTATTACGAACATGGAAAAATTACTTTACAACATATTCAACGTGCTATTTTTTTCTAATATAATTACAAAATGTAGCCAAAATGAAATTCGACATTTCTTCATATTCAAAAAAATTATTTTTTTAAAATCGTTAGTGAAGAACGTCGAAATCGTCAAATAAAATACGAGAAATGGGCAGTGAAGTAATCCATTGTTTTACGACTTTTTGTAGGCGGCTGGACAATAGGTAAACGTCAAGCGACGTCAAGATAACCTACAAAAGTCGGTTAAAATGCAATTTCGCGATTTAAAAAAAACAATGTACCCCACGGCACTGGAAGTTCCTTTTTATCCCTCATGTGGTTTATTTGCTTTGGCCCTACGGGCCTCGGAAACTAAATCCGCAATCGTGATAAAAAGCTCAACTTCAGTGATAACTGATAACCTATGTGGAAACTAATATAAAAAAAAATATACATTTGAACTCTCAAGTCCCTATACCTTCTTACTGAAGAGCTTTGTACCAGTGTTGCCAACTCTTCGCAAGTTGTATTCGCTAAATTGGTACTAAAAGTCTCCATTTTCAGATCAAAAGTCGCCAAATACGAAATATGCACATTAGAAAATCAAGCATTTATATTTTTCCACAGAATAAAGAAATACGTAAACTACTTATGAATATAAAAATAAAAACTTATTTATTTAAGGAAAAAACAATTTAACGTTCTAATTCTTCGTACCAAGTGATTACAATTGACAATGACAAATTGTGCAATGTGCAAACGTTGCAAAGAGTAAAGATAAAGCTCCTTCAGTTTTTAATTTCAAATCTCCGGCGTCATGAGCGCAAATATGACCGTCCGGTCACGTACGAAATACAAATAAATGTCAGGTAAATATAATATAATTTCAGGCGTTAATCATATTAGTATAACAAAACAAATTTGCAAATAATATTTTGAAATTCTTTCGTATATGAAAATTGTTGAGGATAAATGTAATGTGTAGCTTTATAAATATTGAAATTAATAAATTTTTACATATTTTTTTTAAATTGCGAATAATACCCTAGAATTTCAAACTAAAATATATCAAAAACGCTAGAAAGGTCGCTAATCGCAAATTCCTATTTTTTTTTTAGCTAAAACACTTGTTAAATACCCTAGATTTAGCGACTTTTCGCCGTTATTGGCAACACTGCTTTGTACTAAGGTATATTAGGTTTAATCGGTTTATTATAACCTAAGGAATCTATGCCAAATCGGTGTCGCATTTTTTTGGGACACCCTGTATAATTGTTATCCTTGAATTTATTTATTTACTTGCATCTTACTTCAAAACAAACTAAAAACTTTTGGTTTTGGTGAACGGTGCATGTAGCTACAAGATTTAATTATCAAAAAACCTTCAAAAGTGAAAGAGTATGTAGGTTACTATAGCTAACAAAACAAAAATTAAGCATTTTTAGATTACGATTACGAATCGACACAACACTAATGATAGTTGCAACTTGCAAGAAGGTTCTACTACGAGTAAATAAAACTACGTATATGACAATAATTTTTATTGAAAGTCATTGAAAAAGTAATTGATATTGTACAATTACAATTACTAAGTAATTGGTAATTGAATTACTATTTCCTGTGAGTAATTGAATCTCTGGTAATTAAATTACTGCATTAGGCGGTAATTGGTAATTAATTACTTTTTAAAAGTAATTTGCCCAGCTCTGACTGGAAGTGAGGTTATAAAGTTTTCTAGTTACTTCTTTCCTTAGAGGTAAAGTGTTTTTTAAATAATTAAAGCATTATGTAATGAATAAAGTACAATGTGTAGTATTATAATTACCTTTGACAACTAACTTTGACATCTACCGGCTGCAGAAACAGCCACCTGCGCCGTCGCGGCCATCTCTTTACTATGACGTAAATTATAACTGTCATAAATGCAAACCTTTGTTAAATCGAAATTTATGGTCTAATAACAGTAAATTTAAGGCCGTAGAAGAGATATTGTGTGCAAACTCGTGCTAAAAGTGTTTATGCACGAGACATATTATCATGTCTCGTGCATAAACGTCCATTTTAGCACTTGTTGCACAAATAGCTATAAAATAACACTTCATTTAAAGGTAGTCGAAGTAGTAGTAAACGCTACGACTACCGATTAGCTAAATAGAATAGCTGCATAGAATGGGCAAATAGTAAGAATACAAGAATACAAGCAATTATTGATTAAACTGTAATAGAAGAGATATATTATTGTAATAGTATTATTTATAAAGTATAAATAAGCTTAAGGGGGCTTTTTATACTACAATACAGTCAATTTAAGGCCGTAGAAAAAATATTGTGTGCAAACTCGCGCATAAACATTCACTTTTACCACTTGTTGCACAAATAGCTATTAAATACTTATGAGTTGGTTTTAATAAATGAGTTATTTATTTTGTAATTTTTACATTGTTTTCATATCAGCTCTCGCTTAGTTATCGTCAACTGTTTTTTACAGCCTGTTTCTTCAATCAAGAGAAAATCTCAAAAACTGATTCCCAGCGAGTTGTGGAATGAAAAATCAGGTCTTTAATCGGTTCAGGAAATGTTCATAATGTCAGATAATAATTAGTTGTCATTTTTACTTCCTTTTACAATAAAGGAAGTATTGGATTCACACCAAAAACTCGAAATTGAGTTTTCAACAGACCTTCACGTTTTAGAGTCTCCTGAACCCAAGTCAGTCTGTGTGTATGAATGTGTTTGTGAACAGAATATCTCCCGTGGTACATACAATATTTTATTTACTAGCTTATTATTAAACACATGGTTTAAGCTGCCGAAAAGGAGGCTGTACACATGGACATCGCCTAAACACAATGCCCAACGCATTATCAGAAACCAAATCGACTACATTCTAATTATTCAAAGATATGGGAACGCCATTAAATCCGCTCAAACATACCCAGGTGCGGACGTAAAAAACCAAGAAAAAAGATCTGATCACTCAGAACCACTGGCGGAGTCAATTGACACCCCCTTGGGCCTTTTAAAAAATGTAATCGGATAAAAAGTTGACTGCTTTGTTTTAATTTTAAATAAAACGCACCCTTATAGCATCCGCTCAAATTTCAATTTGCCGAATGCTTTTTCAAGATTCATTTCTTTTTAATTCTAATGGGCGCAAATTTGCCTTTACTCCCCAGCGTTGGTGGGGTTTTCGTCGCTCGTCGATGTCGGTTCTGTGACCTGTCTAGTGTTTATCAGTCTCCACTAGACAAAACAATGAACTGCACCTGGTACATAGTTATCGGCGTATTTTTAAATTTTACTAATAATATAATGTTTTCATTATTTGTTTTAAATTGTACAAGTAGTTACTCAAAGTTTAAAATTTCCAAAGCCTGCAAAATTTCAATTTTAGAGTTAAGTACTCGTATGTAAAACAATGCTAATGCTTATTTTATAACATTTTGCATGAAAGCGGACACGTACACACTTGATTTTCAAGTAATTGACATTTATACAGAGATCACAAGCATTACACAAAATAAGGCATTTCCTAACGGGTTTTCTAAATTCTTATTGCAATTGTATTCTCTTTGTTTTATTTAATTTTGTAGCATTCTACATTGCGCCACCTTCTAAGAAACAAAAAAACATTAGACGTCTTTATATAAAAACCAAAAACCACTGTCCTTCATGTCAATCAGGATAAGACGGTAGAAATTCAAAATCCAGAGAAAGAAGATGATTTGTCAACAAATTACACAGAAATTGAAACTGCATCTACTTCTATTACCGCTAATAATGGAGGATTGGAAGTTGGCCAAACGTCATCGGAGCTTATTTTGACATCACTGATAGACTTCTTCGGAGTCTTACTAATTTAAAGAAACAAAAATTATTGGAGAACTCTGACGTTACCCGAAAAGCGTGCGTATTTCCTTTCTCGGTAAAGAAAATACATGTGAAAGTAATTAACAGTTATTTATGCAAAGAGTAGTTACAGTACCACTTTTTTGAGTGAAAAAAGAAGCTTTAGATACGAGTTGTGTACCTACATATTTTTTTCGACTACCACATACTTATGCTAAAACAGATTACATAACGTCAACGTCATTTCAAATTGAAAATTCATTAAAAATCATGTTAGGTGATGCTTTCATTGTTTTAAATTGAACACTTGTCACATTTAATAAACGGTTTTGAACGAAATTATTAATCTGCTGATGTTCAACACCATGTATTGCAATGGTATGATGTGATAAATATAATGATATGATTATGTTAATTGTAATTACTACTACCTGCAAACTTATTTTTATTTAGGCCAAATTTTAGACTAACTAAAAATAATTCTGTTTTGACTGGGTTCGTTACTTGCTTGCAAATAAAACAGTATTATGCCCTTTACTGTACTTCATTCATCTGCAGTTTAATATTACAGAAGGCTAGCTCGATGGGCAAGAAAACTCATTCCTCAGAGTTGGGTTCCCCGGTACGTTAATATTAAAATTTATGTGATACGCCAATGGGCTGTAAATTTAGTTCGATCGCGCAGTCGCTACTTTGCTACGCTGTCAAAGTTCTACACAAATCGGTTTATTTTGTTGCGGTCCGCGTTTGTGATTTAATTTTACAAAAGGAGTTTTATGAACATTCGATAAGGTAACTTTTGAATTTTCGCGCCTTCGACGGCATTAATCTATCTTTTGTTTTCAGGCAAAACCGGTCCTTGATTGTTGAAAGATGCCAACATACAATTGTTTTTTCTAACCTCAAATTTGGATTTTAAGCTATTACTGGATAATTGCTTTCGATAGATGCTTTAATATGCCTGGATCTCTCTTCAGTAAGACGTACTCTTGTTCTAATTGTAGCTTTCCGGTTTCTAACGCCGATACTTTGATTGAAATCTAACCTGAGTTTTCTGCAGCGTTGCGGTAGCTCGTTCGGACGGCAGCTCTTGATGGTATCTGCCTGAAGCGGGGTTACTGCGTTGCTGTGGTTGCTATGGGGCCTCCTACACGCTGGGCGGATATGTTGCCGTTGAAATCTCGGGCTCAGGAACTCAATTCTGCCCGTGACTGAAGATTTTAATCTTGAGCTAGTCTCGGCCGAAGTCCTCGGAAAGTGGTAACAAAGTAAATCATTTTTTGTGAGGGAATTCGCTACCCACACTTTCACTGGTGCACTGGTAAATTGGCTACATAATGGTGTACTTTTTATTATTGTAAATTAAATATTTCTATATTAAAACTGCATTTAAATGAGAGACCAAAAACTGTGTGTCAAGAATTAATTTGTATTCAATTGTTTCTGTCTCATGGTCGTTATTAACAAATGCCTATCTAGATTATAAAAACGGATGTAGACCAAGTTCAATACAATAACTTTCTTAACTAATATTACTTATAACTAAAATGATTCACAAAATTTATATTTCTAAGATATTGTCTTTTCAATTTGGTTTTTACTGTCTCATTGCGCCACTTACACTTTGTATTATTTAGATTGTTTTACTCACTCGAGTAATTACACTGACTTGTTTTTAAATAGTTCACTTCCTTCACCAATTTTGTTTTACATCCTGCCGTGTCCTTTTCCTCGTATTTTCATCAACTGTCTACTTTTCACATATTTTCAAATATCGCTGTTTAATATTACAATTGCCATGTTCTGCCTGGTTTATGCTCTTTGCAACGTATTATATTATAATTCTGCTTCCTTTGCCTTTATTTAAGATTGCTCATAAACATTTCCTATTTAATTATTCTGATATCTACGCTTCGTTTAACACGCACATATTATAAACCTTTCTGTGACAGTTCTATTTAGTTGGTTCGGCTTTAATTTTGCACAAACCTCTCAGTTTTGGCTAATTTAAAATTATCGACTCCAATCTATGAAAAACGTGGTCTGCCTTTTCCTTCTCTACTCAAATCATTTCATTACTACCGGAATTTCCTTGGTAAATGTAATTACGGATTGAAATTTATAAGCTAAATCTTGCAGTTGCATGAACTACCCCAACTCTGTGCTTTCTGACTTGCTTTTTATTTATTTGTGCTGCAAGCAGAGTTGAGTAGCGGGCTCAATACCATCTCAGTATATTAGTAATACCCAGAACCAGAATTTACCACTAGAAGGGTAGTTCACGAAAAGCATACTTTTTTGGTAACGCTTTTCTTCATTCAATTCCAATTCTCTTACAGCAGCCGCCTGAAATTCAGCATTTTTTTACATAAAATCATTGATATTTATCTCCAAAACAAATGACATTAGACCCATACAACTTGATGTAAAATTATTGGTATTTCAATACCAAACTTTCAAGTTACCTAAATATAGGACATTCGATTTAAAAAAAAGTAAGTTTGATTCGCCTCACTTTTGAGCCACCCTGTACAATCAAAACTATTTTAGTAATGTGTACTTACAATTTCTATATACACAATATTTATGTACCTCTCATAGTTCTAGAAATATCTTCCAATCCCCCCCCCCCCCATCGTTGCCAGACGCTGTATATAATTTACCTTTATTTTAGCATATCTAGAACGGTTTATTGTTCCTTTTTTTAAATATTTTAAAGTTTACTTTTTTTATTATTTTTGTATAGCCTATACAGCTAAAATAGTGGTTCAATATTTCTTTTTTAAGTATAGTGTTAATTTAACTTTTGTAATTAATTTTTATTTTCTACCTCTTTTATTGTAAATATTTACCTAGTACCATCCCATAGTAGGCATTACCTACCTAAACTATCAGTTTAGCCTTACTGTTCAATCTACAAACATTATTTGACCCCCCCTTAGAAAGTCTCCGGATCCGCCTATGCCCAGAATGAATACGGAACTTCTTGAAGATAGCGTCGTAGAAGCAAAAGTGAGAGAAAGCATAAAGGAGGAGTTAGGAAAAATAGAGAAATAACAAGAAAAACAGAAAAAACAAAAAACTGCACCAACGTCAATGAAGAATGAGAAGCAATACAGGACGCGATACTAGAAGCCAGCCGAAATAAATTAAAAGATCAAAAACGAACAAAAAACAAAAATGGATGACGAATGGAATCGACAGAGAAAAATATAGGCAAATAGACCATCAAATAAAACACATGATAATAGAAGCTAAAGAAAATTATATGAGCGACAGGTGCAAGAGATAGAAGAACTTGAGAAGAAATACGATACATTTGAAATTCACAAAAAAAAAATAAAGAAGTCACAGGAACGGGAAGAAAGAAAAACTATAGCCTAATAAAAGACAAAGGTGGAAATAAAATATTAGATACTTTCCAAAAACTTAAGAGATGGGAAGAATATATCAAAGAACTTTTTGAAGAGAGCAGAGAGCTAAAAGACGGTGAAGATGGGGAAACCACAAACTTCTTACATGAGCGAAAATCATTCGGATTCCTAAACGAAATGGGCACTAAGAGGAGCCCTATTTGCAGTTAATATCTTAATACAGAAGTGTTTGGACATGAATAAAGAGATATACCTGGAATTCATAGATTATGAGATGGCTTTTGATAAAGTGAGACAAGAAAAACTGCTAAGTCTTGTAAAAACAAGTGAATTAGATAATCAAGATATCCGAATAATCAAAAATCTTTACTATGATCAAACCGCGACAATTAACTCTGACGGAGAAACATCAGAAGATATCCAGATAAAACGAGGAGGAAGGCAAGGTTGCGTGCTGTCCCCACTTCTTTTTCATTATTATTCAGAGGCGATATCCAGGGAAGCACTCGCAACTGATATAAGAGGCATTATAATCAATGGGAAAACGGTCAATAGTATACGTTATGCTGACGATACATTAGGTACTCTTAACCGATAATATAAATGATCTCCAGACAATGTTACTAGAAATTAATCGGATCCCCAATGAATATGGCTTAAAGATGAATTTTAAAAACATCAAATACATGGTAATACCCAAAACACCATTGAGATACCGAATCATCAATATAAATTCAACACGTCTAGAGAAACTTTCCAAATACAAATATCTTAACGACAAACATGATCAGACACAAGAAATTAATAATAGAATAGGAATGGCCAAAACCGCTTTCTTCAAAATGAGACAACTGTACAGCAACCGTAACTGGAATTTACTACTTAGACTCCAATTGGCCAAATGTTATGTGACCCCCATATTTCTGTATGGACTAGAAGCCTAAATTATCAACAAGGCCACAATGAAGAAAATAGAATTCTTCGAAATGTGGATCGACCGGCGGATATTAAAAATACCTTGGACACAAAGGGTTACTAACGAAGAAGTCTTACGACGGGTCAATAAAGCAAGGGATTTACTAATAGTTAAAACCAGAAAACTGAAGTATCTTGGCCATGTGATGCGAAGAGGAAGATATAACATGCTGCGGCTGATCATAGAAGAAAAAATCGAAGGAAGTCGACAACCAGGGAGAAGACACATCTTTGTTGAGGAACTTGAGAGAATGGTTCGGATGTACCTATCTGCAATTGTTATTCAGAGCTGCAGTATCAAAAACCAGAATAGCCATAATGATAGCCAACCTCCGACGGAAGATGAAACCTTAAGAAGAAGAAGCTTATTAGTAAAAATAGTATGAAATTTCAAAATGTCATGACATTTAAAATAAGAATATGTAAGTAACATCAAGGATTGCCTGAATGTACGGTTGCTAAGACATTATTAAAGTTACATGGTTACCATGGGTTTGAGGAAGAAATAATTTGAAAAATCCCTTGGGAATTATGACGAGTAGCTTTCCATATTTTTTATCAATGACGAACATTCAAAATCATGTTGCTAGTAAATAAAGAGGTATAATGTCGAAACTTCATATATAAGTTTTGTGTACTATCTACATGCAACAGCAAGCTTTTGAAGAAAATAGCGCAAGCTTTTGAAGAAAATAGCATAACCGGAAGTAGGGTGTTTAACTTGTGATTTTTCAGTTTGTTTCGACTTTCCCAAAAGTGGCTCTAACGATTTTTTTCAAACGTTACATTTTTATTACTTTTTAATGTATTGCTATGGTTGTGCTCTTTGTTTATTTTATTAATTAATTAAATATTGATTAGAGCCACCATGCAAAATTTTGTCTGTACTATAAAATTTTAGGAAGATTAAAAGTGAGTTGTATTTACTTGACTTGTCAAAATAAATGGTTATCTGCCCTTTATCATATTCTATTTGCCTGCAAATATTGATAAATAAACGCTAGCTCATATTGGTAAAGCAATCACTCATCTCAGTTGGGTTCCTGGTTGAATGTGTAATTTTTCAAATTATTTGAATACGGACCTGTTTTCCGTCTTAGCTCTAATGCGCATAAGCAAATATTCAAAATTAGGTCAAATGCTACACCAAAATGGATCCCGCTGGCAAGAGAGCGGTCAGTCGCGAAATTTATCAAAGTTTCTACCGGCAATTATTTGAATACGGGTGTTTTGGCGGCATTAATTGTCATTTGTTTTTCCAGCACTTGATTGTCGATCCCGTCGAAGAGACGCGGGCAAATTTTCAATTGCTTTTCGAAGCGTCTCTTGGGTTCAAACTTCGCCTAACCTCAAATTATGGACTCGGCCTATATTGCAAGTTGCACTTGCTTTACCGCCACGGACAATGCTTGGATTGTCTTAATATTGACTCTTCTTACATACACATAACTTTCACGGGCCTAACGTAGCTAGTTTTAGCCAAAAACGGCACCTGTTCTCTACCGATCTTGAATCGGGAACTTGTATGCGACGCTGATGCAATTCTTGGACTGCTTTGGGGCTGATCCTGATGAAACTCCTGGGACACGTTCTTAGAAGGCTGCTCGATGACCTGGTACATTCCCCTCTGGGCTATGTTGACTCGCTTGGCTCCACGCAGAGATCGGAGCTTCGGCTGCATCGGCTGCTAGGTTATCGTAACGGAGCTTGGAAGAACTTTTTACTTTTTTGTGGCAGAAATCTCTGCAAATACTACCACACCACCTTGGACATGCACTCAGTAAAACTGTATACTTTTTATGCTGATAACTGTTTATTTATTATTCGAAAAATTCGTTTAAAGTGGAGCACATTTCAACACAATAATTCTTACAATTTATTCTTTTGTTCTCCGTGAAAATCCGTCATAAACCATTGCAAGTGGAATATTAATAAAAAACGGATATTGACAAAGTTCAAATTGATTACTTTTAACACTACATTTGCTTACAACTAAAACTATTTACAAAATTCTTATCCTTAATATAATTGTTTACATTTATAACTAATTAACCGTGTCTTTGCGCCACTGCACGTTTTTTATTAATTGCTTTTAATGGTTCACACGCGTCACTGCACTGATTATTTAAGTTAGAGTACTTCCTGCACCAAGGCTTCCTTCGAATTCACCTGTCTACTTTTACACACGATTTTTGGCCCATCTGTTGTCTGCTTTTCTTTGCTTTTTACCCTGTCTTGCTGATTCTTACAATTTCCGTTATATGCCTTAATGCCTGCCTTCTTAGCAGCTCGTTGCAATGGTCATTGGTTTATCTAGCTTCTTATACCTTTCTTTTAAAACCCTGGCAAAATTTCACTGTCTAACTTTACTTGAATTCTACGCTTCATTTCATTGCCTTTGCAATCCTTTTTCTAATTAATAATCTCTTTTAGTTCGGCTATTGCCTTTGCACAAACCTCTTATTTTAAATTGATCTTACAGTCAACTTAGATCCCTGTGAGAATTGAGCTTCCGTTGTGCACTATACGGAGAGAAACCTGCCAAAACTACCCCCTCGTTCTTTCTCACCAGGAGCGTTCCGTTGTGAGCTATCCGGTGGGAAACCTGCCAAGACTAGCCGCTCGTTCCTTCTCACTAGGAGGGTTCTGTTGTGAGCTATCCGGTGGGAATCCTGCCGAAATACCCGCTGATTTTACCGATCAGACCACCTCGAACAATTAACCAGGTCCCGGCCACTCGGCGAACACATTAGATCCGAGAAACTAATTCTCACTAGTCAAAACGTCTAATTAGCTGCTTTGAAACTGTTAATTACGGCCTGGACGACGTAACGCGAGAGCGGCTTGAAGTTCGCCTCATAAAGAGCCATCCTGTAGGTAGCCGCAAGGAAAGCAAGACGTCCAGGCCAGGCCACATTTCACGTAGCACATTAGCGGCAAGCCGAGGCCAAAATTCACATTTTCCCGGCAATCTCCGCCTACAAGGCCCGAGCTTAAATTTAATTACAACACCGCTCACCTAGATCTCCACGGTCCTGAAGAAAATAAACTGATATCCTCGGTCCCGTCGCCCACCAGCTCGCCACATTCCACACACCTGCAGACCGCGATAACGCTGATAGCACAAGGTATGCACGTTATTTAATATTATTTTGCCTGCACTTTTGCCCGATTCAGACTTCAGAACCGAGCTTAGTATTTACGCTCCGCTGTCTATTGCGGGCCCCCGCTAATCAAATAACATTACAGCCTTCAGATTCGACGATCTGCCTGCGAGTCAAGTGAACTACTCGATGTATAACTTGGTCTATAAATGACTGACAGAGTCCGAGTCTCAACGAGCGAGACCTACCATTAGAAGAGGACTATTTGAGTTACAAACGTTATTATAATTTTTATTCCTGAATTTTGAATACAATTTAATTTGATATGTATCTAGTTAAAACTTATTATACGTTTAGAAAAGTTATTCTATTTTCCATTCTTGGGTAACAAGCTTGAGACTAATAAATGATACTTTGGCTTTTTCTGAGCTACTTGGGAGCCGGTTTCACTCCGGCGATTGTAGCAAACGAAATTAAATTAAAATAGCCAGAACCGGCTACAAGACCATTCACAGTTGGACCAAATTTTCTGTGCTCCACTCAGAACCACAGACCTAAGAGATAGAGTAACAAGGTCAATACATCACCAATCCACATAGCTCACACAATGGTTGCTGCACAAGCACAAATGAGGCGCTCCCACTTTGTAACCCGAATCTGGGGCAAGTTGAGCATTGTACGGCCAGACGCAAGAGTATAAAGCACCAGTCTCTACGCCGCAAGGTAAAAAGATGTTATCGACAATACATACATGTCCTTTAACCCTAACTTATATAAGCCTTGATGTTTTACCGATATAGTATTTCTCGTATTCACAAGGAATACAATAATTATATACAATTCTTTAAAAGTTGTTCCTTGTTAACGGTTTCATTTTTGTAAGAATCATGCCTGGAAGTGGAATGTAAGGTATAGTAAGAGCGTTGTATTTTTGAGTGTCATTTCTTTGCACTTGTTATTGCGTGTTATTGTTTCGTACCAAAAATACAGAAATAAAATGTAGCGCTTATGCCAATAGTTCTATAGGTTCGCCGTGTCACAGTTTCGCTAAATTGATTACTTAAAATACTTAATCCTATATCAGGAAACACAGATACATAGATTATGAACACACCACATTTCCGTGAAAAGCTTAAAAACTCAAACATGAACACACAACAGTCGATGGTTAGTTTTGATGTACGTAGTTAGTCTCCTCACCAACGTTCCAGTAGACAAAACACCCAACAACATAAAACATAGACTACAAACCAATAACACGTTACAAATACGAACTACCATAAACATTGACTCCATTATGGAACTTATAACGGTTGCTACGTGTAAAAAGCGTACTTAG
This sequence comes from Agriotes lineatus, assembly GCA_940337035.1. Classification (NCBI taxonomy): domain Eukaryota; kingdom Metazoa; phylum Arthropoda; class Insecta; order Coleoptera; family Elateridae; genus Agriotes; species Agriotes lineatus. The sequence continues at coordinate 36,198,671 of OW679198.1, forward strand.
CGTTAGAATTTATTTCGTTTTCATAAACTTAGTCATATAAAAGCTTATTTATTTGGAGCGTTGTAGTCGTGTAAATGTAGTTTAAGTGGCCGCTCGCATATGGGCCAAGTTAGTTGCGCGAGGTCGGTCCACTGTGATTAATTTATGAGCAGAGGGCGGATCGCCGTTGCATTACAATCAAATTATTCCTTACTTTAGGTTTACTAACCCCTTTATTTTATAGATGCATGAATGTTAATAATAATTGGAACTTTTAGCTTCAATAGATCCAATTAACCTTAACTTTGTCAGGATTGTGTTATTCGTGTTGAGCTGTAACATTCCTTTTTGTTGTGGCGCGTATGTGTTTGTACAGTGCCCAGGCAAGAGCAAAGAGACCATAAAAGGTAGGTCCAAAGGACGCAGACTGGGAACGTCTCACACCAGCACCGTAGCGAAACCACCGTTCCTGAGTTTCGAGTTTTGCCAGGCTCGGCAAAGTAATTCAAAACTCGTGGTGCCCGTTTTCCCGCATTATCTCGTTGTCACGATAAACAACCCCGGCGACAGCAACTCGCCCTAAACTGTATCGCGTTGAAGCAAACCCCCCTCTCAGTGTTCTTAACCGGTCAACTTCCTGTTACAGGACAGTTGAGGTGCAATTAGGGCGAACTCTGCCTTTCATTTAATGAAGTGTGTTAACGATCCATTTAGCAAGCAACATATTGCAAAAGAATGCTGCACTTGCACTTGGTCAAAATTTTAAGGGGGCCAACGCCCCCACCCTACCCCCTCTTAACTTACGCCTATGTATGAATATATATTTCCTGGTAGAGGGTTAGGTAAATATTTAGCTAAACCCTAACACGGTCAACCTATAGAACTAACTTGTTACAGTGGAAAATCGCGTCTAGAGGATTTTGGTTTTCGGGTGTGACTGTTGGTATTTGCCGTTAGTATGGCTCGGTCTTTCCGTTTTATGTTGTAATACAGTCCAGATTGCTGCGGTTCGTCGTTTTCCACAGCTCCGAGTATTTTAGCTTATCGCCTCATGTTCGAGTTAAAGATGGTATATTAGCTCACTCCGGTAGGCGGACTTTGGCTGTGCAGGACTGTTCAGCAGCTTAGTCTTCTACACCAACTGAGCGGATCATTGCGACGAGTTTGACTGTAATTCAGAATTTCTTGGCCTATATGAGGTAAGTTTTTGCATCTTCTGTTCCCGCCACGGTTTATTCAAATTTACTCTAATTTGCGCTATTGGTTTGCAGTCGTTAGTATTGGGTCAAAAGTACATGGTCAGTTTTCGCCGATTGAATGCCTCCTGTGTGACCATTACTTACATTATGTCAACGTGATCTTGACCCAGTAACCATCTTGTGCAGCTGATTGTGAACTATATTTTTTCTCTGGGAAAAGTGAGAATCCTACTTGGGAGCTGCGGGGAAGGTGTTACAATTTCCTCTTGAACATTGTTTAATAATTTTGTTTGTGACCCTTCAGCCCCTTGTGCATGTTACTTTGAATTTCGACGTTGACACATTTTTGAGCTATGCGAATTGCTAGCGGATTCGATGGAATTCCTTCAGAATCTCTTGAACGTTACCGTTGCTTTTATCATATCGCGTGCCGTGTTTTTACGCACGACTCCGTTAGTTCGTCCTCTGGTCTGGCCGGAGTGTTGTGTCAGTTACATGATATTGAACCTTTAGAATCTTATTTCAACCTTTTAACTGTTTGTTGATTATTGTAATTTTACATTTGATCGTTTATTGTAAGCACGAACTTGTGATGCTGCGTATAAGGCAGATTTGTGATATTTAGGTTAGTACCATTATTCTAGCGTGTTGCTTATTGGATGCACACCGAGTACTATAGGGATTACACGTAAGTACCCCTTGTACTGGCTATTATACATTGTTATTCTATTTTAATATTATACACTGTTATAGTTTACTTATCTTATTTTGTTACTGCTACCCTCTTTTCTCGAATTATCTGGCGATTAACTGCTGCCGTAGAGTTTTTGAGTTCTCGTTTCTCTCTGAGCACATTTGGTGTAAAAAGACTCGTTGGCGCCCTTTGCATTTATTTGTATTTTAGTAATTTTCTAAAGAACTGCACGCCGTCTCCACTGTTTAGCTAGCCGACCCCTCAAATGTGTCCATATAGTCTCGTGGTAATTTAGAAGTAGAGTATACGAGTCGAAAATTTGGTGTCAAGCTATTGGTCTAAGCGATATATTTGGTTTGCGTATTTTTGGAAATGCATAAAAATTAGAAGGTTTACTATACTGTGGTGTTAGTATACTTCTTACAAAGTCTGTGAACCCGTCTTTGTGTTTGTTAAGTGTGTTCTAGATTGTTGTCTCTATTGTACATGTTGACTCTTTCTTTATCTTAGTGCATTGTGCCTGACTGCTTAGTGTCATAAGATTTTCATTGCATGTGTCTGTGTCCAGTATTACAGTGGCGTTACCTTTGTCTATTTGATTGTGTCATCAGTTTCTAGCCTATACTTGAACGACTTTACACAATCAGACAAAACATTTTCAAACAAAAAAAAACTGTCACTACACAATCTAAAAACCGATAACACAATTATAATTCTACCTACAGACAAATGTTATAATTAATGTTGCTTAATAAAATATTTGTGTTCCTAAAAATGACATTTTACTATTATTCAGCTGACATCCTAGTAAACACGTGACTTTTCATTCCACAGCCCATTGAGGTCAAATTTTTTGTTGGGTCTTTTGATAGTTAACTATGCAAACTGAAGGTACATAATATTAATACGAGTAGTAGGAATTTTGTTGTAGTTCCTGCTCTTTAACAAAACTTGCATTATTTTAGTCGTTTAGACTAATTTGATGCAGCAGTAAAGCTGTAGATTGTCAATTGTTCTGTCTCTTATAGTTATTATTATAATATACTCAAGAAGTGTGGCGGCAACCCCAATTTATTTAAATATGTTTTGCCAGTTATATTTTTGTAATGAACTATATGTTATATTCAAATACGTGAATTTGTCTACAGTTCAGTGGATGCAGAAGTCACACTGTATAAAGAAATGTTTACAGTACACTTCACTAAGCTTTTTAAATTTCTAATGCTTCAAAACGAACCGCTGGCGCTGTTAGAGTAACTGCTGACAATGATGTACAAAGTTATTGTGTTTTTTCTGAAAAATTGCAGATAATTGAATACAACTTACAATGTAACTGATGTAAACTTGTTGGCAATTTAGGAAAAATGACTGAAAGTTGTTGACAATTGAAGTGAAGTTCTAGATATTTGGTACAAACTAACTAAAAATTAATCAAATTTACTGAAAATGTGCGGACAACTGAACAGAAATTTATATAAGAAATTGGACTTCGTAAAGATTTGCTGCAAACTTAATAAAAACTTACCTGCAGGTTATAAACTCATTGAAAGCTTGCTAAAACGTTAGTTACATAAAGTTAGTACAAAGTTACTGAAAATTTGATGGAAACGTGTTATATAAACTTAATTACAATTTGTTGTAAACTTACCAAAATATGTGGCAAGACTTATAGGAACATTGTTGATAATCGAATTTGATAAAAAGTTGAGAATTGAATGTAGAGCTGCTATAAATTTGATGCTGAGAGTAAGATACGGCCATATTTACTAAAAATGGGAGACTTATTGGTAATTTACAGGTAACAGTATAAGAAATTGGAATTGTTACGAAATTTGTTGCAAACATAATAAAAAATACTGTTACATGTTCTGAGAAGTTACTGCAAACTTAGAGGGAAGCTGCTGCAGAGTTACAGAAAAATTGATGAAAACGTTCTAGTCGACCAGCAGTAACTTACAAAATTGTGTAAATCGTATTTAAATAGAACTTGAGTTTCAATGCAAACTTATTTCACAATTAGGCTAATTTACTGCAAATATACGTCAAAATTAACAGGCAATGAATTTGAACTTTGTAAGTATTTACTAACAAATAGAAAAATTTGCTACAAACTTTCTAAAAGGCTACTACAAACTTACTAGAAAGTTAATATAAAGTTACTGAAAAATAGCTAGTAACGTGTTATAAAAAAAAGGTGATGATAAAATTGGGACAAATTCACCAAAAATGTGTGGTAAACTTTCCAATATTCGATGTTATTTACAAAGTTGTTGAAATTATATGTAACGTTGCTAAAAATTGGATGCAAACTTACTGAAAAGTTGCCGTATGCATAAAACATGCTAAAGCACTTAATGTCGATTTGAGTAAATTTACTAAAAAATCTATTAATTTACTAGAAACATTCTGCAACTTAAAACCTAGTTGAGAAATTTGAATGTAAAGTTGCTATAGATTCGATGCAAGCCCTCTAAGATATGGCCATATTTTATAGGAAGCGTTGCAGAAAATTGGAAAAATGTATTGCAAATGTGCTGCACCGTTATTAAAACGTGCTAAAAGAGTTGACGAGAATTTGTAGTAAATTAAAAAAAAATATATATATTGAAAATTGAATGTAAAGATGCTACAATTTTGATGCTAACTTACTGGTCAATTTACTAAAAATATGCGGCAAACCTATCGATAGTTTAGAGGAAACATTGCAGGAAATTTGACTGTAAAAGTTTGCTGCAAACTTGCAAAAAATTTACTGTAAATTTACTGTAAACCAAGTTGCTGCAATGTTACTGAAAATTAGCTGGAAAGGTGTAAAAAACTTCATAGTAAATGGCGGCCAACTCGTTATAAACTTGTGCAATTTTTTTAAAATTTAATCACAATTTACTACAATTCACAAAGTCAATAAAAATACGATGTAAAGTTGCTATAGATTTAATGCAAACTTAGAAATATACTGAAAATGTGCCGAAAACTTCCCGATAATTTAGAAAAAACGTTGCAGGAAATAGGGCTTTGCATACTTAATACCAACATACCTACTTTAAGATCCAATCTTCAAACTAAAAAGTATTCCAAACTTATTGAAAATATACTGCAAACATACCAGAAAGTTACTAATGTTTTAGTTATAAAAAAGTGGCTGCAAAGTTAAACAATTTTGAGGTAAATTGCGGCAAGCTCACCAAAAATTCGTAAAAGAAATTGAACTTGGTAATAAGGTGCTGCAAACCTACAAGTTACAAACTCAACCATAATCTGCGGTAAACTTATTGGAAAATTGTCTCAAACTTACTGAAAATTTACTAAAACCGGATAAAGATTGATGAAAATTTGAGGAAAACTGAACTTTTAGAAGAAAACTTGAATTTTTCATATAAAATTACTAGAGATTTGATGCAACCTCACTAAGGAATTGGTCAAATTTACTAAAAATGTGCGGCTAAATTGCTTGCTGGTAGTTAGAAATTCAGTGAAAATTTGCTACAAAATTATCAAAAATGTACTGCAAACAAGTTACTTTAAAAGTATTGCAAAGTTGCTGCAGTTATTGAAAATTTGCTATAACTGTTGGAAAGACGGGTGCTGATAATTTACTATATTTACTAAAAATTTGCTGTTAATTTACTAAAATCTCCGAAAAGGAGTCTGCTTTCCGGGCGACAGAGACAGACAACGTGACAATTTGAATGATGAATAATGACGAGGCTTCTATAAAAGATATATTTATTAATTTATTTATAACTTTCTACATATTCTATTCTGTTTCAGTTACATTTGTGTCTTGCCAAAGGGCATTCACTTTTGATTTCAAAAACATCATTGATGATTTTGGATTTTGTATTTTATTATGTAGTAAACTACACTTCTGAAATTGTAACAGGTTTTAGGGAACAAAAATCATATTTTGTTTCCTTGTAGTTGTTGATTATGTAATCAACTCTATGGGGTGTTAATAACTCTGGACTTTTGCAGGTTGGCTCCGTAACTATCAGTTAAAAAAAACTAAAGAGCTCTCCAGAATATCTTTTTTTAATACAGTTTAGGAGGTATAAGCAACATTATCACCATTGCACATAGCGACAGTCGACGATAATCCTAGTGGGATCCAAGTGAACTTAATTAATTTAAAACAGTATATTATAGGTATAACAATCAAAAGCAGTGGAGGCTCGTCGAGGATTTTGCTGGTAGGACCAACCGAATGTAAAATGCATTTATAACCACCTTGCAGGCAGATGCACATTCTGACAACCCGAGATCTAAATATTTTGTATATGGCTTAGAACAGAAAATAGACAGGAAGGCGCATTTCATTTAACTTGGTTGTAACATCTAGGCGACGGAAACGGCCATTTTGAAAACCCATGTATGACTAATGAGGCACGATACCGGTTTGACAGTTGTGGGTTTTAGTTAGTTTGAGACTAATTTTGGCTGTTCTCAGACCCCAAATACTAGGACTTTGAGGATTATATTCCATCAGTAAGTATTAATATTACTTTTCACTTCAAATAGAGAGATAATTTCTCTGAACATGTCACTTGTCATAAGTACTTGTACACAACAATAGTCATGGGCATAGAAGGGAACGTATAATGGGGTCATTATTTGTAATCACACAATCTGAGGAAGCAATTTAAATTACAGACAGTGACTGAAGTCACACAAACTCACATGTAGTCATAAATCACATAGTGTAAAGTGCACTTAATAAAACTGTTGAAATTGTTTGCTGCGCATGCACCCTCTCGATATGATACGCCACTGCCAAAAGGAAACAACCATCCGCCATTTTAAAAACCCATCGCGGTCGCACGGATTTCTTACAAATGCGGCTTCCTGTTTATTTTCTGTTCTAAGGTATATGGACTGGCAAAAGTTAACATTAGTGAAAAATTACCAGACTTGACAAGCTAATAAAAGATGAACTGAATCGAATATATCTTTCATTTTTCATTTAAATGCATAATTCGGTCAAAAAATTGCTTCTCCATTGTTTGAGAATTTAGTGTACCTTCAACTGAAATGAGTAAATAATAAGTATGATATACTAATCGGAATTTATTGCTAGGTTTATTTAACTGCTTAATTTCAAACTTTTGTTTAAGCGAGTTAATTTTATTCATGTTGGATATCGGATGCTTTACGCGCGTAATACTCCAACAACTGCGTGATAAATCGAAGGTATAATTAACAACTAATAATAAATACCATAATATATGAAAACTGCAAATTGATATAAATAAATGTGATTAAAATAACACGCTTGAGCTTAGACGCCGTGTTTCGTCATCTGCACTCGATGAAAGTCACCTGTGTGCCAACGTTGTAAACATCGAAATTAATAATCTCAGACACGCGCTTTCACAACCTCAGTGCAGTACGACTGATTGGGCCAAACATGAACTGGCTCTAATTTAATGCTAAACAGCCTATCTTTGAGACTACCTCCTTTACCGCTCTCCCCCCGCTGCAGCCCATAAACGGTCCAAAACCTGGACCACTTCGATCTGGTTCTAATGCGTACGTGAAACCACGCAAGAGTTTATCGTACAATTTATATAGTACATGAAATAAAAATTACTGGTGCTTAAGTACGAATAAATGTGTCTTTCAGAATTAAAAAAAAATGTTGACTGACTGGTTTGTTATGGTAGGGCTATGGGTCCTTATAGCGAGCCGCCATTGATAAGAACTATTAATTTATCATATAATTTTATAAAAAAGTACTGCTTCTTTTAAATCCAACAGAAATTTAATTCTTATTTGGCTTGAGAATATCCACACCGAGGAAAGAGAACACGAAAAACTCGGTTTTACTGTATAGTGCCAATTACTAGGCCATACAGTTTTAGGTCACCAATTTGGCAACGATTAACTTGAAAAACATACATAGTGATTTTTTAAAAACTCAATTGCAGCAGGCCCTGGATAGCATAAATCAGTTGGCAGTACTGAAGTGTATTGTCAGTCTATGTCAAATTCGAGATTTGCAGGTTAAGTTTTGCGTCAGTGTGTGTCAAATGGCAAATAAAACCTAACCTACTAACCTCGAATTTGATATAGATTGACAATGCACTTCAGTACTGCCAACTGATTCAGGCTATCCAGGGCTCACTGCAATAGAGTTTTTAAAAATCACTCTGTACCTATTTATAGGACTCCATAATCTTACAATAAAATGATGAAAAAACTCGTTGGAAAATTAAAAATCTCAGTATCGAGCCGTAAACGCTTCTAAAAATGCGTCAAATATTTATTTAGTCTACGTCATAGTGCTATTAAACATGTTGTATGTGTGTAGGAGGTAAGAAATTAATTGGAATATTTTATGTACGGGCTTCGAACAATCTTAGTTATAAATACCGATATTTGTTTTCAATTCTATATTTGTCATTAATTAATCCTTGCGACCTATCATACAAAACGTAAATGAAAAAGATAGAAAGTATGTATATTTGTATATGTATCAGTGTCTGATATTTTTCAATAACTTAAGCTTTAAATGGGAGCAGAGAATTTTTGGTTTTCGGGTGGAGACTGAAGGCGCACTAGGCCTGAAGCTAGGCCCGTTGTCCTACCTCTAACCAGAGCTGGGCAAATTACTTTTAAAAAGTAATTAATTACTAATTACCAATTACCGCCCAATGCAGTAATTTAATTACCAGAGATTCAATTACTCACAGGAAATAGTAATTCAATTACCAATTACTTAGTAATTGTAATTGTACAACATCAATTACTTTTTCAATTACTTTCAATCAAAATTATTGTAATATACGTAGTTTTATTTAGTAGAACCTTTTTGCAAATTGCAACTATCATTAGTGTTGTGTCGATTCGTAATCGTAATCTAAAAATGCTTAATTTTTATGTTTTGTTAGATATAGTAACCTACATACTCTTTCACTTTTGAAGGTTTTTAGATAATTAAATCTTGTAGCTACATGCACCGTTCATCAAAACCAAAAGTTTTTAGTTTGTTTTGAAGTAAGATGTAAGTAAATAAATAAATTCAAGGATAGCAATTATACAAGGTGTCCCAAAAAAAATGCGACACCGATTTGGCATAGATTCCTTAGGTTATAATAAACCGATTAAACCTAATATACCTTAGTACAAATCTCTTCAGTAAGAAGGTATAGGGACTTGAAAGTTCAAATGTATATATTTTTTTACATTAGTTTCAACAGAGGTTATCACTGAAGTTGAGCTTTTTATCACGATTGCGGATTTAGTTCCCGAGGCCCGTAGGGCCAAAGCAAATAAACCACATGAGGGATAAAAAGGAACTTCCAGTGCCGAGGGGTACATTGTTTTTTAAATTCGAGAAATCGCGGAATTACAACATTTTAACCAACTTTTGTAGGTTATGTTGATGTCGGTTGACGTTTACCTATCGTATGGATTACTTCACTGCCCATTTCTCGTATTTTATTTGACGATTTCGACGTTCTTCACTGTTGATTTAAAAACAATAATTTTTTTGAATATGGAGAAATGTCGAATTTCATTTTGGCTACATTTTGTAATTATATTAGAAAAAATAGCACGCTGAATATGTTATAAAAGTAATTTTTACATGTTCGTAATAAATTAATCCATTCGTTTTGCATCGCTCGCTCGTAAATTAAACATTGAAAAACTCTCACTTTTCTTAACTTGTAGAACAATGTACTATTAAATCGCCTAACATGAGGCTGCATGGCGAAAATATGTAACTTACCTAAGTATACAGGGTGGAGCATTGGATTTTTTAATTGTTTGACAGCAAATTTCTATTTAGATTTTGTAGAACACTACGTGGTGATTCAATTGGCGCAACTTGAGTATTTTTTGTTGGCTCAGTTAGAATAGATATTTAGGCATTAAGGGAGATATGAATATGTTTTTTCCCTGAGGTTGACATGTGTTAACTGAGGGCTCTGGCCCGAGGTCTGTAAGTCAACCGAAGGTAAAGAACATGAATATCTCCCGTAGTGCATACAATATTTTTTCTACTCGCATATTCGTAAAAATAGTATGACATTTCAAAATGTCATAATGACATTTAAAACTAGAATATGTAAATAACATCAAGGATTGCCTCATTGTATGGTTGCTAAGACGTTAATTGTAGTTGCATTGTTACCATGACTTTAAGGGAGAAATCATTTGACAAGTCCCTTGGGAGTTATGAGTAGCGTTTCATATTTTGTTTCTATGACGAAAATGTACAATATCATGTTGCTAATAGATAAAATATTCTTTTACTTCTATATACGAAAGTAACATTTTTTTTGTCGCCTGTTAGGGGTTTCCCGAAAATATACGTTTGGTTCCCTGGTCAGTTTTCAATGGCAGTGGGAGGGAATATAATACATTGACTACCGTTGCCATTACAGACGGGAGGCAATGTGATTAATCAACTAACCTTCTGGTTGTCATATTTAAATATTTTTAAATGCAGCTGAATACAAGAGATTGCCACATCAAAAAATGTAAAAGTGTTTAATGTATAACTCTGGACTAAAACGTAATTTCCGCCCTTGCATGATTACAATTGATTAGGTGCTGTTCTCGCTAACGCTGAAGAATTAAATTACATCCGCGGGTGAGAATGATACATTTTACTCCCTAGTAATACAAATAGCTATAAAAAATGTATTAGGTAACTTGAAATTTTAAAACAAAATATCAATTTAGTGTTGATCAGGGACTGTTGAAAGTTGAAAGGTGACTGATAAACCTAGTTGAAAACCGCTGATTGAAATAAGAATTTGTACAGCAGATACAAAAACAGCTACAAACTATGAAAACTAAGAATGTTTTATCTAACGAGATTGTATCAACAATAAAAGATGTTACCATTCCAACTACTAAAACTTTTTGAAAACAAAAGACAGATAAATTGACATAATTGAGGATACTTATTCTTTCACAAGTCCAAACACTAACATGTGCCTATATTTTACAGATTGTTATAGTAAATGTCCCTTTGTCCTATATTTTAAATCAATGTTTCTGATGAAGCTAACAATGAATTAGCGAAACGTAAAATATATTTTTAAATAAAGATAATTTTAATTATGTGTAATGACAAAAACGACAAAATTTTTACTTACGTTGTTAAAAAAATTTAAATTAGCTGATTTTATCTCTAAATCTGTTAAATAGATGTTTTTTGTGAGGAAAGTAGAACCCTTTTGTATAGTCTTATTTCCGATCCAGCGAACGTCTGTTTTATAATTTCACTTAAAAAAATAACCAAACACGAATAAAATTTTCAAACGAGCCGGTACTTCACACCATAAAAAAGTAAATAAGCGTCCAAAATCCAAACCTAATCGGCGGTCAACAGGACTTTATTTGTCGACTTTGCTAAGTATTGCAAAGACTGCGGTTTAAATTCGCAGTGATTAATAATGGCCAATACGTGACATAAACATCATTCCTTCTGAAGCGATGATAAGGGAATTTTCAGGCGCAAATCTGACGCATAGTATCCGCGATCAGATTACCAAGTTAAAAACAAACAATAAACTACTATTAAAGTTCCATACCTTCAACAGAATTTTGCTTAATATGTAACTTCTTTTATTTTTTTGCGTTCTGGAGATTTGGCACCCAATCGAGGTCAGGAATTCAGTAATTGAAATACCACAAAGTAATTCAATTACCTCGAGTAATTTCAATTACCACAGGGCATTCAAATACTTGTAAAGTAATTTAAATACTTTAGAATAATTTAATTACACAAAAGTAATTGAGTAATTGAATGTAGTAATTAATTACTTTCAAAAAGTAATTTTCAAGTACTTTTTAACAAAAATGGCAATTCCCAATTACAATTCCCGCATTTTGAAAAGTAATTCAATTTCAAGGCAAATACACAAAAAGGAATTTAATTAGTAATTTAATTAAAAAGTAATTAATTACTGCCCAGCTCTGCCTCTAACTCATGTGGGTCTATATGTTGTGTGTGTATGTGTAGTATTGTTACTCTACCTCACAAACCAGCCTCTAGAGTTTATTGCAAGCGGGCACTTTAACCACTGCGCCACCTAGATGATATCAAAACGGCGAGAAGAAGTTAAGTTTAGGGAACGTCGAAATGATGCTTGATCCCGGGCACCAAAAAATTCCTAGATCCGGCACTGGATATATGATATAAGTGAGCAGTTTAAAAATCGAAACACATTTACTAGTTAGTACCATGGTTGCCAACACTTACAAATGCAAATCTACCAATTGCGGAACTGAAATCTACTAGACATCTACCAGACATTTAAAGTAATAACTTTAATAAAACATAATTTTTTACTTCAAAATAAAAATAAGAATCAGTACACACGTTAACTAGAAAAACGCATTAATAAAAAATAACAAAATTCTTAAATTTTATAATATACAATTGGTACAAAGGTTATCTAAATATACAGGTTGTCCAAAAAACATACCAACAAACTTCAGACTTCAGAAGACAGTGAAACATAAACATATTGCGTTTAAACTGTTTCCTTGAAATCCCCACCTTCTGAGTTACAGTTTCGTAAAGAGGGGGGTTAAAATTAGAATTTTGTTATTTTCCTGGAAACTGGAAAATTGTATTAAAGTGAAAATTAGTAGATATGTTCTACCAACAGCAAACTTATTTATAACGTATTTTTAAATTATTAGGCATGACTTTAAGGGACAAACCCCTATAAATGTTTTTATTAGAACTTTTCAATGGACAAGAACTTGTTTATATAAAATATGTCCTGAGAGCATGATTTCCTAAAAAACTTTTTGACTATTACTTTTTTTTGTAAAACTAATATAATCTATTCCATCTTTAAAAAAACGATAGGTTGCCATGCTTTTCTTTTCCTAAATTGGCAGTACTAAGGAAAGCAGTAGTTATATTTCATTTCTTTGTGGTGGCAAACTTTTTCTAACTAAATTTGAAATGCCGTGTTGCCAATGCTACCAAACCAAAAGACAAGAAAATATGTCAATAAATGTCATTATGACACTTTCCTAATCTCTGAAAAATAAAGTGATAGTGTAAGTGATTATTGTGAAAAATTTAATCAACAGCATGCACAATGTTGTGTCTTCGGCGACGAAAGCAGTGTGTTAAAGTGCTACACACATTTCAGACGAGATAAAACCGATCTAAGCAATGATCAAATTATTAGTAGATTGATAGGGTGACCAGACATACTCTTTTTTAGAGTATTATACTCTTTTCTGAATAATATCCTCTTTACTCTTACGTTTTATAAAGCAGCTATCAATATACTCTTTTTAATCCATTTAAATACTCTTAATACTCTCTTTAGATTTTGCTTCTAACATTATTATAAATATTTTGCTTCTAACATTATTATAAATCTGCATCGCGGGATAATATTTGACAGAAAATGTTGCACTCGCGCAACTTTGTAATGAATGCAGAATGCGTATGTGCAGTAGGTATTGTTCTGTGTGCCGAGTGTACCTACATAAACACGAATGCGAGTGGATTATAGCGACTATACCATGAGCAAACATATAAAATAATATAAAAAGTAAACAGGAGAATCATAATTTGGTGTTTATTTGTTAAATTTTGAATTCATTTATTTGGTTTTAATATTGTTTTCAAGGGTGTGATTTTAATGACTGCGATTATACAAATGTTGGTATTACACAGGTTATACAAAGGTTGATATAATCGATATCGCTATAGTTACTGAAATAACTGTTCTAATACATGGGAACTGAGGAAAATTACGCATTTTTATTTGTATCCAACCTCATGTGAATGGTATAGTCTACCAGTTGTTATGATTTGCGTTCTTGAGTAAAAATGAACTATACAAGGTTGTATGAATAGACTGTACATTAGTTAGCCATAAGTAATTTGTATCGTAAATATTTTAAGGTAGAATTACGTAGGAAAAATGGTCATATTAAAGTTACAACAGGCGAGTATTTAGCCAGTATTTGGAACATGCTTTTCTCTGAAAAGATGGAAATATTCAAATCTCATGGAATGGTTAAGTGCAAATGTATGCAGGGTTTACCTCGTAAGCCGAAAAATTGAGCGACGCTAGATTATTAGTACGTGATCAGAAGTGCAACTGTTGCAACCCGGTAATAAAAATTATGTGCCGGCTGGAGCAAATTCCTTTAGAAAAATTGTAAAATTTATTAGGGATTCTTTGCGAGTGTCGACCGCTTGACAAATTTTAGCTGGTGGAACCTTCAAGTTTGTAGAATTCATAGAATTATTATGAATTGCCACTTACGTCTGTACGTGAGAGAAGTCCAAAATTGAGAGCTGCTCTGATAGGCTTATTAGAAATGTTGAGAAGGCCTACCGAGTTTTCTTGGTCCAACTGGACTTAGAATTTAGTTAGTGAATAAATAACGGTATTAAACTTAAGTTGTTCTGTAAACGACAGAAAATAAATGCAAGTATTTGTACTTAAGTGTCTTATTAATGTCGCAATAGTCGCTGTAGCCTTCGTGTACAAGTATATTTTGACTAAAATCATTCGCAGTCGGGGGACTTTAGACGAATTCGCAACACTGTATACAACTGCACAATCAAAAATTCTAGTGACTCGTCGCATTGCTTTATGAAACACTACTCAATGATACGTCTCGTGCTATTTCAGGCAATACGTCTCGAAATCGATTATTTCCATCGCCTAGTTGTATAATATATTATTATTTCATTAACGACGGACGTTGTATATTAGCTTTCTAGAACACGTTGAGCTGCAATTTATAATTATTATTATTTAGTAGTTATTTTCCAGGTCTACCATTTTCAGTTCAGTTTAAGATCACTTTATAAATATTTGAGGAAAGTGAATAAGGTAAGCTACATTATAGATTATAACATCTAAAAACTATTACTAATTCAGTGCATTTGAAGGCAAAGAACTTGGAAAATATCAAACTTAAGAAAATTAAATTGAATCTTAGCTATAATTTACGTAAGTGTTATTTAATGTTGTCAATTTTTGATTTTGATTTTCGTGAACGAAGAGTTGACAGAAAAGTGAATATAAAAACGAGTATCTACAAGTGGAGTTAGTTTTTAATTAACATATAGTAATAATTTTAGGATAGATTTAATTTTTTTGTAAATAACTTTTAACTTTGATAATATAAGGGATATTCAGATTGATTTTATTTATCGATTTCCAAAATTTAAGGCGTTTCAGTTGTCATTGCCACAGAAATACAGTCTGTGTTTTTTCTTTGGCAATCTAAACCACAAGAAATTTAATCTTTTGAATGGCTATGTCCACGTTAGAATAAAATTCTGCTGGTGGCGCGTTATTACTGTCTTCGTTTGTTATTTAAAATTTTGGTTTCAACAAAGTTATCAAACATACTCTTTTTCTATTAAAAATTTCTGGTCAGCCTATAGATTGATGAACATTTTCAACGTGAGTACACTGAATTCCTATCCCATAAAAGAATTTTCTTAAAAAGTGCATCATTTATTTATAGGTAAGAAGATCTGTTATCTATTCTATAATTACTAAAAATAATGTAGCACATTATGGCAACATCGGGCATTCTGAAACTTCAAAATTCCTAACCTAACTTTACCGCAGTTTTGTCAGTTCATATACAGAGTGATATCTGTCAGATTGTCATGGCCAACCATCGTTTTCTTAAAGATGGAATAGATTATACATAGTTCTTGTGTAAAAAAATAGAATGCATTATGAAGCAAGGCATTTTTATGAATAACTGTGTCGCACATCACTGGTATTTTATTAAAAAAAAATAATAAAGGTGACAGAAAACATATTTTTATATAGATAATCAAATTATTTTCCAAAAAAAATTTCAATATAACTACCCCCTTTAGGGCGGAATGGGAATCAAAAGGAAAAGTTTAGGTGCAACATTTTTATGTTCCAACGTCATCCATTCCCCCTGAAGTTTGTTGGTATGTTTTTGGAACACCCTGTATTTTAGGCACAATCTGGATTAGCAAATCGTGTAAGTTATCAAAATCAGCAATATTTGATGATTTTTAACTTTATACATAGCATATATTTTGTACTCTTATACGTATCTACACCATATTTTCTATACGTATCTACCAGAATATGAATGGTCCTCGACACCGAAAGGTAAAAGAGGCTATAGATCATGAATGAATGAATGAATCTACCAAATTTTCTACTATCCTACTAGACCAAAAATGTGCCCACTACATACGGACTACAATCTACCAGATCTAGTATCTACTAGTAAATCTACTAAGTTGGCAACCCTGATTTCTGATTAGTACCATCATAGTTCCACGCAAATACGTGAGACAATCATCATCATCATTACGAAGTTGCAAAATAAAAGCCTAAATCGAATCACTACTTGCAATGCACAAATTAAATTCATACAGATACAATTTCCATGTGCCACCGCAATTATGTAACCGACGCAACATCACAATAATTATTCATCCCGGCGTTTCGTGATTGGCACTGTTCTCCGACCCGGAAATGATTCACGACAAATTAACACGAAAACTAACAGCCGATGCCGTTTTTCATCTCGACAAAATAAATAAAGTGCATGGGGGACACGCGACCGGCCATATCGCTCTCTCGTGACACCGCTAATTGTGCCCATTAATATCCACTTCGGAAAATGGGCCCGCATCTGAGCCCAATGAAATGTCGATGGCGGCCGGCATTAACTTGGCCGAATATGAAAAATCTACGTGCGTTCAACTTCGCGCTTGGGCAAGTTTCTCACGGGCAGAAGCCCAGAGAAGGAGCACAACAATACAGATTTTAATTTTTCGCAGGCTGCTAAATGCTCTCGTGTCGTGGATATTATTTTTTGTTCAGCGGTTTTCTTGATATACAGAGTGGGCCATGAAACTTGGAAGCTCATTGGGGCCGCAACTCAACGTAGACAGTTCATAGTAACAGAGATACTTAATATCTACCTAAAAGACATATTGATCAGAGTGGTTATTATTCAATGTTCTGTACAGTGGATAACGCATGCATTTGCATCAATATACTAAAATAATGTTAGTTTTGTGTATGCTTGTTAACATCACTTGATGATTTCAGTAATATTATTGGACTTTAAACTTACAGCTGTCAGAATTAAATGTCGTAAAGGTGCATCAACTCTGATCAGTGAGCCTTTTAGATAAATATTGGATATCTACTTAATGTTGCCATGAAATATGTACGTTCAGTTGAAATTCCAAATAGTAAGAAGCTCCAAGTTTCGTGGCTCACCCTCTATGTCACCTAATTTATCCCGTATGGAATGTTTACTATTATAGTAATTTTTGCAAATCCTTAACTATTATACTGATACAACTTTCTTCAAATCCAAACATTTTGCTTTTTTATTTAAAATATTTTCATTAATGGTTTTCCAATTTTAAATATGAATTTAACTCCCTTGCATAAAACAATTTGCTGTGGTAATTTACATATAATAAAGGCATAAGATTAGTTAATGCACGTCATAAATGACGTAAGTGGAAGTAATCAATTCAATCAGATTTAAAAAAGTATGTCTTCGGTAAATAATGCGATCAAAAGTAAGATTTTTTTAAATGAATTTTCAAAGCTACAACCTCCTTTCACTTGAAAATGCACATCTTTTTAATTTGTTACGTATTAGCAGTTAATACATTTTACACTTTATGTATTATCTGTGGATTGGTAGAACTGTCACTACGATCTTGGTGAAAAGAATACAAGGTGTAACGTTCCTCAGAATGTGGGCGGACCTCAAATTCAACCAATAGAACATGGTCCCACAAAGGGCACGGTTGGTAGTACTGAAGTGTATTGTTGAAGACGCTGTCGATGTCAAATTCGAGCTTAGGTTTTGCGTCAGTTGGTGTCAGACTGACGAAAAACCTAACCTGCTAACCTATAATTTGAGATCTACTGACAGGGACAGCAACAATATACGATCGGGACCATGGTTACACCATGATGGATTTGCTGACTAGGACCGTTGGGGATTGGTTGACATCTCCCCTCTACTTCATGAACGACTGCGCATCTCCGGGAACGTTTCACCTTGTATTCTTTACACCATGACTACGATTACATATACATATATCACTAGCAAGATGCCCGTTCTTCGTACGAACTACAATTGTTTATTTTTTCTTCTATATCTAAAATGAATTCTAGAGTGCCCCTCTCCCCGTCACTCAATACGCTAAACTAACAAAGGCTGTAAAACAATATCGTACGTAAAAAACAACGATATTCTTCCGAAAAAAGTTTTCCTCGACCCTTTTATGCTGCACGTACCCCCTGGAAATGTGTATATAATGATCGTTCCCCTTGTAGAGAACGATAAAACTATAGTTTTAGTATAACAATGAGATAAAATCAGAAATATTGTGATAAAATGGGTCTATAAGCTCCACGTTGCGGTTTATAAATATAATAATGACTCGTTTGTGAATTTTAAATAAAATTCAATAAGTCAAATTGTGGCTGGTGAAAAGCGAAATGTAATTAATGATCACACAAATAAATGATTATATGCCCCTTTTATATTTTATCTGATCTGTAAAACTGATTTGGCTAACTACAAGGCAAGTATGAAACTCAAATCTCATTGGGTTGGGATCATAAACAGACTTTATTTTATTCGTAAACTCAGTAGTTCGAATGCGCGGTTCTTGGTAGATCAAAAAATCCTTGATTTGACAAATGACACAAAATGTCGCTAGTGGTGACGGCGTATTTGAATGTAAAAGTGAAATTACTGTGAGAAACGCGTCAGGTAATTATTCAAATTTTCGCGCTTGCACCAATTAGCACTGTTTTGTATCAGTGATGACGTAAGAACACCTCCCCTTGCTTGTTTCGTGACGTATAAGAGACGCCTAAACGTGCATTTGTTTTTGTTCGCTTGGGTTCTCAGCCGAATTCGCTCAATCCACCGACGCTACTGGATTTTTGGAAAAACCGAAGCAAATGGGGCATCGGGAAAATGCTAATCATCCACTTCGAAAAGGTTTGACCTCGGATTTCAATGCTTTTCCGACACTACGCTTACATTTGCAGGGCTTTATCGTATCTCACTCTAAGATGGGCACAATAAAAGGCAATTCTTTTTTACTCGAAATATGCTCGTTTAATGGTATAAAAATATGTTTAAAAGTGGAGCACAAATCAAACAAACTTCACATAAAAAATTAATTCAATATTGTTATTCTTGTTTTTTCAACAAAACAGCATCAGGCTGCTAGGTTACTATGATTCTCTTATGTTAAAGGAAATTAATTTTGGTATAGAAAGGTTACAAATGGAAGTAAATTTGAGTACTTAAATTATATTTACAATTTCCTTGAAACTAACTTATTGTCTTTAATCTTATAACTAAATCGTTCAGTAGCGCTGCGCACACAAACGTTTTTATTTTTTCATTGCTCTGCTTTGCACTAGCACACTTTATTTTTCTAAATGCACTGATTTTTTTGAGTTCACATGTTCGCGTCATTATCTTTTCTCTTCTGTTGCCTCCTAGAATTGCTCTTTTGCAATATTTATATTATATTATCCTGCTTAATTTACCTTTCTGCTTTGCTTACTAATTTCACTATCTTTTGCTTTTGACTTAACAAATTACGCTACTTTTATAATGCTTTACATGTGCACAAACCTTATTCGAATTATCATAATTTAGTCACAAGCCAATCTAAATCCTTTGAAATTTGCTTTGCCTTTGCGTACCTTTCTCCAACCAATTTAATCTTTCTCGCATCTCATTATCAATGCATTTACTGTTTTACTTTAGTTTTAAAATTTGCAATTATATAAAACATCCCAACTCTGTGCTTATTGAATAGGTCAATTATCTTGCACTGCAAACAGAGCCAAGTTGTGGGCCCCATACCATCTCAATATGTGTACTTATTAAATGTTGTATTCTTAAATTATAGCAAGATGCCTGTGTCTACCACTTTGGGGTGGGATTTCATAAAGCCTCCTATTTTATTCTATGAGATATTGAGAAATTCGTAAAAACACAGTTTACCCCCTTTCACCCCTTAGAAGTGGAATTTAGAAAAATTCTTTCAGCCCGTATTATCCTGAAATGAACCCAAAGCGAAACAAATATAATTTTCCTACAAGTTTTTGGTTTCCGTTTTTACCGCTTTAGGAATAAAATTAGAAAAACTAAAACTCCTTTCTAAAGATTTGAAAAACACATGTATATGCCAAAAAAGAATGTTCTAACTCAACAATCACAGAAGATACAAGGGGTTCTATAATTCACCTCGAAAGCAGATTCGCACCTTTAAGGGTTGATTAGGGCAAAATTCTGAAATGTGTTTTTAGACATTTGCATTGGATACATATGAACACAAACACCAAATCGATATCTTACCTGCTCTAACTCTAAGAGATACCGAGGAATTCGTGAAAACACAGTTTACCCATGTTCACCCCCTGTCGGGTAAATTTTCTAAAAGCTATTAAACTCCTTTCTAAATATTTTAAAAATACATCTATATGACCAAAAATGTTCTAACTCAATAAACATAGGAGATACGAAATGTTGTTTAATTTATCCCGAATCAATATTTGCACCTTTAGGGGTTAATTAGGGCAAAATTCTGAAATATGTTTCTAGGCATTTGCATTGAAAATCTTTCCAAGTAAACACCAAGTTGATATCTCATCGGGTGTAGGAGATACTGAAAAATTCCTGAAAATACAGTTTACCCATCTTCACCCCCTTAGGGGTACATTTTTCAAAATCCCTTCACCACTTTCCAGATTTTCAACGTTAGGGGATGATTAGGGCAAAATTCTGAAATACGTTTCTAGGCATTCGCATTGGCAATTTTTGCAAGTAAACACCAAGTCGATATCTCACCGGACCTAAAAGAATTGGGGAATTCGTGAAAACGCCTTTTAAGCCTTACACCCTCTTAGGGGTCGAATTTCAATAAATCCCTTCTTAGCACTACCTTGCGTAACAAATTGAACCTTACAACCAAATTTCAAGTTCCCAGTACCAGTGGTTACGGCTCTGCGTTGATTAGTCAGGGTTTTGACTTTCGTTTATGTACAGTGCTTTCGTAAAGTAGTGGTTAAATTCGTTAAAAATTCAAGGAATAACTTTTGGAAAAAATGCGGACTCGTTGATTTATATTTTTATTTGCGCATTTTTTCAAATAAAATCTATACAAACAGGGTGACTCGCGTAGGAGGTATGACTCATCGATGTTTTTTTACATGGGAACCTCATTTTTTATTACGGAAAATGAAAATTGATTTTTGCGTATAGGTCACATAACCAAAAATGAAGAAAAACAATTTTAAAATTGCAAACTATGAAGTGTAATTTTAGAAAGTATGATTTTACGTTTTTATCAATGACAGCAATCAACAAAAAACATGTCGGTCGTCTTGGCTACTGTCAAGCAGACAACGGGGCACAATTTAAACATTTAATTTAGTTGTTTTTGAAGATAATTTAGTACAGTGGTTCCCAAACGTTTTTGGGCCAAAGACCCCTTTCCCAAAAATTGTTGATACCATAGACCCCCCACTGTAACTCGTTCTTTTACTTGCTTATAGCACGTTTGACAAACACTGGTTTTCCATAATTTGTTAAGATCTAATTTTTTGAAGTCGATGCTATTTGTAAACGAGGGTAAATTAAATGACACTTTTCCAATCGCATTGAACAAAGCAACTTCGGGCGTGCAAAAAAGTTGTTTCAGCATGCATTCGTCCTGTACATGTCCAAACTCGTGTACCAGCAGTGTGTTGAGACGAACCTAGCTAGTTACAATTTAATCTACTTAAAATTAATTTTGTGAAGTGTTAATTAGTACTTATATACTTTACCATTAAGTTAACATACCATAAGTTGATATTGAAAGATTTAATTAACGGCCTGTTTGGGGGTCAATTTTCAAATGGCGTCGCCCCCCATTTTTATGCACTGAATTTATCGACCCCTGAGAGATCGATATCGACCCCTTTGGGAATCACTGATTTAGTAGTTTTCAATTTTAAAAATGTTTTTCTTAATTTTTGTGATGTGACCTATACGCAAAAATCAACTTAGCGTACGTAAAAAAATGCGTTCTTTCATATTCCGTAAATGGAAAGGGGGTTGCCATTAAAAAAAAACATCGATGACGTCATAACTCCTACGCGGGTCACCCTGTATATAGATTTTATTTGAAAAAATCCGCAAATAAAAATAAAAATCGACAGGTCTCTCAAGTAATCAAAAAATAAACAATGACTCACCTACATTTCGTCGATGTTTCAATACAAATATAACGATGATCTTCAATTTTAATAATCCAAAAGGAAATTTCAAATGCACAGAACAAATAGTATTCAAAGACAACACAATCTGTACAAGTACATAAGTGTTAAGAAAAAACAAAACACGATAATATTGTATTTAATAATGGAAGACAAAACAAAGCATTTAATGCATCACATCTACAAACCCATTTGTTTTCTTGTAAATGTCCACAGAAAAGTCTTGTAAGTTACGAATTCTAATTTCATTTTGCAGGTTCAAATTTAATACCGGTGTAAACCGCCCAAGTTTCTTTAAAATGGCAAACAAAGTACTGAAAAGGTTTTGGACGGGATCTGTCTTGTTCTTTGTATGTCTTTCTCGATTTCCATTCTCGTAATCAGTAATAGACGGTAAGCGGTAACATAACTAAACTGTCAATATGGCCTATGGGATGCATATTCGGCTGCCGAGCCAGAGGTCGCGAGTTCTTGGTACGGAATAGTATATTACATACCGAGGTGGGAAGTGTTTCATTCCTGTCGAGAGATTAAGTAGCTAACCGAGACGCGCAGCGTCGAGCTTAACTTTATCTCGAGACAGGAAGACCGTGGTATGTATACTATTTTTTCTACTCCTTTATTAGTAAATTGCTCATTAAGCACTGCTTACTTGATTAGTAAATTCGTTGTTACAAACAGTGTTACGTAATGATAATGACTAACACGTAATTTTTTTTATTACGTTACAGTTAGCTTCTGTTGTTTGTACGAAGCGATGTAGGGATGTGACTGCAGCCTCCTAATTTTTAAGATGGTGTGACAGATGCTTTGACAGTTAATAAAATATTTCTTTTTCGTTTAACGAAATGAGTGTGATCGTAGAAAAAGTATAGTACGCAACTCGAGCTATAGAGCAATTACACGCTCGTGGAATTACACACGCGCCGCTACGCGGCTTGTGCGTAACTTTTCCAACTCGCGTGTAATATGCTTCCTACAGCTCTCGTTGTGTAATATACTATTATTCGCAATCATCTAATTTTAAAAACAACTACAAATAAATTCTGAATAATAGATATCTTGATGTAGCAAATATTTTTGTTACCATGAAAACAACGCACTCAATATTTTTGTTACCATGAAAACAGCCCAGTCTTCAGGTATAAGCCGTTCACGATCGTTTTGGGTCAGGTGAGGCTATGACCAAATAGTAATTTTGTTGGCAGAACCTCTGTGGCAACAAAACTCCCTCATGGAAATTGACACTTTTTGTGTTAGGTTAGGTTGTTTTCAGTTTAAGGTTATATTTTCTGAATAGGTACATTGTTGCCGGATATTCTCTAGTCTCCACATCGACTCGCATTTTTTAAAATTTGGTCTGTCCTTTTTAAATTGGAAGTAGCACCGTTTAATGGAAATTTTTTGTTATAACAAAATTATTTTGGGCATTTTGATTTTTCCTTTAACGGAAATTAAAATTATTTTTACACATTTGATTAATCATTTATTTTCTTACGAATATTAAAATAATAAATCTGGCAATGTGGTGGCAAGAAAATGTCGAACAGACACTGACAGAAAAAAAAAGTTGCATCTGCTACATCATCGAATCAGTTAGTCCAACATGAAAAGAAAAAATCATAGCCAACTCTGTCCCAAAAAGGTCGTGAACGGCTTATATGTAATTATTTTTCGAGGTATGTAATAATTTCTCGGCTAGTTTCAGTAATCATCTAGTTCCCAGCTGTTGACATGTCATGAAATTGACACATTACAATGTGTTTGCGAATATTTTTTTTAAGTTATCGAAAAATGCGGATGCAAATTTCTATCCTTTCTCACCTTTAAATCTGAAATGGCACATTTTATCGACGCTCTCTACCCCATTTGCACTCTCCGAAAACGGTAGGTATTGTGATAAATCGCTGACTCGATTTTAAAAATATTTTCTCCATCTAGGCTTTGCAATAATTGATGCCCGTCTCCCTTGCGAAGTCGTCGTAGATATTGTGCGACCATATCTTATATTATAAGAGCTGATGCCGCCGGTCGGCGGTCGCCGGCCGTCCAGACCGTAAGCCCTGGCGCGCGCACATGCCGACCGCGCACAAGTGGCGACGCAGCAAGCATTTGTATTGTTAATGCTGGCAGGGCCGGACGTCGGCTGGCCAACGCGTTCTAGTATTGCTATAGTCACCCTCCTTCTTAATGAAGTTATTAACCTTACGTTACGTATTTTAATTCTAAAGTGATTGACTACACTGCAATATAAGTTGGATATGTAACTATTTAACATTTTACTATATTTGTTTAAAAATAATTCTGAAATAACATGGATTCAAGTACTTCTTATGCCCCTTATTTGAAAATTGTTGATATTTAGTTATTAATATTACTAGCTCAGTAGAACATGTACTCTCAAAAATAAGTCGGTTCACGCTATATCAGGACAGTTATTATTTTTGAAAAATCATTTCTTCAATAACTTATGTCAAATTTCTGTGACAACACCAATGAACGTCAGTGTCACTTCAAATCAGGTACACGGAATATCAATTGCAAATACGCCCTTGTTAAAATACCTGTCATTCAACAAACCTTAAATAGTAAGTAGTCCTTTTAGTTTTTTACCACACTTCACTCAATTACTGTTTATTTCAGTTTGCTCAATAAATACCTAGAATTGCAGTTCATCCAAAGAAACTTTATCCGCCTTTTAGGAGATCCAAATGTATACCAACTACTGAGTAACCTCAGTACCAGCTCACCCTACGACCAAGGACTGCAAACAGCATCGGAAATGCCTCCTTCCAACTCTCAATCAGCACGCGATTCAGCAACACGAACCTCAACAAAATCCTTCACCACCCCTTCCAAACAAGATGTTAACAATCCAAATCATGCGAATCCCGATCTGTCAGAAACCACAGGACGTCACTCTCAAAACGTCACTCCAACAAAAGTGCGACCCAGTTCAGCTACTTTAGATGAAAAACCACTTCCAATTCACCAAAGCTCTTACTCCAAGAATCCTATCATGTCCTATTCCCAGTAAATACAGCTGACGCTATCCAAGTCACAAGATGTAATTATTCGATAATAAACTAAGTTCAATATCCAATTCCAGAAATTATTTCAATTGTTTGTAGTATTTTAAATTATGTTTCTCCTACCATACACGTTTTCTCCATATCTTATTTATATTCTTCGAGTTTTTAAAATTTTCATTTATTAGTTTCTCTTCAATTTAACCGCAAGTAGACCTCGTTTCATACCTAAATATATTAAATTCACCTCAGAAAAGGGGTTTATTTTCCAAAATTTTAGTTTTACAAAATTATTACATGTTTTATCTTTGAAAAATGTCTATTGTGTACATAAAAATTAATATCTCCTTAGTGATAGGTTTTGCATGCTTTTTTACAGTCCAACACTCTATATTTTATTATCACATATAGTAACACTCGTTATATTAAATAACATTTACCAAGTATTTGCCATTAATACTCCACTATATTTCAGGTAACATTTAAATCAATTTAGAACCTTCTGTTTCTTATTATTCATTGTTCAACTGAATTCAACTTTGTAATTTAATACTGTATTCTTTTAACCCTCTTTTGTATAATCTCATACTAAACCCTTACACTAAAAACCATTACAATATATGTAAAGCACAATATGATAACGGCTGTACCACATTAAAAGCACCGTTTTAGTAGATTACGTACTCTAAATTAATGTGGCTTAAGGAGCGGACATTCCAAAGAGTGCATTGCAAAAACAACTCCATCCCAGTGTGCCGAAGTACCGATATGGATCTTGCACCTTGAACTTTTTTTTCACTAATCTGAAAAATTTCAAATAAAAACCGAGACAATAGACTAAAGTTTCAAGTTCACCGATTTTTCAAATAAAAACACCTTACCAAATTTTAAACAAGGTAAGCATATAAACCATTCACTGAATAATTTGTAAGCTCTAAATTACACATTTTTTATGTCGGCACAATTTAGAAAATTATACTGCTTATTCAACACTATAATGAAGGAACCAATGAAAATTGCTCAATTTGTCAGAAACGGCCAATAAAGATTGACTGTCATTGAAAACACCTAATGTCACAGTGTTTTCACGCGATTCCGATTGGTTTCAATGATTTCAATTTAGTGAGTAGCCTTTGACTGACATTTCGCCAAAACGTCAAAGTGAAGTTGGCAAATCAGCGTCGTTCTAAAAACTCATAATAATCGTGTTGGAAGCTCCAGTATTGAATTAATAGTGGAAAACGTTAAAAATGTGTGCTGTCGAACACGGTAAAGGTCATCTACCCATATTGTTGAATAATCTTTCCAAATACCACTCAAGACAAAAAATTTTAAGAGAATTTTTTTCGTAAACATGCAAATTATTGCAAATTTCTCTCAACAAAAACTGCTAAAATTCCACTCGACCTGCGGTCTCGCGGAATTTTTAACGCAGTGTTGGTTTCAAAAAATTTAAGCGCAATAATTTGCATGTCAACGGAAAAAATTCTCAAAAAATTTTCACCTTTTGTGGTATTACATTTGAGAAGTTCTTACATATATTACAAACCTATTTGGTTATTTTCGATCACGTGTGTCAATTTGACGAATCATTTCAAATTTGAAGTGAAAAAACTGTAGGATGATTTTCAATCAGCATGGAAACAACCTAATTAAAATTCAGTAGTAAAGGGTGTTTTTTTAGAGGCGGAGAACTTTAAATTGAAATAAAACACAGAAAATGTTTTTAATATCCATATTTAAAAGATAATTTTTGGAATTACTGTTTGAATATGATTTCGGGCATGTGACAGCCGGGAATGGTGCGTACATGGCGTAATTTGAAAGTCCAATTTTCACACACTCTTCGCAGTAAATCAGGCTGTATTTCGGCAATAACGCGTCGAATGTTAGCTTCCAGGTGCTCAATTGTTTCCGGTTTATCGGTGTAGATATGCGACTTTACATATCCCCAAAGAAAATAGTTTAATGGCGTCAAATCGCACGAACGAGGCGGCCAGTTAACAGATCCAGAAATGGACCAGTTACCAGATCCATTTCTGGATCTGTTAACTGGCCGCCTCGTTCTTGCGATTTGACGACATTAAATTATTTTCTTTGGGGATATGTAAAGTCGTATATCTACCCCGATAAACCGGAAACAATTGAGCACCTGGAAGCCAACATTCGAAGCGTTATCCGAAATACAGCCTGATTTACTGCGAAGAGTGTGTGAAAATTGGACCTTCAGATTATGCCATGTACACGCCAGACGCGGCGGTTACATGCCCGAAATCATATTCAAACAGAAATGCCAAAAAATTATCTTTCAAATAAAGCCAATTTCATGGTTATTAAAAACATTTTTCTGTGTTTTATTTCAATTTATAAAGTTCTCCGCCTCTAAAAAACACCCTTTATCTTATGACAAGTAAATAAGGAAGTATCAAATTAATTGTCAAAAAAATGACTCCTCTTTATTAATAATTATTGTTATGAAGAACTATCTTTCCGAATTAACCGCGAGCAGTGATAAATAACGTCCCCCAAGTGCGTTGCCTCTAATAAGAATTGCCTCGGCTTATTCTAGGCAATACATTTTCGGGTCACCTATTTTCCAAAGTTATTGTGGATTATTATCACTGCCCTTGGTTAAGTATAGCAGACTATTCCGCTCATAAAATTTCTTCTTGAACCAATCAAAACACTGGAATTTTCGGATTTTGACCAATGAGGTGCGAATTACGTCACAATTTTTCCTCACCAAGGAAGTGTGGCAATTTTTAATAATTTTTGAAAAACATAAAAGACAAAGATGGAAACATAATCACAGATGGTTATAAGGTATTGGAGAGATGAAGGAAATTTTTTGAAAAGCTAACAAAAACAAGTGAAATACACGAAACACCAAACGAGAAAGAAAATATGGAATTGCCATGTTCCGTACAATTTTAGGCAACCTGTATATGAAATTATACTAAAATTTGCAGTTTTATCAAGCAAGTAGGACTTAGTATTTGGCGAAATATCGAAATTATGTATGTATGTATTATCGTTAACATCATAACAGCGTTGTAGAGACTGGTGCTTTGTACGCTAGCGTCTGGCGGTGTAGTGCTCAACTTGCCCCGAGTTGCGAGTTACAAAGTTGAAGCGCCCCTTCCGTGCTTGCGCAGCAACCATTGTGTGAGGTGTCTGTCTTGATGATGTGTTGACCTTGTTACTCTATTTCTTAGGCCTGTGATTCTGAGTACAGCACAGTTAATTTGGTGCCCAACTGTGAATGGTCTCACGGAACCCGATTTCAATCCCCAACGCTGCGGAAAAAATCCGGCCCCTGCGGGATTCGAACCGAGGACTTGCTTAGCCTAGCACTTTTCCAACTGCGCTATCCGGCTTCTCCATATCGAAATTATAATTTTTTATATTCTATATTTTCCGAGCTAATTTTAAAACTGCATTTCAGCTAACGCTCGTTTATACTAAAAAGCTAGCCCATCACATAGGTGACCTAATTCTAAGCAAAATAGTTTCGGCTGTTTCAATTGAATTGTAATACATGAAAAAGTTACAGAAGAATATAATTGCAGCATCCACTAGCAGTAAAGTTTAAACAGTGGCACATGCATGTATGCGGGGATGCACAGCATTCGTTTATACTATAGGGCTGTAATTGTAGAGTTTAATGGCGTGCTCAATATGTGAAATCATCTTATGCCATAAAATCAGTGGTCTCTTTCTTTCTTTGTATGTTTGTTTGCTATCTCCTCCGAAGATACTGGAACGATTAAATTGTATGATGGTTTAAAATTTTGCTAATTTTTAGACTTAGAATGTAGGTTTTATTTTCAAAAAAAGTACTAAAAAGTAAAGTTTTAATTAAATCGTGTAATTAGCGAACCCTTAATGTTCATTATAGCAGCGCATTATTCAACGAAGCACTTTGATTTAGTGGTAGAATACTCGCCTGCCACTCGGGTGGCCCGGGTTCGATTCGCGGCCGATGTATCCTTTTTTAATTTATATTAATGAATCTCTCTTAAATTAGCGAACCGAAGCGTAGCTCGAGTGATTCACTAGTTATAATATAAAAGGCCAAATATTTGTATAGGTACGTAAATGTTTATGTTTCAGATAAAACTGCATTTAATTTAAGAGAAAGAGAGAATTTTCTTATAAAGGGTGAGTAGAAAATAATATGTAATAATTCCTCTGCAACTTTTTTCTTCACAAGTTAATTTTAAAACTTCGAAAATGATTTTAACTTGAAGGTGGCGGTGGGCTTCTTTGGTCGAAGACGTTAAAAGCATGTCCATCTGTAAATGTTTTATTTGCGACTCAATTTAAAAATTACAACAATTATATCAATTAGAATAAGGCCACTTATGTGGTGGATTAAAAGCCAGTAAACAACTACATTTAACTTAACTAAATACTAAACCACCATTTTATATTTATTTAATAACAAGATTTTTAACTGCAAATTGTAACAGAATTTTGTTTTAAATCTGTAAAGGGCTTTACACGAAACTTCCCTAGCACGTACAATGCGCAGCGATAGTTTTCCTATTTTCCTTTTTACGATGTTCACCCTGTATATGCCGGGTCTCATTTTCATTAAGGGTAACAACCTGAGCAGCTATGTGCAAATTATTAGTTTTATCAATTCCTGGGTTAAAACAAAAATAAATATTTTATTTTTTGAACGTGCTCACCTTGTATATATTTGACCAAAAGTATAGTCGGTTTTGAGCTAGGTAGAAATCTAATCTGCATGCAAAATATCGTCTTCCTTCAACAAGTAGTTTTTGAGCAATGCCGTCAACAGACGGACATACAGATAGACATACAGACAGACGGAAGGAATTGAGAAAACATGTTTTTCGTTATGTAAAAACCCTGAAACCTAAAGATCTGAAGAAATCTTAGAAGGCGTTTTTTTCACAATTACAATTACTTCCTTCGTCTTTTAGACGAGGGAAGTAACCATACAAGTAGAAGTAATTATGAATACGTGCCATTTACATAACCTAAGTAACTTTTGCTACTGATAAAAAGACTAATGATGGACATAAATTAATGTCACTTATAAATTAACATTAGTTTAACGGTCACGTTCACATTCCGTTTGATATGTAGAATATTAAATACCTCTTCTCCTATGTTAGCGCCAGTCTGCTTTACAATTTCATCGGACAAATCTAATTTTGATTCAAAATCAGATTGTCCCAGCGAAATTGGAGAAATATAATTTCTCGCCCGTCATTCTTAATCAGTTTTTCGCAGCGATTACCGCTGTTTTGCCAAATGTTAATATTGTAGGAATGTTATGCCATAAGGTCAGAATCCTGTAACAAATGCCACGAATTTATATCCTCTTTATAGTATTTTTCAAAATTGTATTGACGATAGTGTGGGGGTAGTCTAAATACATCGTGCTCGTATGCGTTCAGTAAAAGGTCAATTACTTAATTTTTTGTATAATTCTGATTGGCCAAGGCCGCTCTTATAACACCTCAAAGTTGTTTTATTGTACTCCCTCCACAAAATTTAATCCCGTTTCGTAACCATTCCTACATTTCATGGAATGCCATGGAGCATTGTCCATGATAATTACACATTTACCATCCATTGCATTAAATGCAGAAACATTTTCCCGTTGATGTTTTTGTGATAATCATCATGTTCAATTTTGCCATCCAGAATTAAATTACATCTTGCAGAACACCAGCATGGAATACAGTAAATATTTTATCTTCACTTTTAAATTCGGTTGGTTTTTTCTTCAAATATGTGTAGTGAACTTGACTACGTATTCGCAAACAATTTTGATAGTAGCACGCCTTGTCAAAAAATACAATAGTATATTGTATGTTAAGAGCTGAAAGTGCATTCTTGCCGCTTGAGCATGAATATTGCTGGTTGAGGCAAAGCCGAAACCAGCAATCATGCAAAAGCGGCAAGCGCACTTTTAGCTCGAAATACACATTAGCCTCCAAATATTGTAAATATTTCCTCGACAAATTAATTTTATTCCCTTGTAAGTGTTTTTGTTCTATTAAAAGGCGTCTACTGTTAAATTTTTGTACTTAAAACCCTTGTTCTAGCAATTTTGTGTGATGTTGATTTCCACCCTTCAAATTTAATTTTTTTTGCAAAACCCCATTTTTTATGAAATTTTCAACTCAAATCTGTTCTAAAACAGAAATCATTGAAATATTTTCATAACGTTTGTACTGATTTTTTACATTCTGAATTATTCTTGACTTCATTTCCTTTTTTGAAATTATTCATTAGTTTAAATGCTGATGCATAAGATATCTCAAAATGATTAGATATTATTTTATGTATGATATTATCATTAATAATGTAAATTTATATGTAGAAAATTTAAGTAAATTGCATATTATTAAAGTGTATTGTAATGTACAATGATAATACTGCAATGAAGTATTTAAACAAATATCATCAGAGTTCTTTGGCTCTTAAGCTAGTATGTTTTATAGAGTAACTAACAATTTAACTTTAATATCTTTTCTTTATTTTTCTGCAACTTGTGCTGCCTAATATTATTATTATATCGTTAACTATAGGCGAAAACTGTAAAATGGCTACTAGTTATTGGTGATTCTACATATTTATGTATACTAGCTGTAAGTTTTCCATAAAAATAAATAAATAAATAAATTAACTAGCTGATAAAAATTAAGAAGATTGCTAGGTGATGATATCCTTTATCTAATAGATTTGTCTGTCTGGGACGCTGTTTCAGCAGCCAAACCGTAAGAGATAGAGAAAAAAGTTATTAAAGTTATATGTTTGGAATGGTCATGTCAGGTCCGAATTTCAGTCTCTAACACTAATTATTATCTTAATTATCCTAATCCTAACTTTTTAGGTTAGATTCTACGCAAATTTTATCAAGGCGAATGCGACTGGTTGTTTGCTACCAACAATGACGTCATATACGTACGTGTGGTGAATATGCGTTCTATTTGCAAAACGGTCTTTTTTGTTTTTTTAATTGAGACATTTGTCTCACTGGGTTGCTAGTAAATAACTAATTTGTGAAAAATGTATGATATTGAAATTTCAAACTGATGTAATTTGGAATTAAATAAAATTGTGGGTGTCCAATGGTAGCTATTGTTAGATGAATAGCAATAGTAGTGCAATGTAGAAGAAGAGGAGATGGGTTAATAGAAAAGTTAAATATGGAATAATTTTGAATGGAAAAAATAAGTCAAGAGCAGAATCAATATAATCACTAAAGAAATAAGAAATTCACTACAAAGGACGAGCAAACGCTGTTTGGTAATACGTGGATGAAGATGCAAACAATCAACATCTGAAAGTAGAATTTACACGGAAATGAAGGAGAGTGAGCTGCTTGGTGGTACAGGTTTGAGGATGCAAAGGACGAGCAGCTTAGGAAATTAAATTAGAGATATTGAAGTATACGGCAAGCGGATGTCTGGAAAATTTGACAAAGAGCTGCTGAATGGACTTTAATCATTACCATACAGAAGTCTTAAAGGTAACCAATAAAGAAGTGTCATAATTATAAGAAATAAATAAATAAGAATTATTTACTGTGATATGAATTGAACTGTGTCATGAAATGTCATAATTAATTTCTATGAAAGAAAGATACGAACTAGGTTGTGAATTTTAACATAAAAGGATACAGAAATGAATTAAACTAAATGCATGTCCTGAACTTAGAGAGAGGTAACATTGCTACTATAATATTAACGACTGAGTTACGCTAGGTATAATAATATAAGATTTAAATAATAGTACATTATGTTATTAGGAGCAAAAGATACTTTATGTGGCGAAGCTGAAGTTTATTTAGCCGAACGTTAGTGAGGCAAATAATTCAGTTAAGCCACATAAAGTCACTTTTATTCCTAATAACATATATTATTTTATCCGTAAACGTATTCAGATAAATTTAATTAGTATAAATTTAAAAAAAAGATGCATCGGCCGGGAATAGAACCCGGGCCACCCGCGTAACAGGCGAGCACTCGGGCCTGCGCCAACCGCGGTTGTTTAAATAACGTGCTACTATAATGATATATGAACATACTGAATCACCCGAGCTAATACCTACGGCGACAGATGTTCCGCTCCGCTGCTTAAAGGATTTAAATAAATTAAAACTTTTTCGTACTCTTTTTGAAAATAAAAACCGGCCTACGATCTAAGTCTAAAAATTAGCAAAATTTTAAGCCATCATGCAATTTAATCGGTCCAGTAGGAGATAGCGAACAAATATAGAAAGAAAGAGAGCAACGATTTTATGTAATTAGGCACATACAGTACGCAAAAGTTGCTATTTTATCTACTTAATCAGATAAAGTGACACTTTTACCTTGTCAATAAAGACACATAAGTTGTCACTTTTATGACGTTTGCGGATAAATACTTTTAATCATTTATGTGAATGAGATGTGTTCAATGGATTTAAAATTGTAAAGAAGTAATTGACATTTTATGCTGTACTATAGATATTTTAATACTGCATAACTATGTACTTTATTTTAAATTAAGTTACATTACTGCACTATACAGGGTGTTGCAAAAATAATCCAGTAATATATATTTCTTAGGTTATAATAAACCGGTTAAATCTAATATACTTTAGTACATAGTCCCTCCAGTAAGAGGATATAGGGCATTGAAGTTCCATTTTTAATTTTTCTTTTTATGTTAATTTCTATGAAGCACAGATAAATACAACACATACATGTTAATTTCTACAAACGTAAAGAAAAGAAACAATTTGTAAGTCACCAACGTCATTAATTGATATATTATTGTTGTTTACTAGATTACGATCACTACACATGGTTTTTCTGATCATAGGTAGTAGATAATTGCAAGATTTAATCCCAAAACTTTTATAAAATTTTTAAGGTAAACTGTATGAACTAAGAGTACTTTACTTTTACGATTTTTTATTTCATTTCAGATAACCTTTTTTAAATGTTACAGATAACGAAGTCAGAATTAAAACAAGTTCTTAAAGATAGGTAAAATTTCTCTTACAGTCGAGTCTAGTTTATGACAATGTTTGTATTAGTGCAGTACACAATAGTATGCATATGTACCAAAGTTGAGATCGATATCTTTACACTTATGAAAATTAACATAAAACAAAAAAGAAACAAATTCAACTTCAAGGCCCTATAACTTATTACTGCATGGACTTGTAGTAAGGTATATTAGGTTTAATCGGTTTATTATAACCTAAGAAATCTATGTTCAATCGGTGCCCCATTCTTTTTGAGACCCTATATATAACCTATAATAAATTATAACCCAGCGACTTTATTGTACAGATCACCCTTTGTGAATGCCGGAACGTTTTTTTTTTTAATTCAATGTAGCATCTTGTTTCAGATCACCTGACAAAATATTTCCGTTTGGCATTTTTATGATTGAGCTTGGCAGGTTGAAAAACTTGGTTTGTAATTTTGCCTTTTGTAACTATCAGTAAGATGTGCAAGATATACTGTTAAAAAGATCAAATCACAGCCTACTCTATAAATTCTATAATTTAAAAACAAACTTTATGTCGATCACTTTATGTTTTGTTATAGCAAACTTCGATTAAGAATTAATTGAAAGTGAATATCCAAAAGTAAAAATTACGTAGCTGGTGGCGAGCGTTAGAGCAAAACTGCCGAATTTTCTGCTCAAAAACAGCCACAAAGCGAACAAAACAGCTTTCTCGTCGAATTCCATTTGGCTTATTCACGTATTCACGAGAACAACTTACAAAATTGTTATACGGCGTGTTCGTGAGCGTCGCCGACAAAAAAGCCAGAGGTAATGATGTTTCAAGCAATCAAGGATTCTTGAACGCGCTGTACGATAATCGACGAAAAGGCAGGTGGTAGAACATCTACCTGAACGAAAGAGCGAGCTCTTTGTGTTCTCGACCCCTCTTTCTAACTGTAACAACCAGCCAGCAGCCAGGTACCCGCGCAGAGCGACCACAAAGACCGTAGTTGGCGTTGGCCGCCAGCATCGACGCTCTTCACCAAAGATATCTCATTAAACGCTCGGCCAATAAACGCCAATGACGCAGGACAAGCGACGATCAACAGGAAACAAATTCTTCCTATTTGAACCTCCAGTTGAGCCGTAGCATTTTTTCCACAATAACAACTTCGGGAACTTAATACACCTGTCCTTGGGGCCCAGAAATACATAAACTGGAGATTTATATAAAGAAAATATTAAGCATCAAGTTTCGATTTCAATTCAAAATTTATACCGTGCGTCCACGAGACTACGCACCATGGCGCTGGAGTGATGCTAGTTTATTTTAAAGATCTACTCTTTCGGTGACAATTGATGGTCAAACGGTTGCTAAGCATTGACCATTAAAATTGTGCCTTCTGAAATGATCGAACGTTTTTGAATGGTCTTGGTTATACAACGTATGAATAATATGTGGGTGGCACTGTAAGTCGATGTCAAATTCGAAGTTATCGGGTTAGGTTTTGCGTCAATCTGTGTCAAAACTGGCGCAAAACCTAACCTGCTAAAGTAGCATTTGACACCATATGTCAAATTGAATACGACTTAATCGTTTATTGCCATAGAAAAATAAATATAATAGGGTTTGTTATTAAGATGTTTCGTAAAAGCAAGAGCTGATCTTTGGGATAAATTAACGTTGCTCTGATTCCATGGTGCGAAACCCTGTGGACACACGGTATGTTAAGTCTATAACATTATACGATACAACTCACTGGGGATTGCAGTGAACTAACGAACTAAGTAAAATCCGTTTAGGGACAAACCGAGGCCCAAATTCTGGGAAAACGGCAAGTGCTTAGGTTATAAGGGGTGTCGGCGCCAGGGTGCAGACGTTGGCATGTCCGGAGTGAATTTTCCACTTTACGAAGGGGGACGCAGGTAAGGCGTTTAACATTTCTTCGCCTACAGATTACTGAACGGACGAGAAATTCCTTTGAAGTGAATATTCGTCCAATTTTTGTTTCAGATTTTTATAAAACACCACGGTTAATTAAAAGTCATTGTTATAATCTTACCCGCATTCTGCAACCCCAATGTAACTCCCCTACATATTAATATGAAAAGTCCTATAAATTTAGAATAATGAACATTAAATAACGGACTTGTTATATAATCAAGGGTCGTTAGTATTAGCTAAAAAAGATTTGAATTAATTTAATAACGTCCTTCGTTACTTAATACGTAAAATTAAAGAGGTGCTTGATTAATATTCTATATAAGTATCATTTAAATTTAGTTGAAATCTAGATAAACAACTGCTTTTTAATGAAATAATACAAGGTACAAGAAAGCCTGTACAAAAATGCAACACAAACCTGTCATTAAACTAAAAAAAACGAAGTTCTGAAGAATTATTACAAACACTGAAGTTACAGAATTTTAAGCAAAGCAAGTACTTCTAAAAAATATAACGAGGTGTAATTTAGACGAATTACCAAGAACGCATTATGTGAGTAAAAACGTTGACCGAAAGGTTCTTTGACTTGCAAGCGACTGTTAATGCCTAAAATAGTTCGGCGAAATTGTTGCAATTTGCCAGTTCTAGAATCCCCAGCTGTGCAGTGTTATTTATTGCATTGATAGTTTCTGATGAAACGTTAGTTCTTTGTTATTCGACAAGTTTTATGTCCAGAAATCAAAAGTAACGATTGTCTTCAGTTTCTGGAGATAAAAGTAAAATAATAATAACTTATCTACCAAAGAACGAAAACATAACCAGGAAATATTCCGGATTTAATAAAACCAACGCGAAGACTCCACAACAGGTATAGCCTTGTACACAACCAACATACACATCAACAGAGGCTAGGTTGAATGGACTTACATATGCTTTAAAATATATTCACAATATGTATTAATATGCACCATCAATGTGAATTATGCACTCAACATTTAAAATACACAGATTGTTGATGTACAAACTTTAAAAAAAGCATGTTGACAGAAAAAATAAACGCTTGAATGTTTAACATAAATACTTTACATAAAAACAACCAATATTCCATTCATAAATGCACAACATAAAATACATATTTTGTAAATCTAGACATCAAGTATCATAATAGTGATATTTGATATAAAACCTAAATTGTTGAATTGTTGTTAATAAAACAATAGATCATTAAATATTTCTTTGAATTATATATATAATAACCCGAGCGTCCGTCACTGAGAACATACAGGGTGTTTAAAAACTACATTCGGATATTTTACCCACTTATAGATCTCATCAATACAAACAAAAATGTCCTAATAAACATGGGTCCAGAAACGCTTTGTTTCCGAGATACAGAGTGTTAAATTTTTTTTAAATCTTGTTTTTTATGTTATCTAAAAACGCTTTAAGCGATTTTAATGAAATTTTTACAATTTGTTTATAACTTTATGAGGTATCTTTTAGACTTATTACAGTTGATGTAGTAATTCCATGAGCGTGCCCACGGGGCATATAGATTAGGCTTTTTCACAAAAAAATTGCGCCTACGAGATTTTTGCAATTTTTATATATTTTTTTTAATAAAGCAACTAAAAATTCAACTTTTTGGCCACTGAGATTTTTTTGGATCTCGCTTCGTTTTCAAGAAAAAAAAATAAAGCCTATATTTTTGCACGTCTCTGAACCTGTTAAGACAAAAACAATTGCTTCAATATCTAAACACCACTTAGCCGATTTTAGTAAAGCCTTGAAGATTTACTGGTGATGATGGTCATGTTTTGGCACACTTAGATTTAAATTATTTATTCCAAGGGCGACCGGGATTTTTTAAAACTTTTAACTCTATGTCAGAAACAAAGCGGGTAAAATATCCGAACGCATTTTTTAAACGCCCTGTATTTATTCGTCAAAAAACGTCTTTCGACATCAACAGATTTTATAGGAATATACTTTTGAAATCAGTCCGGCTCCAAATCATCAAAATTTCCAAATAAAATATGGTTTTTAGACTGCCACCTTTAAAGTTGACATTTTACACATCTTACTCAATATAAAATTTTAATGGCAGCTGTATCGAAGACATAATGACGGTGTCGACCGCATAAAAAACCGTATCCAAGACGTATCGAAAGCATAATTAATAGTTATTTATGGTATGTGTGTTATATTACAAATAATCCATTAGAGAAAAATTGGGCACTCGATGCCGCCAGGCCGAGAGGGGTCATTTCTCGAGTGAAGTATTTGTTATACATTTTGTATTGGAAGCAGTTAAAAGTTATAGTAACAAATTGGAAAGTACCGAGAGATTAAATACACTTATAATTAGAGTTGCCTGATTCGTGTTATACTTTTGGCAGTATTGAAGCGTATTGTCAGTCTATGTAAAATTCGAGGTTAGTAGGTTAGGTTTTGTTTGTTATTTGACACAGACTGACGCAAAACGTAACCTGCAAATCACAAATTTGACATAGCTTCACAGTGCTACCTACAATACAGTAGTGAGTGACCTGGTTTTTATTTCACTAGTGGGTTATGGTTTAACTTACTTGTGGGTTATGGGCCACTTTAGAGGTTTAAAATCGATTTAGTAATAACCGTATAACTAGGAGGTGTTGGATAAAGACATTTCATGATAAGCACCTTCAGTCATGACTAGGTCGATATTGTATTATGTCACAAAATATTTTGCAATATGTCAAACATTCATATCGTGTTGCGAACGTTTAATTACTTCAAAATGTGTCATTTTCTTTATTATGGTTTTGCAAAAAGTGTACTAGTGTACGGCCGCACTAAAAGAGTTTTCAGCGTTTTAATCGTGTTAAAGATTTTGAAGTTTTTGTGCGTTTGAAGCTTTTTAAGACAATAGTAGTTTGTATACCAATTACAAGGCACTGAAGTTTAGCTTTTCATCACGAATGGATAAAAAGGAACTTCCGTGCCGAAGTGTACATTATGTTTTTTTTAAATTGAAAAATCGTGAAATTACAACTTCTTAACCAAGTTTTGTAGGTTATGTTGACGTCGGTTGACGTTTATCTGATGCCCCGCCACCTACAAAAAGTCGTAAAACAATGGATGAGTACTTCACTGCCGATTTTCCGTATTTTAATAACGATTTCGACGTTCTTCACTGCCGATTAAAAAAACAATATTAGTAAACCTATCGGCCCCACTGGCGTATTAACGATGCTTACCGCCAGAAGCCCCTTAAAATTTTGCCCCCACATTTTACTTATTATTATTCGAAAAATCCAGAAACAATTGGCTGATTATTTTAGGTTGGTATTTTCAGTAGATACATACCTGGAAATTAATATTTTACGACAAATATGAACCAGAATATTTGTCAATCATTCAATTTGGTGCCCCCTAAAATTTTGGGCCGGAAGCCCGGGCTTCTCAGGCTTCTACCCTAATAATCTCTAATACGCCACTAGTGTGGCCACACAGACAGCTGGATAACATTGTTGAGTATGTTAAACTAGTAAAAACTCAAATTAGTTTGTCTTCAGAAGAGCACGCTATCGTAGCATTTCATGAAAATGTAATATCTGCTGTATTCAAAAGACCTCCAAAATGAAACCCAAAACTGCAGGGTCATAAATCAAGAATGTTATAAATAAATTAAGGTTTTTTTTCAATAGGTACTTTATTTATATACCTCGTTCACTCGAGCA
The DNA here is from genome assembly GCA_940337035.1 of Agriotes lineatus. NCBI lineage: Eukaryota > Metazoa > Arthropoda > Insecta > Coleoptera > Elateridae > Agriotes > Agriotes lineatus. The sequence continues at coordinate 36,238,509 of OW679198.1, forward strand.
TAGCAGTACGTGTCGACGGTACTTATTACTCCGCAGGCTTAGACCTTGTCCATGACAAACTAACAATCTTAATTTGTGATTCTGAGCAGGTTTTGCAGGTGCATTTTTAACAGTGTAAATGAGTCAAAATACAATTTAAGAATTTACCATTTGCTGATGTGAATTAACGTTACCCATTGCAAATAATCGACAAGGAAAAGATAACTCGAAAGAAGACAGTTTCAGACACGCTGTAAGGGCTTATACATATTTAAGCCAGACTTGCAAAAGAAAATTTTGGAGCTACTTTCGAAAAATAAACATTTTGCTTTCGATGATCTACTGAATTATGAAAAATGTGTATTAAAAAGAGGTATAAAATTTTTAAATCTATGGGATGTAAGTGTAAATTACATAATAACATACTCCCTTGTTGCTATTCAATAGTATGCAGCGTATAATAAATTTTATTTTCCACTGATCTATTATTTGTTGTTTATATTTGTGGTGCGAGGTATATAATGCAGTACATAACACCCGCTCTTTATACTCTAGGACGTTATGGACTGCTTTGCAAGCTTTACAATTTCTTTGGATATTCAAAGTAAAAAATAAAGCGTATTCACCACGAGAATTACTTGATGTTCATAGCCCTCGAACAACCTATAAACTCTCAGGCCAGAGGCCCCTAGGCTTGTAAACTTGTCGCCCTCGAAAGGGCATAAATATCTTCATAATACACTTGGCACATAAATAACTATATTATAATAATGTATCTATCACTTTGCTTCATAGTTTTATATCAAGCTGTCGTTACTACCACTACATACATACATTGTGTATCATCAAAAGTATGGAACAAAATATTGACTAAACCTTCAAAAAATTTTGATGGGGTACAGCGATTTCGTGTATTGTACGTAGTTACGGAATCTTAATTTTTGTATCACATTCAGTTGTCTGTAGTGACATTATTAATATATTTTTTTCTAACTGAACCATACTTATTTGATTTCAATGTCAGGTGCAGCTATTTATTATCTTTCTAAGTTTATAAAATTAATACAGCATCGAATGATAAATTGTTTGAGAAAATCCATCAAACATGTTTATATACATCAGTACGTCATTAGAGAACTACAGGTTTTCTTATAACAATTCAATGAGACTGCGTTACTACGCATTTTCAAAAGATATACAAATGAACGACGACTTACAACTTATCGAATTTAATTTAGATAATAAATTTTCAAACTGATGTCCATTAAATTCCCAACAATAATCCATACGAAATATAGCACAATTCCCTTATAACGGACACGATTTTAACGTACCTTTGATTATTACGTACTTGAGAGATCAGTTCCGACCGACTGCCTAATTTATTTGCTTTTTAAAAAGCAAAATTCTTACTAAGCACTTCTTATACAACGTACAAAAAATGCGTCCGGCGAATTTTCTTTTATAACGTAGTTCAGCGTTACAACAAGAGAAAGCAGCAAAAGTCGCATACGTTTTATTTAAGAAATACACCTTCAAAGTCAGTCGTTTGTTAACCTTTATATCACGCAGATGCTGACATTGTCAACTATGAAAATGCTATAAAGTGAAATGGTTCCTAGACATTAACGAAAACACCTACGACATTTTGAATGCATACTTAAAAATTTAAAATTATTTACAACACTATTTACTGAAAACTCGAAAAAACAGACACTCATAATAATTTTTTAAAAGAAGTAATTACATATGGTTTTTTAAAACGTACTCCTTTTATAACGTACAGATTTTCATGGTTCCGGCAGGTACATTATAAGCGAGTTCTACATAAGTTTTACAAATATATTCCCACTATTTAAGCTGTTCTAAATATTGACGTCTACTTAATTTCCATTTTACTGTTTATGCTAAATAATCTAGTGGGGAAAGAAAGATCCGGAGCTTCTATATCCAGCCGTCTATCAATAAGCATCATCATGTGGAGGAGCTCCATCTTGCTGGTACCATAAATTTGTATTTGGAACAATACGAAAAGTTTTATTTTGCCAATTTCAACATTCACCATTTAACGTAGCTTAGAAAAACGGGCCCTAGATTTAGTTCAAATCAAAAATTTTGGCGCATACATTAAACTGTTGTCTCCTCCATCCAAAACCAATTTGCCATGGCCCAGTTATAACAATTCTACTTGTTAACACTAAACACTTTACAAAATAGCTGCGTCAAAAAATAACGCTTTATGAATACGAGGTAGTTAATTACCAAGATTCTTGTCAACGACCTGCACCTTATACGGATGAAAATAATGTTGTTTTTACTTCCCTCGTCTAAAAGGCGAAGGAAGTATTGTAATCGCGAAAAACACCTTCCAAGTTTCTTCAGATCTTCATGTTTTAAGGTCCCTAGATGACTAAAAACATGTGTTCTCAATTCCGTCTGTCTGTCTGTCTGTGCCGGTATAACTAAAAAAACATTTGTTGGAGGAAGACGATATTTTGCATGGAGATTATGTGCCTTCCTGGCATGAAACCGAAAAAATTTAGGTAAAATATATACAGGGTGAACACCTTAAAAAATTAAATACTGTCTACTTTTGCCGTAAAAGGGACAAAATGTGCAACGATCAGCACAGAAGTGAGCCATCGTGGCCGAACACACTAGCGATCGGATTTCGCCCGGGGTGCTAGCTGGCCCTGAAACCGAGCTCAGTTCGAATCCCACCGCATCCAACGTTTTTTTTTTTTTATTTGCAAATTTATATAATTTGCATTACCAAGTATTTCTTTTTACTGAGTATTCGGTACGTTAAGATATTTTTACCCCTAGGTGCGCTCTTGCGAAAATAGTTCCGTGTTTACTGTTGACCCCTTTACAGATTTTTAATTTAGTTGTTGCGATTACAAAGGCTGAAAACTAGACTCCCACCACGCATATAGTAACAAAGCTAACATCATTCTCTCATATTTCATGTCTATCTCAATTAACAGAATTTGTCGAATGAATTTGACTTTATTGCATATTTACAAACACCAACATGAGTAACGGACAGCTCAACAACGTGTATCGTTCTTTTTATTAAATGTGAAAATAAGCTAATTAAAAATTCGTTTTCATTGTGCTTCTCTGAAAACACCTTGTTTTCATCTGTTTTTGCAATGACGTAAAGGTGGCTTTTTCAGAACAGCGCACGGAAAGCTTTTCCCGATATCCAATTTTTTTCCGTGCGCTAAATGGAAATGTTAATCGTTTTTGGTACTATTTTTACGATGCATTATTATTAATTATTCGAAAACAAAATTTACTTCTTATCCTTTTTTACGTTGTTTCCAGATAAGCATAATAAAAAATATCCTTCATTACACACCCAGAAATAGATTTTTCCGTGCTTGCATTTGTTACGCGCGCACGGAAAAATCCTTATTCCCAGACTCGTAATGGAATATAATATTCCGATCGTTTCCAAATTCATTTATTTGTCAAACAAACGACAATTGGCAACGCTACTACTACTATTCAAAGAGCAGTAGTCGAATTATCTTTATGAATTGAAGAAGTAACAACAAAACAAGCGAACGACAGAAATGAAGACGTCACAATTCATGAAGATGAACGAATTGAACAAACAGTAACAATGTGTGTTAGTCATGCTAAATTCCGTACCTTCAACGCGAAGATTACGCCCATAACTTTAATCTTTTACAGAATCCTCATCGCTGGAGCTATCAGTTTCTTCACTATCGTCTTTGCTTGTGATTGAGACACTGCTACCACCACATTTCTAGACTATCTAGTGAAACATGGAAGAAATAGTCTTAAACAAATTGAAGACACATTAATCCTGCACATTTTTTAAATATCTATAAATTAAAAAAATATACCATGGATGACAAGAGGCATTAGCGAAGAGATAAGCAAATCAATAATAAGAAATCATTCAAATCTTCAACTGATTATTATCGTAATTATAGAAATAATGTAACTAAATTAAAACATACGAGTATAATGAAGGATATTATTAATGAAGCAACTATATCTACCAATAATAAATCTGCGTTAGGTGGCATTATTGATAATGCCGATAATTTAATCACTAATGATACAAATAAAGCTAATTTCTTTAATAATTTGAAAGAACTTACAATCCAAACTCTTTATCTGGCGCCGGTCACAGCAAGCGAAATTCTCACTTATGTAAAATATTTTTAAAAGAATCCAAATTCTTCCGGATCTGTGGACATAACTAACGAAATTATAGAAACTATTGGACAATACATTAATAAAACCTTTAATTTGTCAATTAACATATTTTGTCAAAAGTAGTTTTCCTAGTCTAAATAATTATTTCAATTGTTAAATTAGGAAATAAAACTCAGGTTACTACCTATCGCCATATCTCACAAACTGTATTGGCAAAATAGTTGAAAAAGGAATTAAAGATAGACTGATGTCGCTTCCAAATAAATTTAACCTTTTATCCACTTCGCAATATGAATTTCAAAAACACGTACAAACAGATGGAGCAATATTCCATATAAAAACATAATTGAAAATCGCAACTGAAAACCCTAGTTGTCTGTCTGGATATAGCAAAAACGTTTCATCAGTTTATCATGTTACCCTATACAGCAAATTGGATGGCACTATAATTACAGTTCCTGCTTATGATAATAAATATTTTTAACAGACCGAGACAAACAGTGTGTGTCAATGGTAAAAATGGTAGTACATACTGTAACTGTAAAAACCGGTGTTACACAAGAAGTTATACTTGGGCCTATTCTCTTTGACTGTATGTCAATGACCTAACTAAATTAAATATTAATGACAGAATAATATCTTCTGTTGACGACGCTTCTGTTATTTTTGCTGATGAGGATCATGACGAGCTGGTTGGCAGAGTGGATGAAAGTATGACCATAATTGATCACAAATTAAATTCTGACAAACTCACACTCAATGTAAATAACATCAAATTTATTCAATTTGCCTATCACAACTCCACAATAAACCATACGTATTTGAAATTCGCTTATATTCTATGAATTATATAGATCAAAACAAGGTTAACTGTAATTGCTCTCCAGTCTGTTAAATATATAAAATACTTGGGAGTGTATATCAATGCTAATCTGAAAATTTCGTATAGATGAACTTGTAAAAAAGTATAGATAAACCATATACATGTACAAATGTAAGCTACTTAGAAATATATTCAAATTAAATACGATAAACAGTTTTTATTTTGCATTAGTGCAATCCATAATTCAATATGGTATCTATGATTATCAAATTGTTATCTAAATACACTTGAAACGCTACAACAACCAATATTAAAAATTATACATATTTAATGAAAATTGCAAATACTCCACCGAATTATTATTCAATAAATGTAAAGTGTTGACTATTCAATAATTATATTTACAAAAATTAGTAACTTCTCGAAGACAATTATAATCAAAAAATTTAATATTGTATCAACTGATGTTAAATTATCAACAAATGTAAAAACTTATAAAGGAAATTTAACAAATGGATTGTGGATCAGCCTTTGAATTGTTCGCCTCACTAATAGAATTTATTGTATGTATATCTGTATTATCTGTAACCTCATTTTAACTTGCGGTGAGGTACAATGCTCAACTTGCCCCGGATTCGGGATACAAAGTTGGAGCGCGCCTTTGGTGCTTGCGCAGCAACCATTGTGTGAGGTGTGTGTCTTGGTGATGTGTTGACCTTGTTACTCTAGCTCTTAGGTCTGTGGTTCTGAGTAGAGCACAGTTAATATGGTGCCCAACTGCGAATGATCTCACCGAGCCCGATTCCAATCGCTAAGGCAACGGAAAAATTCCGACCCTCGCGGGATTCGAACCGAGGACTTGCTTAATGCAAGCCTGGCGTTTACCCAACTGCGCCACGCGGCTTCTTAATAGAATTTATTATATAATAATAATAATGTTATTTTCACGTTAATATTTGTAAAATTTTCATAATTGTTTTTTTATTTTATTTCATTAAATACTACATTTATTTTTCTTTCGTATCTTGCGCCACACACAAGCTCAAGCGTATGTAACTAACATTGTTAATGTGTGAAATAAAGTAAGTAAATACATAATAAATATTGGTTATTCTTTTCTAAGATTTAACCGAACCCAGTGACGGTCTTAATATATCTACAAAAATTATAAAGCTATATAGCCATTTTGTACTTCAACAGTTGCTCTTTAAATTATGTGATGCATCAGCGCTTTAACGATTTGTAAATTGTTAGGATTACGTAGAACATTTTTTAAATAGTAGTAGAGTAATTAAGTGAAAAACGCAATTATTGGAATGCCATGTGTTGGTTTCTAAGCATTGTAGCGATTAATAGTCATATTGACATTACATTCTGCGTTAGGACTTTACCACCAATTCGATTGTTTAGTTCTTCCGAGTTTAGTGAATTTGATATATTTATAAGTATTAGAAGTCTCATGAATAAAATCTGGGAGCTAAATCAAAAAATCCCATAACCTATAGTTCGAAATTGGGCTATTTGGAAAAATATTTAAATATCGCGTCAACTGTGTGCTATAACTCATCATGTTAAAATCACGTCTTCTTCGTTTCCCTTATTCTGCTCTGAGAAAAAGCCTGAACATAATAGTGGACAGTAGCGGTATGAATATTTTCTTCAAAAACACCAAAACGTTAACAGTACCAAATTTGCACATATCTATGTGATTTTGTTGCATATTGGCAAAAAATTCGCTCAAAAGTAATGATATCTTCGAAATTCTTCATGTAGAAATATTGTTGACAATTTTTGCTCTTCAAATTGTCTCGTTTCTGTTGCTTTAGAAAATAACGACTCGTGCAAGCACTCGTTATTTTCGTCGCTGCAGAAACTCCTATCTGAATCGCAAAAATTATTGTCGGCAATATTTTGACCTCTCGTCCTATTATTACTGACAATTATTTATACCAAGTAACAGGTCCACTTTGCAAATCAGAATATATTCATATACACTGACCCGCATACATTTGGACCTATGGAAAATATTAATTATCCATTTTTCAGAAAACTTAATCATTGATAAAAGTTCCTGCATCTTCTCAAACTCAAAATGCACTTACAAAAATGTAAATACATACATTCTTTCGTATACATATACAAAAATGTTATTTGGTTAAAATTGTTTAGAATTGAAAGGAGGTGTCAAATACGAAGTCATTAATTTTGTATCCAACGTAAAAAAACACAGACTTAAACATTTTAATTACAAACAATTTCAACATCAACAACAATTTAAAACATAGCCATAATATACCGGGTGGCAAAAAAATTAGAAAGACCAGTGAAAAGTATTTCTCGGAGTAAGAAACTGTGACTTTGTATTGAACACCTGGTTTCAATTGTAAACAACTTCGAAATAATGTCTTAAAGCATTTTGAAAAATAAAGGTATTTTATTCTTGAGCCATTTTTATATTTTCGAACCTCCCCCGTATACTAAATGAGATATTTAAATTTTACCAAGTGTGTTTTGAGTTTGCGAAGATGCAGGAACTTTTATCAAGAATACATTTTCTGATAAATTGATAATAAAAGTGTTCAATGTGTTACCAAATTTATGCCGGCCAGATGTGGGTCTTTTACAAAATTTAAAGCCAACACTATTTTGATATACAATAGTTGCCGTCCTACAATTGCAATTTAGTAAAATAGATATTTTTAATTCCCGACCGCTGTTGGCTTCTCTACTGCACAACCCCGTCCATCCACGCCGTGAAAGCCCTCCAGGTCGAACAAAGAACAGACATACGCGGTCCAGCAAACGTGCTCGGTTCAAGGGCAGTCAACTCGCGTGACTTGGGATGGCTCGGAGATCGGCCACTCAAAAATCGAAGCAAAACGGCAAGGGATCCGGTTCGAATCCGGCGCCGCTTCCTCAGGATATCGTCCACTCGCAGGCCGTTTCCGTTTCAAGAACAAAGCGCGGCCTCAAAGCGCAGAACGATTAAAGGTCACGGCGACAGCCACTGGCCTGGAAAACCTCGCTTTTTTGTAAAACGGCCGGTACAAATCAAATAGTCCGCGTCCTTAAAACAGTTGAAACAAATTCTCGAAACAAAATCGCATCTTCAGCTCCAAATGCCTACACAAACACGCATCTTGAGCGCCAAAATGCCTAAACAAAACACGCAAGCTCCACTGAAGACGCCTCTGCGTTTTGGCGGGAGCCACGGCGATTGTTGCAAGCATCGGTAAAAGTTGGACGGACGCCGAATCGGCCCATCCAGCATTTTACCGATGCCGCTAAAGGCTCCCCCTCGGTCGGTTCTATAAAAATCGAGCAGGCGAATATCCTTATTTTTGGATGAGTGTGGATCTAGTCATGGCGAAAAAAACATGCACCAAACCCCCACCCACCCAAAATAAGGACAAAGAGCTTTCGGTCCACGAAGAAGCCAGTTCTACGTTAACACTCACCTGCGTCGTGCAATCCACAAACAATTATTCGCCACCACAACACTACCTGCACGCAGGTACAAAGGCGAAATTATTCGACAAACACGCGATTTAACTGTAATCTCTGAGCGCAGGTTTGTAAATAAGTGAGTTGAGATTTATTTTTCAAAAAAGCTACAACCGACCCATTATAGGAGTAGGAGTAGTGGCAATCTCCACCAATGAGAATGAAAGTAAATTATGGAGGGGTGAGATGGCGTTATGCACAACAGGCTATTCTTCGCTCTTTGCCATTATGCGAGTGGGAAGTGGATTAAATATTAGAATAACGTATGTTTGGAAATACGAAACACACGACCTCTGATCTTTGATGTAAACGTAAATTGAAAATTGGGAAGGTTAAAGTGCTACAAATGTCTGTTTCAGAAAAATTAGAAAGGCATTCGCTGTACAGCAGCATGCAGTACGTATAGGAATATATACAGGATTTTAAAAATTGTCCGAATGCAGGTGAAAAACAAGTTTGTTTTGCCTTCTTTATTACAGATACAGACATGGGGGTCACATTATTTATGCTGGGATGCAAGTCATTACGGTGCTTAGAAAAACAATATCTTTGTATTTGTTTTTATATTTTAAGATACCTATATGAACTACTGTAAGAAAGGCTGTAATTATTACATTTTTAGTTTAACTGCATTTAAATTGCAATACTTGATTTGAAACATTGGATTGTCGAGGAAATAACTTTACTCATAAACATTACAAATTTCGAGATTTAATTGTGCAGATTTGTTTAGAATATCACTTTTACGTTTTATAGTATAAATGTAATACTGATCAGAAAATGTTATACAGGACAAGTCAATATTCACTCCCCAGTTCTACAATTAAAAATAAGGCAAAAATGAAAATCACTAAAATTCCGAAAACGCCGCCGTTTTCAAGTAAAATTGAAATAAACAATGTTTTTTAAAAGTTGTATAATCTCAATGAATTTAAATGCAAAAGATACTCCTTTATAACAACGTGCAACAATGTTTTTTCAACACGATGGAGCGCCTGCACATGCTACATTACAAATGCGAGAAATTTTGAATCGCCGTTTTCCTAATAAATGGATTAGGTGAGGTGGACCAATAGCGTGGTCACCCCGGTCTCCCGACTTAACTTCAATCGATTTTTGACTGTGGGGATACATAAAAGAAAAGGTTTATTTTACTATGCCTGCCGGAGTGGATGACTTTATTGCTCCAGTAGCAGAAATAGGTAAATGATGAGTTTGATGATCATTTCAATTCTGTTGCCAGGAACTTTAGTCATAGGTTACATGCGTGAATTAACATTTTTGAGGGTTTCTTAAGGAATCAGATGTTTTGCTGATGTTTATCTCGACCCAGATAGTTTATTTTTTTAATATTTTAAGTTTTCTCTTGTATTTGAATTTATTGAGAGTAAATTCAATTTTACTTGAAAACAACTGCGCTTTCAGAATTTTAGTATTCTTTATTTTTGTCTTATTTTTAATTGTAGAACAGATATCCGACGGCTGGGGAGTGAATATTGACGCACCCTGTATAAAGTTACATTTTCAAAAAAATGTTTTTTTAAGATTCGTCAGAAAATTAGATTTGGTAAAGTAAAATGCCTAATATAATACGATTAATCACACGAATTTGAGTTAATAGCCCATTTGCTAAAAATGCTTATGTATATCATGCACTACCCGAGAATCGCCCATTTTCAACTTGTTGCGAATAGTCTAGTAATTGAAAAAAAAAGTTTGGTGCGAGTCTATGCAAGTGGCAATTTTGAAATTCTTATATTTCATTATCTCGAAAGATAATGCTTATTGAGGTGTCATTCTACATGTTTTTTAGGACACTGAATACGTTAAAGCATACAAAGACAGTTTATTGGAAATTAAAATAATATACAGTGTGTCCCTGGATGGGGTACCGTACTCTTGTAAACTTTCCCATTTTTTAAAAGCTTTGCTTATCTTGGGACGTCATACACAGTTTTGATAAAACATACTACACGGTGGCCAAAAATTTAAAAATTCAAAATCGACCTTAAGTAAAGTAGGTACCCTTATTATCATTTTTGTGAAAAATGTTATTCGACACCCTTATTTAAAAACTAAATAAAAGCTTAAATAATGCTTGTAAACTTTTCTTATATATGACAAAAAGGTCATTCTTAATAGAAATGTAAAACTTTTTTTTTTAAATTTTATTATTGTCACATACTACAACGGTATCACGGTCATCTTCGTTGTGTTGTTTTTTGCTTCTTCATTTTTATGTATGTCTGTATGGAGTTAATTTAGTAACCTCTATAAGTGTTTTTATTAGAACTTTCTAACGAAGAATAGTTTGGTTATAAAAAAATGTGTACTGAATAGCCTGATTTACTTAAAAAATTGTTCAGCTCTTTTAGTTTTTTTTGCGAAACAAATAGTTTTTGTTAAAAAAAAATACATTATGGATAGTTAATTTCAACTCTTTAAAGCCATACATAAAAATTTTAAAACAATTTAATATTCTTGTCCAGTTTTCAGTAAAATGAAGAAACAATTGTAATCCCGCTTTAGTATCTTTGTAAAGGCTGATAATTGAACTTATGTTTGTAGAACTTTCTTTGTTTATTTTGATCTTCTCAACACATATGTTTAATTCTTATACAGGGTGTTTAAAATACGTTTGTATATTTACCCACTTATAGATGCCAATAATACAAACAAAAAAAGTTCTTATAAACATAGATCCGGAAGCGTTTCGTTTACGTTACGTTAAAGTTTTTTTTTAATCAGTCTTTTTTTGTTATCTAAAAGACGCTTTGGGCGATTTTAATTATTTTTTTATAACTTTATGAGATGTTTTTGAACCTCTTACAGTCAATCCATTAATTCCAGGGGCGTGCCAACGTGGCATGTTGTTTAGGTTTCTTCCAATTTTTATATTTTTTTAATAATGCAACTTTTTGGTATCCTGAGTTTTTTTGTATCTCGCTTCGTTTTCAAGAAAAAAAAATAAAGCCCTAATTTTTGCACGTCTCTGACCATGTTAAGACAAACACTACAATGCTTCAATATCTCAAAGATCCCTCAGCCGATTTTAGTGAAACACTGAAGGTTTATTGGTGCTATTAGAGATGATGTTTTGGCGCAGATTTAAATTATTTATTCCAGGGGCGGCCGGGATTTTTTAAAATCATTAACACCTTGTATCTCGGAAACGAAGCGACTTTTTTTATTGTATTCATGAGATCTATAAAAGTAAAGTTCGGGGACTGCATTCCATGTAGGAACATGGCCTGAGACAAGGTGAGTCAGGGCCGCCGAAATATCTCTTTCTGAAACCCAGTCAATCTGGCACACCGTTAACGGTGTACTGGGTGATGTGGTTAGCATTAGGCCTTCGACGACTGCCTTACTTTCCCTACTTCCACAACTGTAGTTTCGGTACCCAATTTTTAAAGCCACTGTGTGGGCCGCCCGCCAGTTGCCGGATGTCGGGATTGAACCCCGTACCTTAAGACCGCAGCCTGACGCCCTAACCGCTCGGCCACGCTGGCGACTCATGAGATCTATAAGTGGGTAGAATATCCTAGCGTATTTTCTGTATATTAATTTGTATAATTTTATTCTGATTTACAAAGACCTGTAAGCATACCATCAAGGTCCTTGAATATATTTCAGAATTAAATGTTGAATATGTAAAATAATCAGATTTTTTAAAAATATTTTTAGTTAATTTTGCATGGCATCATAACTTGTAATGCTAAGACACTTTTTTTATTTTACTCTTAAATGAGTGTATTCTATATTTTTTAATTTTTTGAACAGCTTGTATATTAATAATTGCGATTCATTAGGTACGTGAACAACATTTATTCTCTTTTTTTTGTAAAATATGACAGAAGAAAACCTTTTCTTTCTGGCACAATTTGGGAACATACTGTATACAGGGTCACCCAGTTTTGTTCCGAGAAAATGCTTTTTAGAAAGTAGATGTTCGACTGATAAAAACATTTCATATGTACTTTAACTATTCTGCACTTCTTAACTTACAGCAATTTAAAAGTACTTTCTTTGATGTTTATTAAAATTTCTCTCTGACACGTGAAAATGTATAGGCCTTTCCGTTTCCTACGTCAACACCCACTGAAATGAGATTTCTAACCCCAACGGTTATAAAAAGGGTAAAGCTGCTTTTACTGACTACTTATCCCCCCTTCCCTCCAAGGACGTTATATGGTTGTGGATGTAGTTTTTAAAAGATAGCCATGACGCTGGAAGGACTGCAGGTAGGAAGTTAAAACTGGGTAGGTATATGCAGTTCCTTTTACAAATAGGGTCAACTCTTTTTAGGGTTTCTAGAATTCATCCTCAAAGGGGTTAAATGGGGTAGATATCTATATTTACAGATAGCCATAACGGGGTAACTACTGCAAGAAGGAAGTTGAAATTCAGCATATGATCAAAAATTGTTTCATCTAGTATGGCTAAGGAATAGTTCCTAACATATGAATTACGTTTATATCGTGTGTTCCAAAAAAAAACTCATTTAGGGTAGGCCTTGGGAAGAAAGATAGAAAATCTAGTCATGTCTTAAATTAAGTCTGTAGGTGAATGTCAGATTGCATTTTGTCTATGAAAACATATGTCACTGACTGGTAAAAGTAACACTGCATTTACACAACAACAACGAATGTATTAATCATAACAGTCAATAAAAATTGTTTTTATTACATGTTTTGTGTATTTTTAGGAAAATTGTTCAAGATCAAGATGTAATTTAGTTCTCTCTGAGTAGTTCATTTGCTTCAATGGATGTATCAAGTTATGGCAAACTTCAATTTGATCATGGCATGCTGCGAATGAGTTTTTTTTATACACACGATACTACGTTTATACTTAAATGAGAAACTTGACATTTGATTTTTAAGTGACTTATAGTTGTATTCATAAATTAAGAACTATTCTATAGCCATACTTCTTCTTCTAGACCGTCTTCTCACGGAGGTTGGATATCATCACCCCTACACCGAATCTATTCACAGCGGCTCGGAATAATTTGATACTACTGCAGCCGAACCAGTCTCTCAGATTCTTCAACCAGAATATTTTGTTCAGACCAACATTTCGCTTTCCTTTTATATTGCTCTGTATTATCAGTTGAAGCAGAGAGTATTTGGCTCTTTGCATTACATAGTCTAGAGACTCTAGGTATTCTAATATTCTCTTTTTTAGGGTGTACACAACTTAGAATTTTTTATTCATTTTTGCTAGTACTTCTTTATTTGTGGTTTTATCAGTCCAGGGTATGCGCCACATTCTTTGATTGCACCCATTTCAAATGCTTATAGTTTGTCCAATTGGTTTTTCTTTAGGGTACGTGTTTCTACTTTATACCATAACACAGAGAAAACATAACAACGCAGCAATCGCATTCTCAGTTCAATATTAACATCTCGGCTACATAATACTTTATTTTAGTGCCACAAAGGACGACCTTGCAGTTTCAATTCTTGTTCTTACTTCCAGTATTTCTTCTCCTTTTTGTTCTATCTAAGTTCCAACATATTTATATTGTTATATTCTTTCTATGATGGTGTTTGCAACACTAAAATTTAGATTGTTCTGTGGAAATATTGTAATCATCATCCACTTTGTTTTATGTGGGTTGACTTTCAATCCATACTCATCACAAAGCGTTAATTTTGTTCACCAAGTAGATGTTGTAAGTCGTTGATGTCGCTTGTAAACAAGATTGTGTCGTCTGCATACCGAACATTATTTATAGTCTTGCCATTAATTAATTATTATGCTTGCCGATTCTTTCTGTAGGGTTTCATTAAAGATAACTTCACTATTCATATTGAACAATAGTGGGGATAGGATGCAATCCTGTCATTTGGAGAATTTGTATTAATTTATTGTTATGTTGCACTTTATCAAAGGCCTTCTCAAAGTCAGTAAAACATATAAACATGATCTGATTCATGTCTAAACATCGCTGACAAAGTACATTGACTCCGAAGTACGCCTCTCGTTTTCCAAGAACTGATCGAAATCCAAATTGGGAAGCGCTAATGTCTTCTTCTAGTTTCTTATAGATTCTATTATGTATGACTTTTAGAAACTTTTTAACACATGATTCATAAGTGAAATAGTCAAATAATCTGTACATTCTTTAGCGTTAATTTTCTTTAGTAACAATACGAAAGTGGATTTTAGCCACTGTTTAGGAGTCATACCAGTCTCGTAAATATGATTGTAAAGTTCTAGAAGTATATCAATTACTTCATCGTTTAATGATTTCTATAGATATCTGGTCAGGACCAACAGCTTTTCCTGCTTTTTCTAATTCACTCATTCTGCTTTAAAAATTTAAAAATGTTCGTTACTTATTTCTATATTAATAATAATAATATATTTATTTATCAACCACAAATAGAATATATATAGAAAACAATATTTATAAAACACAAATTAAATAATATGGCTGAAGAAATCACAAAGCGCCAATTCAAATTAGTGGTTTCCCACCCTTGCTCTTCCAGTGGCGCCTGGAATATAGTATTATCGGTTCTTTCATCCTGAAGTAATTCCTGGATGTAATTTTTTCCATCTTTCCAACTTATCCTTCATTTCAACCAAAACTTTTTTGTCATTGTCTTTAACAATATTGCTACTGTTTCTATTCCTTTTGTATCCAGTTATTTCTTTGACTTTCTGCTTCCCTCTTCTAAAAAAGAGGGAAGTATTAAATCGCGAAAAAATCACCTTTCGAGATTTCTCCAGATCTTCATGCTTCAGGGTCCCTATATGACGAAAAACAGGTTTTCCCAATTTCGTCTGCCTGTCTGTCTGTTGGCGGTATAACTCAAAAACGATTTGTTGGACGAAGACAATATTTTGCCTACACATTATATATCTACCTGGCACCGAGAAAATTTCAAACAAATATTTACCGGGTGAGCACCCTAAAAAAATAAAATTTTGTTTATTTTTTACTTAACTTAGTAATAGATACAAGTAATAATTTGTACATAGTGCAGGCTTTATTCTTATCAAAAATAGGAGCCAATAGATACATAATAAATGTTTTACGATACAAAAAGGAGGCACAAATTAGCGCTTTACTAAATATAGCTGCGACGCAGAATTTCAAAAGGTCGATGCTCCGTGGCGCAGGTAGAAATTGCCCAGCCCGTTACAATATCCTACAAAACGTTGGGGCTGCACACACGGTCCGCCTGTCGTTCGAATTCGACCACCGGTAAAGTTTTTTTTATTTGAAAATCTATTTAATTTATTAAAAACTTGAAGATATTTTTACTTCTAACCTAATTTGATTTTTTAAATTAATTAGTGTCACAATGTCGACGAGGGAAGTTCTGGGTAAAGCTTTTTACAGATTTTTGCTTGTCTCGTCATTTAACATTTAATTTATATATTGAGCATAGACTGTTTTTCATAACTTTGTTGACATCCCCCCCCCCCGCGGAGATCCGATCGGAAGATTTACTCCGGAATCACTTTTAGCTCTGAACATTGCCATTGATTATGATGATGATTTCAATAGGGATGCTCAAAAGAGCTTTTACTGCAGTGGTTTCCCGTTGCCTTCTGCATCCTGATGCCGTTGACCATCTTGTTCCTCCTCCTTTTGGGGCGATTTTTCTCCCCAAGGACAGACAACAGAGTGCCCTAACCTCAATCTGCTTCTCCGCCCTCATCTGTACCGACCCCGTTGGCAAATGAGGGGGGCCACTTATACCGGTGATCAATCGGTGTGCTGCTTGGTTGGGGACTGCTTATTTGCCAAGGGAGTACTCAGCACTTTGCTTATTCGCAGCTAACCTCTCCATATAGCGGCCGTTCACTATCCACCACCTGTGACCGACCCCCGCTGGTAACCTGCAGCTCAGCCTCAGCTAGAGCCATGCTGGATGAAAATAATTGTTGATCATATTTTAGTTTCAGTGTGTAGAATTTCTTCCTCAATTAGGTTAAATGGTGTAGATGTGTTTTTCCAAAAATCTCGACAAGCCGAAAGCCACTGCAGGTAGAAAATTGAAACTCGGCGTATCAGTTCCGTTTGCAAAGCGAATAAAACTATTTTCAAAGTTTTTCGAAATTTACACCCCAAAGAGACTAATTAAGATAAATGTGTTTTTCTAATGATTGCCATAGCGTGATAACTACTGCGGGTAGAAAGTTTTACTCCCTGTCAATTTTACTGGTGACAACCCTAATCGCAAACTTGCTTTTGCAACATACGAATATTTGTGTATAGTTTATCCAATTGGCTTTTCTTTAGGGTACATGCTTCTACTTTATACCATAACACAGAGAAAACATAACAACGCAGCAATCGCATCCTCAGTTCAATATTAACATCTCGGCTACATAATACTTTATTTAAGTGCCACAAAGGACGACCTTGCAGTTTCAATTCTTGTTCTTACTTCGAGTATTTGTTTTCCTTTTTGTCCCAACATATTTATATTGTTTTACTCTTTCTATGATGGTGTTTGCAACGCTAAAATTTAGATTGTTCTGTGGAAATTTTGTAATCACCATCCACTTTGTTTTATGTGGGTTGACTTTTAATCCATACTCATCACAGAGCGTTAACTTTGTTCACCTAGCCATATTTGAACCTCGTAATAGACCCGGTATAAATGTTGCCGAGCAGCACTAGATATTGGCGGAAGAATAGATAACGGAACTGTTTTTTTTGAGCTGTGTAGATTTTACAAAAGTTGAATATCTGTTGAGTATCAATAGATACTTCTTTTACTGGGACCTTATTCATAGCCAGGAGAAAACGAATTCCATTGTTGAAAATCACGTCTGGAGAACATTCTGTCTTGTAACGAGCTTACTCCTGAAGACTGGGGATGGACGTTAAAGGATAACATTTTGGAGCCAATTCAAAACTCTGCTTCCACCTGCTCCAGACATTCTGCTAAATACTATTTTTTGTAATTGCACCAAGAGCTGTAGCTTAAACTGCAGCTGCAGTAACGTTGGTTTATATTGTTCACCAGTTTGTGGTAATTGCCACGGTCAGTCTTGCTTAAATGTAACACCCAGTATAAATGATTTCGATAATTGCGACTTCACTGAAGATGTAGGTCCATCGCGTTTTCTAACTGAATCTATGGAAATGCAGTTGATAGCAGAAGAAGAACAACAAGAAGAAGCAGATGATAAAGAGGAAAGCATACAGATTGAAATAGATGTGTTTTTCCAAAAATCTCGACAAGACGAAAGCCACTGCAGGTAGAAAATTGAAACTCGGCGTATCAGTTCCGTTTGCAAATCGAATAAAACTATTTTCAAAGTTTTTCGAAATTTACACCCCAAAGAGACTAATTAAGATAAATGTGTTTTTCTAATGATTGCCATAGCGTGATAACTACTGCGGGTAGAAAGTTTTACTCCCTGTCAATTTTACTGGTGACAACCCTAATCGCAAACTTGCTTTTGCAACATACGAATATTTGTGTTGCTTGGCGGTTATTTTGATTTGTCCTATGCTTGAACTTAACGAATTACGTTATTTAACCTGTTTTTAACAAAATGTGCTGATGTGTGTTATCAATCATTTGTTGAATTCTCTTGACCCTTAGGGATCTTACAGATTTATAAGACGTTGGATGGACAGTTGCAATTCCTTGGATTTTGATTTGGGCAATTCTACGTCTCGCTTTGTTGCCATATTTTGACACTTTGGGCTATTTCTTTTCGGACTTTGATTCTGGCATGATGGTAAATATTTAGTAGAGTGATAATTGATAAGCGTTCGCCTTTATTGAATGCGGTGGTCATACACTTTTTGGCCACATTTTGAACGCGAAGGGAAAAATACAATTTTGGCCTTTCTTCAAAGAGGAAAAACATTTTAAGAAGTTTTCCAAAATTATGAAAAACATGGAAAACAAGGAAAAGCGTTGGCATAAAGTAGGTTTTTGTGGGGCCAGAAAAAGGAGCACATCAGTTCATATTGGCGAGTATATTTACCCAGTTCAGTCATACCAACTTCGTTTCTTTGTTATGTCTGAGATAGACCTAGTCTAGTTCATTCTATTGTTCCTTGTGTATTGCCTTTATTCGTCTGTATTTTGACCCTGCTTCATTAATTTGGATTTTAATTCTTCGCTATTTCATTTGGACTTAGATTGGATATTAGCTTTTGGATTCGGACTATTGACATTTTGCCTTGCCACTGCCCTTTTATTGCATTATCTCTCAATCTTCCTCCCCCGCTATACATTATCTTCTATCCTCTCAATCTCAGCAGCAATTGAAGAAATGTAGCAACAAGGGAGCAAGATTTACTGATGCTAGTAAGAAGGAACATTTGAAGGTTGAAGCGCAAAAATTCGTGCGGACGAACACTAACTGAAAGCAGCAGGAGAATTTTGAATACAAGAAACACATATAGCGAGGACATCGGTAACTTCAATGGTCTCGTCTATAGGCATTCTTTATAAACTGAGATAGTAATTTACGTTTTAAATACAAGCAGGGGATATTTGAGGGTTAACTAAATAATGTTTAGTTAAAAAATAATAAAAAATTACTGCTACTTATTATTTTCTTTTAAATGCTTAAAAATTGGTGGAGAACCGCTGACTATTTAATAATAACTAAAAACCAGCAGTAGAAATTTTTTTGAGTGTTACTTCATTTAAACTTCAAAATTAAGATACATCAGCTATTAAGTGTTTAATAATAAACAAAGTATATGTCGTGCAATTATACAACCATCAGGGTGTTAGAATTAAATTTAGAAAATATTAGGGATTACAATGTTCAAAATTAATTTGGATTTATTCAGGTATAAGGTATAAAAATAAAATAATATTGTATAAATTGCAGTTTGAAAGAATGACGAATACTTAATTTGAAATAAAATAGAAATTTAGTAGGTTTAACTCAAATATATTAAGACTTATTTGTTTTAATTATTGCAAATAACAAATTTTGAAAATGTAGTAAAATGAATTTGGTGTGATTAAAAATATTTAAAGTATCCCTGTTCTTAGTGATAAATGTTGTAACTATTAAAAATCTGGTGTGATACACTCACACAACTTCCTTTTACAGTGACCTTATAATTAGTCAAAAATTTCATTTTCAATTTTTAAGCATTTGTAAATTTTTTTAAAAATTACAAATTCTACAAAAACGGTACAAAATAGAGCATTATAGTTGAAGAGACAAATTTTCTCTAAAATTTTAAGCTGAATTCAAAAATGTAATACTATACCGGGTGTTCTGTTTAAAATAGGAGTTAACAAAAAAAATAGAAAAAAAAACAAAAGAAACCCACTTTAGAAGTATTCAATTGGAGAATCACCTATCTCACATCAATACACATTAAAAATGTAAAGTTTTAAAAAAATCGGTAGAGCCGTTTTTGAAAAAATCGAAAATACTGAAAAATCACAAGAGTAAACACCTACTTCCGGTTATGCGATTTTTTTCAAAAGCTTGCTGTCTCATCTACATAGTACACAAAACTTATATATGAAGTTTCAACTCCATACCTCTTTTCGTTTTTGAGATATTCTGTTCACAGACAGATTGACACACAGACACCAGACAGACAGGCACACCAATGAAAAAAAATTTTTTTTGGGATCAGGTGACTCTAAAACGTGAAGATCTGTTGAAAACTCAATTTAGAATTTTTGGGGTGAATTCAATACTTGCTTTATCGTAAAAGGAAGTAAAAAATCTGGTGTGATACACTCACACAACTTCCTTTTACAGTGATCTTATAATTAGTCAAAAATTTCATTTTTAATTTTTAAAAATTTGTCAAAAATTTTCAAAAATTACAAATTCTACAAAAACGGTACAAAATAGAGCGTTAGTTAAAAAGACAAATTTTCTCTATAATTTTAAGGTAAATTCGAAAATGTAATAATATACCGGGTGTTTTATTTAAAATAGGAGTTAATATAAAAAATAAAAAAAAACAAAACAAACCCACTTTAGAAGTATTCAACTGGAAAATCACCTATCTCACATCAATACCCATTAAAAATGTAAAGTTAAAAAAAAATCGTTAGAGTCGTTTTTGAAAAAATCTAAAAAAACTGAAAAATCACAAGAGTAAATACCTACTTCCGGTTATGCGATTTTCTTCAAAAGGTTGCTGTCTCATCTACATAGTACACAAAACTTATATATGAAGTTTCAACGCCATACCTCTTTTCGTTTTTGAGATATTCTGTTCACAGACAGACACACACACAGACAGACACACACACAGACAGCAGACAGACCAATAAAAAAAAAATATGTTTTTTGGGTTCAAGGGACTCTAAAACGTGAAGATCTGTTGAAAACTCAATTTCGAATTTTTGGGGTGAATCCAATACTTCCTTTATTGTAAAAGGAAATAAAACGGGTATACTTAAAATCTACGTGGTGAATAAAAATGAAATTTTAAAATAAGAAGAAGCAAAGACTTAACTAATGATGATTATTGGTATGTGGTTAAAAACTAATGGATAGCAGAATTATTCTACAAAAGTGAATCATTGAAGAAATAGAATGATTTAATTTTATTGGAAAAGTCCATTGGTGAATAAAAATGGAATTTTAAAATAAGAAGAAGCAAAGACTTAACGAATGAATATTATTGGTATGTGGTTAAAAACTAATGGATAGCAGAATTATTCGACAAAAGTGTATCATTGAAGAAATAGAATGGGTTAATTCTATTGGAAAAGTCCATTTAACATATTACATTAATCAAACTGGATTACGTCAAGCTGTTTTGAGCTAAGTGGGACTTCCAGAGGAGGATCATCGGGTAAAAGAAGCACATTCCAGGAGGGTAGCAGATGCGGTAGCAAGTAAGAAGGTTTGCTCTGTTAGTTGAATGCTGTGGAAAAGGTGGGGTTTGCTGATCTTGGACGGTTAGGATGTCTTGTGTGTCTGTGAACTGGGCATTGCGGGAAGGTGCTTGAGAGGGTCGAGTAGCAGGTTAAAAGGAGGTTGACATTTGGAAACGTTGTGGGGACCAAATGAAAGGTCGGTGATTTCTTATTAAAATCATAACTAGAAACGAAATAAAGACAATTAAAAGGTAAACTAATTAAGAAATAATTACTTACTGTGTTTTTAATATTGTTGTGTACCGTTGTAAAGATTGGGTATTTTTCACTTGAATTTCAGATTTGTTTTCACAGTTGGTTGCCATAAGTATTGTGACTTTGAAACAAATCTTTAGCTCCTGTTATTTGTTTCGCCATTTATTCATCTATTCCGGTCCAACCTGTATATGTTCACTTGAGTTATAACCCGCTGTATTTCAATTCATATCAAGCTAGTCCGCGCAAAAGCGCTGATTTTGGTTTTCCCAAAATTCACTTGTTATCTCCTGTCACCGGTTGCCGCGGTCCGCGACCTCATTTTTACATTTTCGCTTGTGGTTGGAGCAACTTGTTCCAAGAAAGCATTTTGCGTGCTATTGCACCTCAATATTAAATTTGTTTGTGGGCTGATGAATGGAATCAGGTATGTTACGCTACTTGGTTTGATATTCAATTATAGTAATTCTTCGTTTTTTATTAGCTCTTTCTTTGACGTTAATTTTGTCAACGTCACCTCTTAATTACCGCTTTCAAATACCGCTTTTAACGCTGTATTCTTGGGGCGATTTCTCATTTGGATTGACGCCACGTTCGCTGTCCTAATTGGCATATGGCGTGGACCTGCAGCTCCTTCAGGAATGCAATTTTGAACCTGCTGTTACTGACGTGAGGCGTTCGTTTCCTTATCAATTTTGGTCACGAGGTCTGGACTGCGGAAAGCTGTCACGTTACGATTATCCTGGACCAATTATTCTTCCCCTACATGCGACTTTTTGTCACAACCAGGTTAGTCCCAGATATCTACGACGTTCCAGCACCGGTAACCGATTTACCAGTTCTAAATTTAATTTCCACTTTATAAGTTGAAAACTTAATGTAATAATTGTTTCAATTTACAATTCATAAATTTAAAGCTCCGCTTTATAAATTTAAAACATAATGTAATAATTATTCTATGATCTACATTTCACAAATTTAAAGTTTTGCTTAATGAATACGTATTAAAAAATCTTGTAAAAAGTGCCCTCACGCCATTTTAATATCACTACCGAGATAACGGTTATTACACATGACAGTGATAAGCTTATCCCTTCATTGAATTGCAATTAAATTCAATCTAAGAGCCTACAAAAAAAAAAGGTTCACATATTTTCGCTGTGCGTGTCGCATTTTCAGCTCATGTATTATATTGTATTCAAACCATTTAATATTGTGATAAACAATTTACCTACGTATTACCGTTGTTGCAATCAAATATGATCTGCTAATTAAATAAACTTAATTGTTTGTTATTATTTTATTTATTTCTTGAAATCTGTGATTTCTGGCGCCCTGTGTTTTTGACTATTATTAAAGAAGCTTGCAGCTGATCAGCTGATGATAGAAATCTGCGACCTAAGGCCATCGACTTTGAAGCTAGCTAGGCCATTGCGGTGAGTAAGTACATTTCTGAGCTACCGTGGTGTTTAAATGATAAGGGGGTTTATCTGCGATTATACTACCATTGGTTATTATTAGTAATCAATCGCAGGTTGGCTTCTTTATTGTTTCAACTTATGCAAATGAGATTAAAAATATTAGAACATTAATTTTTCAGAAATCAAGTAACTAGATAAAAGAATCCACCCCTGATTTTTCAGGACCTATTTCTAATAATAATAATTATTGACATTCCAATACATAATAGGGCAAATTTGTAATTTAAAAACAGATTAATATCACTACTTGAAGGTTCAGTTCAGTAGATATAATTATTATGTATGAATCTGCTGAAGAAAACGCTACACGTGGAAGACGTATGTATTCGGAAAGATTTCCAGATCGTCAAACACCTTCCGAAAATACTTTTCTTCGAATAGACCAACGCGGAAGAGAGACTGGAAATTTACAACCTAAGAAAGGTCATGGTTATGGCAGACCAAATCAACATGGGGTGAATGTGGAAGAACCTTTAGAAATGGTTGATGCTGATCCAACTAGAAGTATACCCCAAATTTCCCATCATGTTAGAGTTTCTCCATCCTTTGGCACGTATTGAGCAGCAATGGTTTGTACCCCCTATAATCTGCAAGGTGCAAGGACTGACTCATATAAATTATCTGCTGCGGCAGCAGTTTTGCGAATGGCTGCTAAATTGCACTAATAGGGAAGCAGAATTTCCAATACAAGTATTAGTGACGGGTAAATGCTGTTTTACTCGGAATGATGTTCTCAACTTCCACAATTCTCACATATGGGCTGATCAAAATCCGCACACGATTCGTCAGAGTAGCTTTCAGCAGCGTGTTAGTTTAAATCTGTGGGCTGGTATTTTGAACAACACCTTAATAGGGTCTTACGAATTACCAGCACGCTTTAATGGCTATTCTTAATTGCAATTTTTACTAGAAGTTCTGCCAGAGCTCATCGACGATGTTCGTTTGGATGTGTGCCGTACCATGTGGTTTATGCATAATGGCAGTTCTTCACATTTTAGTCATGCTATGCAAGATTACCTCGACACCATCTTTTCGCAATGCTGGATCGGTCGAAGTGGATTCATTTCATGGCACCCACTCAGTCCAGATCTTAACCCAGTTGACTTTTTCTTATGGGGTTTTACGAAAGAATTTGTATATGCCACCGAAGTTGATACAATTGACGAATTGCGCCGTCGCATCAACGCTGCAACAGAGCAGTTACGTCAACAATTTCCAAGAGTATGTGAAAACTGGATTCGTTGAACGCAAATGAGCGTTGAAATGCAGGGTCCACATTTCTAACACCTAATATGAATGTTTTTGTTATGATGAATTGTTTGTAGCTTATTGTAATTTATAAAATAACGTTTTCTTTATTTTAACAGATATCTTATTTTTACTGTGTTTTCTGTATAATTTTAATTTAAATTACCTTAACAGCAAATTATGTTTCTACGGATACAAAAAAGCAATGATATTCTTTCTAATTTTTCCTTATGAATACCAGTGGTATTCAATAAGTGGGCATTATGAACTTTAAACTGCTGTTATTTTTATATTATTGAGTTTTGGTCAGAAGTTTATTAATAAAATAACTTTATTTTGGCCATCTCTAGCTACCTTTTCAGTCCCCTTCGTACGTTATGAAACACCATGTATAACATAAGTGAGATGGAGTGAATAAAAAAATCAGTTAAATAGGCTCGTTGTGCATTTTCATTATAACGTTTTGTCGTAACGGTCAAGTAGTAATTAAAAAAATTCTAACTTCTATTTGTTCTATTTATTTACTAAATAAATAATCTAATTATTCAGTTTCTTTCACGCAAACTCAATCGCCTTGTTATTCTTACAATATGAACGGTTCACATTTCTCTTGAATTTGACGTTATAATGCTACTTATGTTAGCTTTGTATGTTTATCTTTTTTTTGCTCAAGCACACTGTTTTTTGTTTATTCTATACCATTGCTGTTATAACTATTTAATTATCGGCCCACCGGTATAATGGCGAAGTGAGTAAGAACAATAGTATATTACATACCGAGGTGGGAAGTGTTTCATTACTGTCGAGAGATTAGTTAGTTTACCGAGACGCGTAGCGTCGAGGTTAACTTTATCTTGAGACAGGGATGAAACTTCCCACCGTGGTATGTATCTATACTATTTTATTTGCAATCATCTAATTTTAAATATTTTTAAAATTGAGTATGAGCATTAGCGAGTACTTAATCGGCCATACGAGCCTTAATTTCATTATTTTGTGGATAAGCGTAAAGTTCCGAAGTTTCTTATTTACCAGCGGTTAACATTTGTAATAATGGGCAATAATTATTTTGCTGAAATTGCAGATATGCAACTGTGTCACAGTTGGTCAAGGTTTAAGTGGAAATTACAAAGGCCCAGGAAGGCCAAGAACGAAAACATTTTAGATATTGTGCCAAAAAAAGGCAAATACGAGAAGAATTTTAAGAGAATTGTGTGGAAATGTAAGTCACGTTCTGATTTGGCACGTCTATTTTTAGAAAACGAACTGCCTGTTTTAATAGAACACGTTCTTTTAGCCCTGAGGCGAGGTAGTTGGTTTATGCCCGATTTCAGTTTCGAAGTGAGCAATTACTTTAACCAATGTTTTCCAGAACGATGGAAGAACTTGTTTCTTGGTCTCCTCGTTTACTGGACCTACACCCATGTGTGTTCCACTTTTCGGGCTATCCCAAACTTTAGTATATGTCACTCCAGTAGAAAATGTTGAATTTTTGAAGAAAAGAGTAAAATACTGTTGTGAAGCAATGCGACAAATACCAGCCATGCTATGATAAGACCGAAGCAAATGACAGCCATGTTGAACATTTCTTATAGTTTTAGTTGTAACAAACTTTATTTAATTTTTTAGCCATAAGGCTAGTTGTAAATATGTAGTAATAATAAAAAAATGAGATAAGGTTTGGTTATCTTGCAGTATTTATTGTCTTTAAAAGATAAATAAACTGTATCTGCTATATATTGCTATGATTTTCTTTTGTAGGGTGGATGTTTAATGAGGTAATCTAATTAATAACTTACAAAGTTTTATTTATCCAAGGAAAATTGCTGACGCAAACAGATTCTTACGGTAGATTTATGAAATGACTTAAATAGTCACATTTAATAAATACATTTGTTTCAAAAGTAAATATAGGAGATTCTTGTACGTAGTAGTCATATAACTCATAGTTTGAATCAAGTTAAGCACACATGTAAAGTGAATATTACACGGCACCCAGTACGATCGAGGTTCTCTCGTGTCTGCCGACAAAATGTGGGGTTATGTGTTGGTAAAACTAGATTAATTTCCCCGGAATATCCCATTTTAGCCACAGAAAGAGCCAGCATACGTATAGGGCCACATGTTAATATTAGATGGCACAGAATAAAGCATTTTGAACATGTTTATGTACGATTCAGTATATGGCGTCTTAAATCTAGACTTGCAGTGTATTTATGGTTGAAGTTCGTATAAAACCGGGTCAGAATACCAAAACGTTATACACTCGTTGCACTGGCGATTCTGATTGGGCCGTTGGTGTACTGGAGCTACAATCGGAGCTGGCCTGCGGTCAAATGAAAAACCGATTCATCAGAAACACAAATTGGGGAGCCGTGGTTGAAAAATTCGAGGTCCATAGCTGAAGAGCATGTGTGTGTTTGGGGCCTGCAAGCAGAGAAATTTGGACATTGTGTACATTAAAGCAATGAACATACGTACATGTGACATTAAAATTGTTGCGAGTCAATTACTGCAACTAAACAAGCTTTAGAGGATTCCCGCAGTTTATAAAGCACGCACATAGTTAGAGGAAGTGATCTGGGCGTATTGGGGCCTTCAACCACTAGCAGCGCTATGGGGCTTTACGGCTTCATGCGAATTTGCAAGATGCACATGTCCCGTTGACCAATGTGGAAAAATCTTCGTTAATTCTATTTCCCTCCTGTAGATAACGTTCACACACGTGAAGTGGTGCTGTGGAACCACCTTTTAGGCATTCAGGTAATTAGCATTTATTTGAAAAAAAAAATGAATTTGTTTGAGGGTACGCAAAATGCGGCCAATTAAAGGCCTAGAATTAAAAGTGCCCCTTTTGTTTGTCGGCAGCTATATAAGAGTAGAGCTCCGAGAAAGCAAAAAACTTCTTACATTTTCTCTGTTGTGATACGACGCGATTATTGTCGTGCAGTCGTTGTGAGGTTAAAAATTTATATTTGATTTGACATATGAGTGTAAATTGTTTTGAAACGTTTACTTACTAGAAAATAAATATCAATCTTTCGTGAACGGTGTTTTGATTTGCATAGTGCTTAATTTTTTTTACAACAATACTATTACTCCGAAATAACTGTGAGGTTTGGAGATGAAGCAAGCAGCCATTTTGAAGTTATTTGAGATCCAGTGTCGTGTAATTGTAGATTCCAGAGGGGTTTTGACTGGACACAGAAAACAGGTCATCAGAAAATGTTGTGCTTGTGTTTATTCTTTAGCTCGCTCAATTATTGCAAATGTTGAGCTTTAATAATTAATTTGGCAAAAATGGGTGTTTGAAAAAGTGAGGAATAAAAAAGTTTTTCTTGATTCTGAAATAGTTTATTGTCGTGTACTTCTATGAACCCACGAATTGTTTTAAGTAAATCATCAGGACGAAAAGCAAAAGAACACGGTAACTCAACGTGTAAACCAAGCTAGAGGCGAAACTCTTCTCTGGCGTGGTTTACACGTTGAGTTACAGTGATCTTGTGCTTTTCCTCCAGATAAAGCTCCTTACGAAAGTGGGCGAAATGTTGAGTTCTTCGACCTCAATAATGACACGGTCTAATCCCGGAAGTCGTTTGTTTTTTTTAATGACAATGGTCTTGAAAGCCTCCTGATGTGTGTTGTCAATTACAACCCTGAGTTGCTACGTGTGTAAAACAAGAGTCTCATATAAGTTGTGCTATTGAAAAACTTACTACGTATGCCCGTAGTAAATAATTGAAATGCAGACTCAGGTACTAAAAATAAATTGTAGGTGCAACGGTATCTGTTCAGCAATCAAATATAAAAAGAGGCGTAGTTCAAATATCACACGCGATCAGAATTATGAGATGAATTATTACTGCAAAGCATTCGGATAAAACTGAATTAAAATTTTTAATTTTGCAAATACTCTCGCAATAAATAGCACGATTATTACCATTTAAAAAGCTAATCACACTTAAAACTATTGAATTATGGTAAATTTGTATTTGATTTCTATTTACAATTATAATCTATAGGATTAAAATTGACAAATGTATTAGTTTTCGACTGTCTGGGTGGTTTTGCCAATAATTTTTATACTAACCCAACCGAAATAAGTTGAGTTTTAAGCGACTTACCATACCAACAAGCTAAAATTTGTCATACAGAATATTTAAAACAATTTGAGTGTTTATTCTATAATTTCACAAGGTTTGTACTTAGTATAGGATGTTACTATTAATTAGTTTTAATTGGGGGTTTTCCATATTTACCGAAAAAAAATAATAATTGTATATAAAGTTCACACCTGATCTTGTCAATTCTATTACGATCATTCAGCATTTGCCCAAACTGCATTAGAATGGGATGAATTTGCACAGAAGTTGGTTAATAAGATAGTCTTTTCTCTTCATGCATTAGCATTAGCTGTGGGTTCTTTGATAATTTTGTGTCCGATATTCGCAAAAGTGTAAAGCCGACACCTAAAAAAACGAATTGTATAATTCTGCAGTCTAAAACTTGATGTACAATAGATGTAGAAAGCATAGAACTCAATTTGAATGTTTATTTTACCCTACAAACGAGTTTAGTTATAAAAAAATGTAAAAATCGATTTTGATTAAATGTCACATTTGTGACGAAAGATTTCCATTAGAAATTATATTACGAGCAAGAGAAAAGGTTGTAGAAAATGCCGACTTGGGAAGATACTTTTATAAAAGTATCTGAAGATAAGATAAGATACATTGATCAAAAAAGTATCTTTTTTAAGATAAGATACCGATTTTTAAAAAGTATTTAGATAAGATACAAGATACTTATTAAAAGTATCTAAGATACTTTTTTTTATATATTAAAATAATACAATTACTGTAAAAACTAAAAATTTTATTTATCAGGCCATACGCCATAAATGCAGTTACAAAAAGAAACAATTTATATAATAAATTTATTTATATTTCTGAACCTTTTAATAAAATAAAATTTTCCAGGTGGGGATCTGACAATCGTGCTCTTTTTTTACTTAGCACAAGGCCAGCGCAACTGAATATCGCACTAATGCTGTTAATGCAATAAACGAAACTGCGCGTTTAGTTTTAAACAATAAACATTGATATAACTGTTGCTATTCTAAGAAGTGTTTGCTCAGCATAATGACTATGAGAGGATTAAAGCATAAGCAAAATGACTAATGTGTAAATAGTTCTCTAAAATCTAAATACCCAAAATTTTCCAACTACAACGTCATAAAACAAAAGACCCTTGCTTAGTATAATGAGGGGATTAAAGCTTAAGCAAAATGAGTCAATACACAAAATTTAAAAACTTTCTGAAGTAGAAATTTGTAATTTGACTTGAAAAATACTGAAAGTATCTTAAAAAGTATCTTTTGAAATAAGATAAGATACCTAAAAAAGTATCTAAGATAAGATACCGATACTATGTATAAAAAAGTATCTTATATAATGCAAGATACCGTAAAAAGTATCTCGATACTAATATCTCGCTACTAGTATCTCGATACTTTAAGATAAGATACTACCTAAGTCTGAGAAAATGATAATGAATTTAATTTTTATGTAAAATTCCAGATTATATAAATATAAGCAAATTTTGCGAAGATTATCATACAATTGTCAGTTTTTCATTATTAATTAATGCTAGTTCATTAATTTAATTAGTAATTGTTAGAATAAATATAAGTTTAATTAAAGACTTACGCAAGGCCTCCAAAACAAATGTTAATTTTGTTAAATGTCAAATCAATCAATCTCACAATAAAGGAGGGACTTTTCCACTTTTTATTAACGCAAAAGTACGTTTATTTATAACCCTAATTTTGAGGTTAGGTTATTTATTTATTATTGACTTGTTTTGGAATAAAACTTGAAGTGAGGTTAAAATAAAAACAATGCTATGTAAATACTCACCTGTAAATGCAGTTGATTTTGTGGCAACTGACATTTTATTTACGAGTTGTCTTATGGTTGAGTTCATCGGTAACTAACTTTGAAAAAAGGCAAATAACTTAACTACCTACGTTAGTATTGGGTAATTACATATAACACCTTCAATTTGGTGGCTGTTTTTCCTAGATTTTGAACATGAAATGCACGGATTTGGGTAGGCGAGCAACGATTTTCTTGCTAGATTTCACATTACTCACCTGTATGCGTTGGTGCCTTCATCGCCAAAGGAGACGATTTAACATTGGAGTTTGGAGCAGCGAAGCAGTAGTGGCTGCGCTAATGTCGAAAGGAATGTTGCTGGAGTTTAAAGTTTAACAGTGTGTTTGGAGGTTAATGGATATCTTTTTATTTCGGATTTAATTGTTGGTCTGTGTTGGTATAAAGTGTCCTATTTATTACATTGTGACCTCATAAAACTTAAGCGAAGTCACCGATTATTTTAGTACTTTATTGATAATCTTGAGATAGAGTTTCATGCACATTAATTCTTTTATTGAAGTGAGACAATTAGTAGTAAAAAGGGTGATTAGCTCAAGAATTGATTGTTTTAAATTCAAATAAAGTACGAAATAAAAGTGTATATTATTATTTTAAATTATGGGACCCATTTGCCATAGCAATATATATGAGTGTATCGTGTAGGATGTACAAATTTGAAAAAGTTGTCTCGATATTTTTGGCAAATAGGAAAATAAAAAGAAATAAAATATTTTTGTAACTGAGGGCTCGTATATCCACAATTAATTCTTTTTGGGCACACCTTTATAGGAAACTTTTCTTTTTGTGGCGTAGAGTATCCCCTTAATCGTTTTCAAGAGTTTTTTTAATATCAAGGCTTTTGTTTGATCGTAATGTGGTACCAACAACATAAAGTATCTCCAGGTAATGTTGCCGTTAACATGGATTTTAAATTCGCCACCAGGAAACATTGGATTGCATGGTCTCCGAGGCGACCCGATAATACATTTAATGATAAACAGTGTATCCCATTTTATTACTTAGCACTTTCCACAATTACTTAAAATTTTAGTGGTTTGTCAAAATATAGAAGATGTTTAGGGGTTAAGTAATGCAGCGAAACACACCATATACGATTTTCTGCTGGGAAGTTGAAGAACTTCAGATTCAAGTTATAACGCTTTCAGAAAGGTATGAACTATTTATTTAGTTAACTTTAGACTTAAACATGTTGAAGTAGACAATAGTCAAGTGGAATACTCTATTATGAGAATCTCGATTAATTTGAATTATAATTATTGACCTGTTAGTTATTTTATTGTTTATTATTTGCGAGTTAGACCTCACGACTTGTTGCAGATTAAGCCATAAGTGATTAGGAAAAATTTCCAGAAAATAGAGAAAGAAAGAGAACATCTAAAATAAATTACTTATTTCTTGTTATTTTCAAAGTATCTAATAGTATTTAACATTACTAGCTTGGTAAGAGGGTTTTTACTGGCGAATAGAAGAATATGTCAGTCACCTTTTTAAGCCAGTAAAACCTGTTACCTTGCGTGTATTGTTGAATATTTTATTTGTTTCTCACTTGTAAATAACTAGAAATTTACCATTTATTCATAATGTCAAACTGATAAGCAACTAAATTCATCTATATGACACATACTAAGGAAGACAACTCTGGCTTTGCACGCTATTATTTATCTATGAGCACGCTTGTAAAATTTTACTGGCTAGCCAGTAAAAAATTTACTGGCTAGCCAGTTAAGAAACATTTTCAAGGTGAATACAGTGACTTGATAAATTGATGTTTACAAGTGAGAAACAAATAATAGCTATTTACGTTATTAGACCGGTAGTAACATTTTTATGGCCGCGCCAATACTTTACAGGTTGAGCCCGTAGGGCGAGACCTGTATGTTTGGCAAGGCCATAAAAATGCTACCGGTCGTGTATCGTATAAGATTTTTTAGGATACGAGTCCGGTAGATAAAATTTACCGGCCGGTAGTTCTACTACTGGTCTAGGCCGGTAAATTCTATCTACCGGACTCGTTTGTAACTATGTAAACGCTAGTTACCAATGCAGTATCCTAAAAAATATTTTACAAATCCACATCCACTCAGAAAAAAATATAAGACTATGGCCTGCTCTTACTATGTGGGAAAATAATTTTAAAACAACGTAGTCTATCTTTTTTTTAATGAGTATCTGCGTATATAAATACTACCCATCGGTGTCTCAGCCAATCTATGAATTCCATTCAGGATAGTTGAGTTTAATGCTTAATCGGTGCCATGCATGTTGGATAGTAATATATTTGGAACTCTGTCTGAACTTGGGTGGATGAAGAAGGCACGTTTTATTCGAACTCTTGCTGAGTAGGATCGTGCATTATCACGCATTAGAAAAAACGATTGTTAACAAATTGCGCTACTGACACTATATGATCTTCTAAACAGTTCATTACATACTTCTCAGATGTAAGCGCTCAATTATTTCAAAATAAGCCAGTTAAAAATGCCAAACTTAACCATTTTGTTCATGTTCCTTACGAGATAAGAGGTTGGTCTTTTAGATATTCCTATGCTACTTTTTCATTTTCTATTCGAAGCAGAAGTCAAAATTTAAACATTCCGAAAAACGCACAGAAAAACACATCAATATTAGCTCAGTCTTCTAACTGATATTGTAAATGTAAACCCTCGAATCCGAATAACTTATAATGCCATACAAAGATGGTGACACGCGTTTTTATTTTCACCCCGCTCTTCTTTTATTAATTATTATGTATACAATCATTCATCTTGATGATTTTAAAGCAATATTGTCTCTTTGTGTTATTTGTCACTTAACATTTGTATTCGTAATCTATGACTTGATTAATGAATATAAAGTATGATCAAAAATTATTTTCATCTAGTATAGCTATGGATTAGTTCCTTATTTCTGGCAATACCAAAGAGCATATGCTCTTTGGCAATACTTAAATGTCATACTTGATATCTGATATTTAAGTGCCGTATAGTTGCATTCATAAATTAGGAACTATTCCATAGTCATACCAGCGTACATACATCAAATAAGTAGAGACATTCATGCCAAACGTTGAAACCTGTCTAGAGTGCCTGGGACAGTACCTTATGGGGTATTTCTAAGCTTGACTAGCAGATGGCAGCACAAAATTCTACCAATCAGAGCCAGTTACTGGCTCTGCTACCAATCATAATGTGATCAAGTAGTGGCACCATCGTACTATCGTAAAGTACCCCCCAAGAGCCGTTCAAGGTCATCCAAATTAGAATTTTGATGTCAAAGGAACCGACAGTGAGTGTCTCTGCTTGTTTGATTTATGTACGCTGGTCATACTATAGTATGATCAAAAATTATTTTCATCTAGTATGGCTATGGAATAGTTCCTAATTTATGAATGCAACTATAAGTCACTTAAAAATCAAATATCAAGTTTGACATTTAAATATAAACGTAGTTAAAATCATAAATTGGGAACTATTCGATAGTCATACTAGATGAAAATAATATTTGATCATACTATACTATTAAAATAGCCTTCAGCCGGTCCTGTTTTATAATTAAGTGAAATGCATCAACTACTTTTTATTGAATACGATGTACAACCAACAATACACAACGTAATATACCTGGTTGCAGTAGGCATTGCATATTGCGCGTTGGTATAATTATACAATATATGTTACCGAGTTCATATTATGTATTTGAATAATATTGAAGTTGTGTAAGTTGGTGGTGAGCTATTGACTTAGATTTCTTTTCTGCATTACAGTTTCTATTTGTTGATACTATTGTGTACTAGGGCGTGCTCGTTTTCTTTTTTTTTCGGCTTCCATTTCCAGATCTTTAGTGGCAGTCTTTATTCTTCCATCTTACACATGTAACTTTACCATAGACATGTATGTTGTTTTATGTCGTCTTTTATAGTTGTATCTACTTACACATGTTTTACAGGTTTTTTTCACATCGAATTGTATCGGAAAGTGTAACCCCACATCTCCAAAATTTCATTTCCATAGAATTCGGCCTTTGTTTCATCTTCCTGTTTATCCACACTCCGGACCCATATAGCAAACAATCAACTACTAAGCTTTCAAATAACTGTAATTTTCTTTTCTTTTGTGGGTATATTTTTATTTCATATTATAACATGCCTGTGTCATTCAAACCATTGTCCGTTCAAGTATATACAGTATAACTAATTTTTTCTAAATTCCAGTATGCAGCCTATAATTTGTCATAAAACCATTTAAATCGCGGATATTTTTACGTAGTGATACACGGACTTCCTTTTTTTAAACGGAATACCCTGTATATTTTTAGATATTTGAAATCAGCGCTAAAAATGGTTTGTGGTAGCATGCTTAAACTGAAAATTTGGATCATAATATTGTTTGAAATAAAAAATATATTTACGTAAAGTAGGCCATGACATGCAAAACAAATTCCACTTGGCTGTAAAAATTCTTCACAGTCGTACTACTACTACTACTAAACGTACTAAAACAATTGAAAATTATGTTTTTTTTTAATAATGTTTGTTTCATTAAACAGATGCAGTGTTTGTCTTCGAAAAAGTAAATAATAATTGGCTTATGGTGAGCACAAGCATCGTAATTGATTTGCACACCTGGAAATGCCTCAGTAAATTGTTCGATGCACGACTGAATAGAATATGACCATGAACCATCTTGATTTCGGGTTTCACTGAGAAAGTGGGCCATTAGAATAAAGCATCTTGTTTAGGTGTGAACGGCATATTTATAATTTGTAATCTAAAATAAGGAAATAACTTCAAAACCTCAAATTTGTTAACTTAATGTGTATACTTACACCAAACTCAAATACGTTAATTAGAGAAGTGATTTTTGCAAAAGAATAGTACGCTGAAACCACAGAACAATAACTGAAACCTGCTATAAACTTCGTATAACACCTAAAAGTATAACGAACGAATGCCAATGAAAAATTTCAACGTCAAAACAACACTGCACATATAGCCAACATCAAATAGTTAAAATAACTAGCACTAAAATAATCACTATTCAAAAACGATCGATCATTTCTGAAGGCACTGTATAATACGCCACTGCTACAAGGAAAAGACACATGAATCCTACCGGCGTATGAATACTTTTTATTTTCTCTCTTAAACACCCTACTACTAATCTCAGAGCGAGTGTGATCAGTGCAGCAACATACACTACCAACCTGACAAGCAATAGTTTAAATACTAAGCTCCATATGGGTTGACCAATAGTAATATTAATGATGGGAATGTTGGGAGTACAAACTTGTTATTTTTACAGTTGAATCTGTTGTGAAACGGAGTTCTTGTATAACTTGAAAGAAAAAGTATTTAACAATATTACATAATATACTATCGCAGTAATTTAAAATCCATTCTAAGTTGTTACGTTATTACTGATAAAAAATCGTTAAGAAAATATCTTAAGCTGGCCCTGTCCACATGCGGTCGTTAAATAACGTGATCACAGATGGCAGCACAGTCCTCACATCTGCAACGTACTTTTACATTTTTCAGGATCTTAGTCTATTGTGGGAACGAGATTACCCTTTGTTTCGAAGAAAAACATTTGTGTAAACATACAAATTGGTTTTTAACGTGATCGCACGCGGGCCAGCACCAAAACTACCTAAAGGACGCTGTCAAATGTCAGAGGTCAGTCTGTCACTCTTCACTGTCAATTCATTTCTGGGAATGTTTGTGACATTTTGGCAGTAGAAATTATTTGACGTAATAATATTGGTGGTGATTGGTTTACGAAAGACCCGAATTTTTGAATTTCCGATGCCCATATGCGCCGCACGAGACAAGTACGTTTTTGGGCATACGTTGCAGAGCCGACTTTTTCGCAGGCAGCTTCGACTCGCCAATTAATCTGTTGTGCAGCTTTATAACCTCCAATGTTAATTAAATCATCGCCTAGATTGAATTTTCCCTCGTTACAGGAGTAGTTTTATAATGGAGCTTAGACAGGAGCACTGAGCTAGACAGGAACGGTTGTATGAATCCAGTTTTGGAGGAAGTAATGGGCAACTTTAGTTAATGCTTCTGGAAGGAAGTTGATCTCGTAGGTAGATATGCATATTTTAGAAAGCATTTGTTAAGTGTATGCAACTGCTAGCAAAGTTCTTTTGGATGATTGTAATTGCTATGTATAAAGTCCTATTTTTCTTCTCTATTGGTCAATTATAATTTCCCTTACAAAAATTGTACTTAACCAAGCCCAACTCTGTGCAAAAGCATATTTGTAAACATATGAGGAAGTGTTGTCGACTATTTTTGTGTATCAAACTCATTACACTTTTTTTTCAGACAAAAGTTATTCACTCCGTGTTTAAAACTAGTACCTGTAATATATTTTCTAACCAACTTTAGTACCTATAATTAGACGTTAGTAAAATTTAGTAAGTATGTCCACTGCAGAGGAGCTCATCCAAGATGACGGAGGTAACTATTAAAACAACAAGTTTGCCTTTTGCCTAAGCACTTACCACACCAATTTCAGACCACAATAATTACCAATCCGGCAGTAGTGCCGAGGAGAACGACTCTGCCTCCGAGGAGATCGTCCAGTACGTGGACATGTCCTACATGAACTTACAGCAGTCCTCCGTGCGGAGAGGCAGGGGCCACTTACCCAAGGATTCCGTGAAGATCCTGAAGAGTTGGCTATATGAGCACCGGTTCAATGCCTATCCGAGTGAAGTGGAGAAGCTAACCCTCTCGCAAGCCACAAATCTCACAATCCTGCAAGTTAGCAACTGGTTTATAAACGCCAGGCGCCGGTACCTGCCGGAAATGATGCGCAGGGAGGGCTATGACTCCAACCTTTTCACTAATCCCAGGCGCGGTAAGAAACAGAGAAGTAGGCAGTCGCAGCCATCCCAACGAGAGAGAAAATATATCCGCTTAGATCATACTTATAATGACGGGCAGGTTTATGATTCCGAGGAAGAAGAGGAAAATAGTTACGAGAGCTCTAGCCCTAAAGAGGAGAAGTTCAATCCGTGGCGGACCGACATTCACTATGGGCTTATAGTCGATACAGCCAACAATAGCAAAAGGTTAGTGCCTTATAACAGAGCTGGAGGTATTCAAGTAACTGGTATAGATACATGAACTTCTATTTTTAACAAAGTGAAAGTATGGAAATGCCTTGTACTTGAATACTCTTTTCCGACATCGAATATTGAGTACTTTATGTATTGCTAGACTGTTTGTTGTCTAGTTTCTATTTGTTTTTAGGTTTTTTTTATAATACAAATTAATTATTTAGGTGTAGTAAAACATGGATGCCTATTTAGAGGCTGATTAAAAACAAATCAAAAATTGCCTTAATATACAGAGTGAATTTTGTTGAATGTTTAACATGGGGATCTCTGAAAGTATTGGAGATAGAGAGACGGTTAAAATGGGGAAAGTAGTGTAGTTTTACGAGTATTGTTTAATGCTGTTTTTGTTTTTAGAAAATATATAAAGCATAAAAAGATTGAATAGCTGGCCATAGACACACGTTTAAAACCGCCACGAATGTAGTTTTTCGTGGAAGTTTTGAACGCGTGTCTATGCCCAACTTATGGCTGCGCATATGCACACGTACAAAACCGACACGGATGTACTACATTCGTGGCGGTTTTAAACGTGTGTCTATGGCCAGCTAATAATTCATTTTTTATACAGCTTGTGATTTTTGATATATGACCAAAGTTGTTTTTTTTTTCAACGGGAACAATAGTTGGCTATGTCATTATCAAAAAGGTAATTTTTTACCAATTACAAAGATATAAAAGTTGGTATTATTTTCAAAAAATAAAGGAGTTATGGCGCTTTTCATTTTTATACACTAAACAGCGATAGTTCGCCTTGCAATCAAATGATACTTTGAACACAATACTGCCGTCCTTAAGAAGAAGGCGGTAACTGCATGCAAGGTAGTTTCGAGAAAAACGCAAAAAACTTTTGTAGCTGCTGCCAAATAGAAGATTTTTTTGCTCCGTATCCTGAAGATGTTCGTATTGTTCATTGTATCAGTACGCTTTATGCAAAATATTTCGAAATTGTTGCTATTATTATGTTAAAAACATATCATCTACGTCAGTTGTCAATGGGTGATTCAATAATAGGTTGCATAAACACTGTATTATGGCGTTTATTCTACTTGGTACCTGCACTTTGTACTTTAATATGAAGCAGATTTATTAATTATTAAAGTTTATAATTAAAACCACTATTATTTAATATACGCATTTTATTTTAACATTTGGTTACTATTTACCGATTTATTTGATGCGTAGCAATTTTTACTTTAGAATTTAGTTCAATAAAATACACACGTTTATGGAAAACAATAACCTTCCTTTATTTTTAATTTAAAGAAATAAACAAATATACACACGTACACATTCATTAATATTACACAAATGCAAATACAAAATACAAATACGTGAGGCGATCGCGCTGATCTGGGACGACTGATCTCGAAAACTAGGGTACTCCAGTTTATATAACCACTGTTTGAATGGAAGGAGCCCCATCCATTCTTTCGGATACAATAGCACCCTTCGCTCTATTGTGACAGACAAGTTTGGGATGCTACTTCTAGTCATTGCGTGTGCTCCTTTCATACTCCATAATTTATGACCGTATTGTGACCAGGGTTGGTCATTGCTGTCTGGTTGGAATTTGGGTCACAAGGATATTTACGTAACCCTTCCTTTTGTCATTGGGTGCTCCTACGCTTGTGACATCCGTCGTGCTGTTTTTCGAATTTATACTTTGACGTTTTTGATCGGCGACCCAAATCACATTTGGCATGTAACACTTTTTGTTCGCATATGTCGCACTGACGTTTATAGATCATTCGTCACTCACGTTTTAGATAGCACTGATGTTTACAAATTTGGAACTGCACGTAATGTCAAGTTTCAGTTGATTTAGAATTGCACTTAGTGTCAAGTTTGGGTAGATTTATGACCATCCCTTGCATGACAGGCGTTTTTAAGTCAGTTACCTTGGTACGCTACAAACAAAAGAAATCATTCAAAAGAAAAATGACATCTATGTAAAATATACATAAATAAAATACTTTATTATTTAATATATACACTTTGGTTTCATCTTTTTAACAAAAAAAAAATATTAAAAAAAATGCTGTCTTCGTCAAACATACATAAATACAATGCGGTGGTTAGTATACACATTTTATTCAAACTATTTAATAAAAGAAATAATGTATTCAAAACAAAAATGACGTCTATTTCAAACATACATGAAAAAATACAGTATTATTTAGTATACACACTTTTATGTCAACTTTTCAGCCAAAAAGATGATATATTTAAAAGAAAAATGACGTCTACCTCAAAGATAAATAAAATACAGCAATGCTTTTTTTGTTCGGGTTTCTGTATGCCTCTTTTCATTGCTTTGGCATTTAAGAGGTGTGTTAATTACGGCATTTTTACTTGCAAAAATGATGACGATTTGTAGTTACGGCATTAGGTTTTTCCGATTTTAAACTATTTCTTATAGCACTTCGGCTTGTAAACTGCGGAAATAGATAAAATTTCTCACTACTAACCTAATGACACAATAACCTAAAAATTGCCAAAATTTGTACTTAATAATAATAATAATACCATTTATTTGCCCAAAAAATACAAGTAAAAAAAATACAGTTACTATACAGATAAATACAAATAAATGTAATTAGACATATAAAAGAAGAAAAGAAAGATGGAAGCATGAATTTATGAATGAAATTTACTGCAATTCGCTAATTCGCCTCGCGAATTGTTGCGAAATGCAATAATTCTCTCTATAAGACTAAGATTTATAATATACAAATTACAAGATTTCTGAGATTTCATTAACCAAGGATTATTTAATCACAAACAACAATATATATAATGTATAAATAAAGTGAAATAAGAGAACTTCCAATAGAAAACATTTAGAATCATACTTTTATTAAACTAAATTTTTTATTTCCTTTTCAGATAGTTTTCAAAAAATTGCAAATTTTTCTTTTGAAGGTTATTGAACTATAAAGCCGCGTACACATATATAAATATTTACGTTGTGTGTTGTATTTCAAAATGTAGCGCACTTATTTGTGGCGCAAATTTAATGAAAGAGCATCATTTTTCGACGCACAAATGTGTGTTATGCGTTGTGTGTCGGCGCTCCGCCTGTTCGTCGATTTGCAGCGCGGCGCATTGTGCTTCTCTTATTATTAGTAAGTTTTATATTTGCAACATTTGTGGAAATATAGAGTAATAACAGAAGATGAAATGTCATTCGGTAACGTCTTTCTTTTTTATTATTGAGTTTATTTTTATTTTTTCGAATTAAATGGTGCATTATAGTAAATGCCCTAGATTTATTTTTTACTAATAGCGAGTAATAAGACATGGCTAATCAATAATTTCCTTCTACAAGTTAGAAAGTTCATTCCTAAAAATAAATAAAAATTAAAACAACACGACACGTATATGCACTACCAACATACGTCTACATCAGCACAACGTTGCGCCGCAAATCTCTTTGAAGTTCAAGTAAAAACCGACTGGGCGATGGATAGCGTGCGTTGTTCGTCACGAAAATATTTGTGCGCGTTTGTGTTCGGCGAACCGTCCACATCTACATTAATTTCAACGCACACGCACAAATTTGCGCCAAATACAACGCACAACGTAAATATTTATTAATGTGGAAGTGGCTTAAGGTATAGAAAAATCTATAATAGAGTTAATTTTGATATAATTGTATATTTTATGAATAAAAAATAAAAAATTGTGCTGACCAAAAGACTTATTCATCTGAGGAATATAGGCAACAAGATTATTGCGTAACCGAGTACTGTATAAATGTAGTGGAAATTCTAAATTTAAGGAATTTCTGCGTTTGTATATATATTTGGCAATCGAAATAAAATATCTATAAAATGTAGGTACGTCAAATTCACAAAAGAGCAATGAAGTGGAATAAAATTATGGTTTATTTAAAATAACTTTTATAATCATTTTTTGCATAACTTCAATTCTAGATAAATGTGTACTGGCCGCTCCACCCCACACGAGAATTCCATAGTTTAATATTGACTGTATATAACCATAATAAAGCGTTTTTAAAGAGTTTAGTTGAGCAAACTGCTTGAGAATTCTAAAAAGATATATAAATTTACATATTTTTTTTACCAAGTAATCTATCTGTACATCCCACCTTAAATATTGATCTACCATTAACCCTAAATTTTTATGGAAGAGGACTTCTTAATATTAATAGAACAAACACAATTAATTCCTTTACAATTCTAAGAATGAATAATCAACTGATTAGGGTAAGGCTTGATTATAAATTGCGAAAGGTATATAAAACGTTTTATCATAATTCAAGGTTAGGATATTGTTATCTAACCAATATTTTATATAAACTTAAGATGGTTAGTGGCATCAGAAATGACATGATTCCATGAATCACCATTGATCACAATAGCAGTGTCATCTGCAAAGGAAACCATATGACTGTTATGTAAGTTGTAGCGCAAAAGGTCATTTATATACATAATAAAAAGAATAAAAAGCAATGGTCCCAAAATTGACCCTTGTGGAACCCCACACGATATAGATTTTGCAGAACTTAAAGAGTTATTAACTACGACCTGTTGTTTTCTTCCTGTTAAATAACTTTTTATAAGTGATAGTGCAATCCCCCTCGCGCCGTACATCTCCAGTTTATGGCACAAAATACGATGAGAAACTGTATCAAATGCCTTGGCCAAATCTAAGAATATCGCAAGAGTAGGGTTAGAAGAGTCTGAGGAACGATATATATTAGATGTCAGTAGTGATGTAAATTACCCGGGTATTTATTTTTAGGGGTAAATACCCAAAATGGGTATTTAAACGGGTATTTATAGACTTCTAATCAGTATAATTGATTGGTAAGTGAAGGTGCTCTATGCGAATTTTATAAAAATGTTTAAGAAAATAGCTGAACTGAGAACATTTACTGCCCAAAATACCGGTCGGGACATACCTAACTCGACAGAACATGTGAATTCCATGAGTTGGAAAAGGTTCAAATACGGATGGGGCCATAATTATATATAACAACAATGAGATAACATGAATAACAAAATAGAATGCTTGAGTAAGAAAGAGATGGCTACTATGTTTATCTCTTTCTTATTCGAGCAATACGAGTTGTTTCTTGTTCATGTTATCTCATTGCTGTTATATACAGGGTGTTGAAAAACAGCCGCAATCGTATAGTACTACCGTAATTGACATCAAATAAGTATCATAAATCCGTTTTTAAAAGTTTGCTGCTATGCTTATGTCGGAAGATATAAAATTCCTTCTACCAAAATTAAAACCTGTTCTAAAGCTATGGTATTAATTGTATTAACAATTTTTCCTAACAAAATAAAAGCGTTAATCTATATCAACAATTTCCGGTTAGTATAGTAATGAATAACAGTTTTATTAGACATCCTCAAAGAACAAAATATTGTTGAAAATACAAAATTACCGATCTGACAATCCTGCAATATCTGTTTGTATTTAAGCAGAATAAACTAGTCATCATATTTCAATAAAAAACAAACGTAAAAATCAGAATCTAGACACAGGTCACTTTTTTGTAATGCATGCATGTTGGCCCTTTGTACAGTGTTGCCATATTTTCTAACTTAAAAACAGCATTATCTCTGAAACGGTTGTCAGAATAAAAAAAAATGTGTCAACTTTTTTGTTACTTTACCCATGAAGAACATCATGATACTCTTCGATTGCGCGACTTTTTCAACACCCTGTATAATTGTGGCCCCATCAGTACTATTTGCGATAAGAGTAACCGAAATGGAAAATGCAATAAATACTTTGGTAGCTGGGCAACAAGTAGCTATTGTACCTACTTGTTGCCTAGCTACCAAAGTAATTATTGCATTTGTTATTTCGGTTACTCTTATGGTCTTATGAACCTTTTCCAACTCATGGAATTGCCATGTTCTGTACAATGTAAGGCAACCTGTATATAACAGCAATGAAATAAAATGAATAAAAAACAGAATTCAGTGATTAAATAAGAAAGAGATGAACATAGAAACA
Organism: Agriotes lineatus; assembly: GCA_940337035.1. Lineage (NCBI taxonomy): Eukaryota > Metazoa > Arthropoda > Insecta > Coleoptera > Elateridae > Agriotes > Agriotes lineatus. The sequence goes on from OW679198.1 coordinate 36,281,893, forward strand.
AATATTTGAGTAGACTTGACGCTCATTTTAATTATGTCATATGTCAACTAAATATGCATACTAAAATAACTTTTTTGTACGATTATCTCTTTCTTACTCAAGTATTATGTGCTTTTGTTCATGCTATCTCATTGCTGTTGCATACTTATGATCCCATCGGTATACAGCGTTGTTTATATTATTTTGTGATATTGTTTAATAATGTGTCTATAAGTACCTATATATTAATATTAATGTTAATAAATATAAGGATTATTTTTCAAGTTAATGTTATGTTCATTTTTCAAAAATGGAAACAAGTCAGAAAATAATGTACAAACAATTTAAATTATCCCAATTTTCGGAGTCAGCCATCACAATGTTGTTTGTAAACTCTAACAGGCGCAATTTATTGCATCTAACTGTTTTATTTCCATAAATTTCGGCAGCCAATGTTTTTCCCGATAAACGATTAATTTACCTGGGTGAATGCTTATTCAATGTTATTTAAATTGTTGTTTTACATAAAATATTCCACTTCCTTTATATGTAGTTAATTTATTAAGATAAGATTATTTGAGTAAAAGTTAGCTTAGCTTTCTAAATATTATAAATTTGATAAATACCCAGTTTTTAGGTATTTACTCGAGGCAGGGGTAAATACCCAGGTAAATACTCATTTATAAATACCCTACCCACTGGGTATTTACCCGGCCCACATCACTAGATGTCAGAAAAGCGAAAGCATCTTCAGTAGATTTCCCATTCCTAAAACCATATTGATTATCAGAGAAAATGTTACAAAGGTTGAAAAATGATTCCAATTATTTTTTTATAAGCTTTTCAAATATTTTGGAGATGCAAGACGTGAGGACAATTGGTCTATAGTTTGAAATCTTAAGTATTGAACCAGATTTATGAAGTGGTGTGACTACAGCAGTTTTTAGAAAATTTGGAAAGATACCTTGAGTTAGGCAATAATTGAATAATGTAGAGAGAGGTACAGAAATACTCTTTGATATTTTTTTCAAAACTATTGTAGATAATTAATCAGAACTAGTGATGTAAATTACCCGGGTATTTATTTTTAGGGGTAAATACCAGAGGTATTTACCCGGGTAAATACCCAAAATGGGTATTTAAACGGGTATTTATAGCCTCATTATTATAAAGCTAATCTAACCAGTATAATTGATTGGTAAGTGAAGATACTCTATTCAAATTTTATAAAAATGTAGAATAAAATAGCTGCGCAGAGAACATTTACTATCCAAAATACCGATGGGGACATAACTATACCGGTTGCCTAATATTGTACGGCACATGGCAATTCCATGAGTTGGAAAAGGTTTGAATACTATTTGCCTATCCACCAAAGTACTTATTGCATTTTCTATTTCACTTACTCTTACGGCAAATAGCATTTGAACCTTTTCCAACTCATGGAATTGCCATGTGCCGTACAATTTTAGGTAATCTGTATATAACAGCAATAAAATAGCATGAATAAAAAAGCATAATAAGGTTGAATAAGAAAGAGATGAACATAGAAACAAATATTTGAGTAGACTTGAGGCTCATTTTAATTATGGCATATGTCTACTAAATATGCCTATAAAATAACTTTTTTGTATGGTTATCTCTTTCTTACTCAAGTATTATGTGCTTTTGTTTATGCTATCTCATTGCTGTTAGACATAATTATGGTTCCATCGGTATACAACGTTGTTTATATAACTTTGCCTTATTAAGATTGTTTCTTAATATGTATATAAGTATGTATTATTATTAATGTTAATAATTATAATGATTATTTCTTCAAGTTAATGTTAAGTTCTTTTTTCAAAAATGAAAACAAGTCGGAAAATAATGTACCAACAATATAAATCATCTCAATCTCTGGAGTCAGAGCCATCACAATTTTTTTTGTGAATTCTGCCAAGCGCAATTTATTGCGGCTCTGTTTATTTTCAAAACCTCGGCAGCCAATGTTTTTTCCCGATAAACAATTAATTTACTTGGGTGAATGCTTATTCAATGTTACATTTAAATCGTTATTTTACACAAAATATTTCGGTGCATTTATATGTAGTTTATTTATTAAGATAAAAAAGGAAATAAACAGCACGTAGAAAACTACAGGCCAATATCTCTTCTTAACACCACATACAAAATCCTGGCATCCTTAATAAATCAAAAGGTCAGAGAAGAATCCAAAGGCAAGATAGGAGACTACCAGGCAGGCTTTAGAGAAGGGAAATTTACCATAGACCAGATCTTTATATTAAGGCAAATCCAAGAAAAATGTAGAGCAAAAAATATAAGAGTACATGCACTGTATCTAGATTTTAAGCAAGCTTTTGACAAAGTGTACAGAAAAGCAATAATAGAAGCAATGAAAGAACTACAGTACAGCCAAGATACGATAGATCTAGTGGAGATGACCTTGAGGAAAACAACTAACAAGGTAAAATATAAAGGCTACCTTTCCAACGAATTTGAAAGCAACACAGGGTTAAAACAAGGAGACCCACTTTCACCCTTCCTCTTTAACATCATTTTAGAATACATCATGAGGAAAGCCCAAATTATTACAAACCAAGATGTCTTAGGTGGTCCATACCAAATTTTAGCGTTTGCAGATGACGTAGTTATAATGTCTAGAACAAAAGAGCAATTAAAAGGCTTAGTAAAAAGTTTTGGAATAAAACCCCAAGAAGTAGGACTCGAAATAAATACAAAAAAATCACACTACATGGTAATGGGTAACACAAAACAAAACGAAAGACAGGAACTAAATGTAACAACAACTGAAAAATTAACATTTAAAATAACGAACAGCTTGACTTACCTAGGAGTGGAAATAAACAGCGAAGGAAAACAGGAAGCAGAAATACAAAAAAGAATCCTAAGTGCATCTAAGTGCGCAGGTTCCCTAAACAACCTCATAGTTAATAAAAATATACCAAGAGCGGCAAAATTACGTTTATATAAAACAATAATTAAACCGGTACTGACATATGGCAGTGAAACGTGGGTGATAACAAACGCAGAAGAAAATAGACTACAAACGTGGGAACGTAAAATACTCAGAAGAATCTTTGGAGGAGTGAAAGAAGATCAGACGTGGCGTCGAAGGACAAACAAAGAACTATACGAGTTATTTAAAGAAGCAAACATCACCACCACGCTAAAACAAAACAGGCTGAGGTGGCTGGGCCATATAATGAGGAGAGGAAAAGAAGAACCCATACGGAAAGTAGGAAGGCCAAAGAAAACATGGAAGATGCAAATAGAAGAGGACCTACAAGAAGACTATTTAAAAAATTGGAAAATAGAGATCCAAGATAGGAGGACATGGAGAAAGAGAATAGAAGCCATAGGCCAAATTGGCCTGTAGCGCTGTTTTATATATATATATTATTTATTAAGATAATATTATTTTCTGAGTAAAAGTTAGCTTAGTCTTTTAAATATTATAAATTTCATAAATACCCACTTTTTAGGTATTTACCCGAGGCAGGGGTAAATATCCAGGTAAATACCCATTTATAAATACCCTACCCACTGGGTATTTACCCGACCCACATCACTAATCAGAACCCCGTGAAAAGGTGTTGTTCAAGCTCTTAATACTATTTTCAACGTCAAAGTGATCAAATGGTTTCCAATATAATGACTTTTCATTTACATTGATATTATGTTGAAAGGCTTGATCCAGACCTGTTATTTCTGATGACAACTGATTCGGAACATGTACAAAAAAATTATTAAATTCATTAGCAATTGCCTCGTTACAATCAATTATTTGTCCATCTTCAGTTTGAATTTGTGTTATAATAGACGTTTTTGAATTATATTAGCCGATGTTTTAGTAACTTTCCAGAGTTCTTTTGATTTTTTACAATTTATTATCAAATTTATTTTTATAATAATTATTTTTGCATGACCGAACTAAATTATTCACCAAGTTTCATTGTGCTTTATAGTTATTGTGCACGTTAAGGTTGTTTTTATTTCGTAAATAAGTTTTAAATAAAATGTTTTTTATATGAATTTGTCCCACAATTTCAGCTGATATTCATTGTTTTTTCTTAACTAATTTACTTTCCTTTTTAATTATAGTAGCATCCTTAATCGCAGTTTGTAAAATGTATAAGAAATTTTCAAAAGCAATGTCAAGATTTTGCTCAACCAAACCGTTCCATTGAATTCTTTCTAATATATTATTTAATTTTTTGTAATCTATTATTTCTTTAGATATATGATCCTTTTTTAAAATACATTGGCTCGTTTGTTTAAAATTTAAATATAAGCATACAGGAAAATGATCAGAAATTTTAAATGACAACGTCAAAGGAAGGCTTTTAAGCGAATTAAGTGAAGTTTTTAGGTAGAAATGGTCAATACACATCTCTGATATCTCGGAAATTCTCGTTGGTTTGTGGATACAAGGATGAAAGCCAAAAGTACACATTAAATTTAAGTAAGAATCCACTAAATTATCAGTTATTATGAGTGTGTTAGTATTTACATCACCACAAAAAATTTCTATTTGATTTTTAGTATAGTTGGTGAAATACTCATTTAATATTTGGATGAAGTCATTGCCATTAAAAGAAGGTGCCCTGTATACAGTGGTAACTGAAATTTTAATGTCATTAAGAATATGACTCGTTCGCAATAAATAGTAATTTATTATACAAGACGATAAAGTTAAATTTTATCGACGAGTGAATCGTTTAACGTCAGACGTTAATGATTCAAGAGTGGATAGAAATAACTTTATCGTCGCGTATAATACAATATTTTTTTCTATAGCAAGAACTTTAACAATTTCAAAAGAAAATAAGAACAGTCAATCACATTTCAAAATGTCAGTAGCTAGATTGGGTTGCTACGATAATACGAAGCTGTCATATTTAATTTAAACAAAAGTTAGAAAATTATAGCTATTAACATATCTAGGAATGTTATGAGTATCATAACTGCCGCAGATGTTTTGAATTCCGAGCTCGTAGAGCGAGGATTTTAAAACTTCTAAGGCAGTTATGATTCATAACATCCGTGATTTGTTCAATAGTTTATCGGTTGCTATATGGTTATGGTTGCCATGTAGGGTAATATTCTTTAACCTTACAGATAAGTTATGATCTAGTTACCAGCCTACTTTTGTATATGTAAACAAAGGCTTAATATCCTGAAACCGATAAAATTACTTTATCTATCCTTGATGTTAAAGTGCTACTTTATCTACCCTTGCTGTTAAAGTAAAACTTGACCTTTTGTTTTGAGTTGATAAAAGCACACTTTAACATGTGCTATAGAAAAAATAAAATTATTAATATTTATTCTATCAACAGTATGTGTAATAGTTGATTTATTAATGTAAACCACTACTCTATCAGATTACTGTTATTATGATAAATTTTATAACCATTTTTAAATTAAGATAAGCGGTACTATGTATTTCCCAGCATTCACCTAACACAATTATATCAAAATCACTATCCAAGAATTGAAGCAAGACTTCTAATTCAGTAAAATGCAGCTGTAAGCTTCTAATATTTGTTTGTAAAATTTTTAAGTTAACTAAATTGTTATTAATAAAGTTTTTTGTTATTTGTCTATAATCACTAATGTTATCTATAAAAAAGTCAGTAATGTGTGGAAGATCAGATAAGTCAACATTCATAATCAGATTGTTAATGAAATCTTATTTTAGAATTACTATATATGTAATTATTAATGATTAAAATTAAATTGCATATGCATATATGTCCAATTATGGCCTTCTTCCTAAGGATGGAGGTATACAACTTGGGCGTTTATTTTGTGACACGTTTTAATTTCTTTGAAATGTTGTGCTTGTTCTGAGTTTGTTCGCAATTATGGAATTTTCACATAAAGAAAAACGTGGTATGATTGAATGTTACATTCAGTGTGCCTAAAATTCCGCTATAGCTGCTGAACAGTATTTTTATCAATATATTGATCATCGGCATCTTTTTTTGCATTCATTTAAACCACTTTACATTAATTTAGAAGAATATAGTTTATTTACTAAGCCACGTGTCGACATAGAGTTAACGAAACAAAAGAAATAAATGTATTGGCAAGTGCCATTCAGAATTCAGCAACTTCCACCAGACAAATTTGATTTGAAACTGGTACTTGTCAAAGTACTGTAGTCAGGGTTCTAAGAAAATATAAGTTTAATAATAATAATAAAGTTCTTTATTAAATTATATAAAATTACACAGAAAAAATGTTGACTAAACGTAATATTCTCTTGGGCGAAGTTCAACTTGATAGAAAAACAGGTTTATTCGCTGTTCTTCCACTTCACCCGGTGAAAAACAAAAAGAAATAACAAAAATCCAACGATTTACGGTTTGGCTCCAGGCGAAGTAAAAGGTTTCCCAATAGGAACGATATGTTTTTAAAATTAAATAAAATACAAAATATTTGAGACAAAAGCAAAACTTTTTCTTTATTTTATAGTACAACTTATGACAATTATGTTTTGAATAACACATTATTCAAATGTCCACCTCGGCTTCGTTTGCAGGATCGAATCCGATGAACCCAATTTTCGGTAACTTTGTGCAATACATCAGGTGTAATTCGATTAATGCAGCGTTCGATGTTCAATTTCAAAGCGTCAATAGTTCGAGGTTTATTGGCATAGACCAACAACTTTAAATAACCCCACAAGAAGAAGTCCAAAGTTGTTAAATCACAACTTCTTGGAGGCCAATTAACAGTTCCATTTCTGGAGATTACAGACTCACCAAACTTTTCTCTCTTTTTATAAAATTTTTGGATAATAACCAAACATTGTTGAAACGTGTATTTTGACATGATGAATTGTCAAACTATACTAAAAACAAATGAAAGCTAGTGAGATTTCAAAAATTTTAGATATGGTTGCTATGACGTTTTAAAAACATATCGTTCCTATTGGAAAACCCTTTATTACCCACAAAACAGCTATGACGGTGTGTAGTGATATAGCAATTTACAAAGTATGCTATTATGACCCTGATAATTAATTCATTGATATTTATCCATAAAATTTTGAAAAATATCCTTATTAAATTTTGACGTACAATAGCCTTTTATTACATTTGGTAACGAATTATAGCATTTAGACATTCTGTAAGACAACGATTTCTTGAAAAATTCTGACTGGAGTCACGTTCCTTTAAATCGTATATTTAACGTATGTTCGTCAGTTCTAAACTTTATTTTGTTGTATAAGTAAATCGGTGATTTACTCAAGATGATCGTGTGGAAAAGACAAGTAGAATGAAAGAAGCCCTTACTTTCATATTAAGCCAGTGTGAATCTTTTAGCTTATATGAAATATGAGGCGTAAACACGAGTTCTGAATCTTCTGAATTCTAGCAATATTAAAGCTACTTAAATCGTAAACAACGTCACAATATTCAAAACAGAAAAAAATTAATGCATTACACAAAACTATTTTCATATTTACACTTAAAAATTGTCAAATTGTGACCTATACTCAAAAATCAGCTTAACGTAAGTAAAAAGGTGCGTTCTTTCAGATTCCGTAATAATAAAAGGGGATTTCCATTAAAAAAAAACATTGATAACGCCATACCTCATACGCGGGACACCCTGTATGTATGCATTTTATTTAAAAAAATGCTCAAATAAAAATAAAAATCAACATGTTCGAGGATTTTAGCCGGAAACATACATTTTAGGAAATGCTGAATTTATTCCAGACTTTTGGGACACACGGTATATGAAAACCATACCTTCATCTACTGGTCTAAAGGAGAAAGGAGCTTCAATTGACTGCAAAACATATGATTTATAAAAATTTGTTAGCTTATCATCTAACATCATCCATATAAATTGGCAATATCACAGACACTGAATATCTGGTATTGTGACAGGCGTCTGCAGTTTTGTAGATTGTTCAAAAATATATGTAGAAATGATGGACAGTTTCCATTTAAAATTTTATATGGACTGATGAATCGCCTTTACAAACTGCGGAATGTTTAACAGGCATAACAAACATCAATGGCTTCAGCAAAATCACCTCATGTTGAGCAAAGAAGACCTCAAAGTAAATTTGTTTTCAATGTTTGGTGCGGTGTATTTGGTGCAATTATTCTTGGATCTTATATTTCTAAAGGTACATTAACAAGTGATCGCTATCTTCAATTTCCTCAAACGGATTTAGAAAATATGCTGGATGAATTGAATTTGAGAACTTACATGACGCTTCAGTAGTACCAACATGACGGCCATGACCATATAATACCTTTTGTGTTAATCCGCGTACACATTAATAAATATTTACGTTGTGTGTTGTATTTCAAAATGTAGCACACTTATCTGCAGCGCAAATTTAATGCAGGTGCATCATTTTTCGACGCACAAATGTGTGTTGTGCGTTGTGTGTCGCCGATTTGCAGCTCGGCGCATTGTGCATTCTCTTATTATTAGTAGGTTTTATATTTGCAACATTTGTGGAAATAAAGAGTAATAATAATAAAAGATGGGAAGAACAAACACGACAAGCTGCACTAAAAAGAAGAATTAAATGGGAAGAAGTAGGAAGATTAGCACAAGATAGGAATAAATGGAAAAGGTCAACGAAAGAAAGTCCGACAATATTAGATCTAAACGTATAACTAAAGCCAATTAAATTAAAGTAACTTAAGTACCTGTAAGTTTGTTATAAAATTTATATAAGTCCGACACCTAACGGTATAAGGACTAAAGATTAAATAAATAAATAATAATAAAAGAAGATGGAATGGAACAACGAGGATACATTGGCATTCATTCAAGAGTACAAGAAGCATACATTGTTGTGGAATCCTAAACATCAAAGCCATTTTATATCTATTCTCTTGATTTTTGGCCCAAACATATTAATGAGGATTTTAAAATCCACTGATGACATTCGAGGAATTGTCCTGTGCTTTCATCAATTGCTAATGTCGTTAACAAGCCGCTACCGCCATCCTGATTTTCATATTGATCAAGTTGTGTCATCTTTCTTATTATTGAGTTTATTTTTATTTTTACGAATTAAATGATGCATTATAATAAAGGCCGCATAATTCTTTTTTTGAGTAATAAGGCATGGTTAATTAATAATTGCCTTCTACAAGTTATTTTTATTTATTTATCTAATAGAAAGAGGCTTGGTCTATGGTCGCTTAAAAATAAAAACCAAAATTAAAACTAGCACTCGCCCTAATACTACTTCAGTAGCCACTATCATTTTAACTAGAATTACGGTCATTACAATTGCACATGTTATAGCAGGGATGAGCAACCCGTGGCCCACCACACTTTCTCGTGGGGCCCTTCAAAGATTTTACATTTTGACTAAAATTTCTACAGCAACCTCATTTTACCCTAGGCGTGTTATAGTATATTAAGTATTAAGAAGGGTAAGGACATTTTACCGATTGAAGACAATTGTTTGGAGCAGGAGCGAAGTCTGAGATCGATAATTCCTGATGCTTATGACGTTTTTTGCACGATAGAAATGTATTTTTCTTCAAACGTCAGTAAAATGTGACATTATACCACAGAATAATATGTTGGTCGCACTGTAAGTCTATGTCAAATTCGAGGCTAGCCGGTTAGGTTTTGCGTCGGTCTGTGTCAAAACTGATGCAAAACCTAACCTGCTAACCTTGAAATTTCACTTACCGTTCTAGAACTGTAAACATAACTTACTGATCAGGCAACAAACGCAGTAGCTAACTAAAATCTTTGTATCGTGCAAAAACTTTTGGAAATGATGCCGACATCATAGACAGGCACTGATGCCATCATTTCCAAAAATTAAGCATCAGCAAATGTTATGCGGGGCGGCTTTGTTTGACGCTACGTATATGTATCGCAAACGCTACATCGGCAAGCGGCGTAAAGTCAAAGCTGAAAGGGTATTTCAACTCCTTCAGAAACCGGAAAATATGCCCAGCATTTACAAAAATTATAGTCTAAGAGCTGGTGACATTTTTTAGGGATCACTTAGTTAAGGCCCATTTTCTGAGAGAATGTTGCTGGAGGCATGTATAAGTGTCATCTGTAAGGATTCTCCTTGATAGCGGTATCGGAGGGAGGCAGAATACCCCCAATTTTCACTGTAAGTATATGTCAAATTCGTGGTTAGTAGGTTAGGTTTTGCGTCAGTCTGTGTCAAAACTGACGCAAAACCTAACCTGCTAACGTCGAATTTGACATAGACTTACAGTGCCGCCAACATATTATTCATACGTTTCAATTTCCACAGGACTTTTTTAATGTAAGTTATGTCAAATTTGAGGTTAGCAGGTTAGGTTTTCCGTCATTTTTGACAGAGACTGACGCAAAACCTAACCTGCTAACCTCGAATTTGACATATACTTACAGTGAAAATTGGGGTTTTCTGCCTCCCTTTGATACTGCTATCAAGGATAATCCTTACAGATGACACTTATACATGCCTCCAGCAACATTCTCTCAGAAAATGGGCCTTAACTAAGTGATCACTAAAAAATGTCACCTGCTCTCCTACTATTATAACAGAATTTGAATCGCGATTTAGAATATGTATTTAGATCAGAAAAAAAAAACGTTCTTCACCATTTAATATAGAAGTGGAAACAGTTTCGGATGAGCTACAAATGGAGTGAATAGATTTACAAAACGACACGGATTCAAGAAATAAATTTCAAAATGTTCACATACATAATTACTATCAAAATTACATGAATTTAGAAAAATTCCCACGATTAGGCGCACATGCAAAGCAAATAATTGTACTTTTTGGAAGGACCTATGTTTGCGAAAATAATTAAAAGCGATCACCAATCAAGATTAAATGATGTACGGTTTAAAAGCTGCTTGCAAGTTGCTGTGTGGTCTATATCTGCAAATATAGACTAATTGATGACAAAGAAGCAATGTCAAATTTCTCATTAAATAATCTTTTTCCACATATATCTTTCGGCTTTCTCTTTTAATAGTATTTTAATTAATGAGTGTTTTATATCTGTAATTTTTTATACTAGGTTTATCTTGTTAATAAAGAGATAATGTGAGTTGATCATTCAGTGTTTGTATTACGAGTAGAATAAGTTTCTCGCATGCGGCCTCCACAACATTTTTAAATTGGATTAATGGAGTCATAAAGTTCTCATTTTCTGCATCCAATCTATTTTTGAAGGAGTTCACACTGTGAGCGTTCACTGTATCTTCGTTCAATGAGTTCCACGTATACACAACCCGGTTTGTGATCAAGTTTCGCCGAACATTGTTGTTTCTTTCTTTTTTAAATATTTTTGAGTGGCCTCGTAGGTGATTGGTGTTGAAGTGGAAGATGTGTGTAGGTACAGAGTAAAAATTTCCTACTATTTTGAAGGTTTCGATGAGATCACCTCTGAGTCTTCGTTCTCGTAATGTGGAAAGCTTGAAGTGTTTTAGTCTAGATTCATAGGATTCTTCTTTTAAGTTTGGAGGTAACTTAGTCATTCTTCTCGACACTCGCTCTATGTCCTTAACAAAATATGGATTCCACATGTAGTTTGCATATTCCAATTTAGGTCGTATAAACGATTTGTACAGTATTCGAATCATTTCATATGAATGGTCTTTGAATACTTTTGTAATAAGATAGGTAAATGAGTTGGCTTTTCGTTCCCACTTCAGGTTAGAAGTTATAGTGACGCCCAGATCCTTTTGACTGTTAACAGCTTGCAACGGTTGCTTGTTCAAATAGTACTGGTTTTGAGGATTTCTAGGGCCGATATCCAGAACACTCAACTTGGCTTCGTTTAAGGTCATTTTCCAAACCGTAGTCCACTTCTCTACGGTGATGAGATCCTGCATTATTTCTTGTGCTTGCAGAATGGGGTCCCCGAAGATTTTGGTGTTATCTGCGAAGAACATTATATTTGTTTTTATGTCCCTTGCAAGGTCACTGACATATATTAGGAACAGCAGTGGTCCTAGTACTGAACCTTGTGGCACTCCACTGCGCACTTTATAGTTGCTCGTACTCTATAATGATGCCCTTTTAAGAAATGTTCTATCCATTTAAGTAAGTTGCCTCTTACTCCATAATGTTCTAGTTTGAGTTGCAATCTGTTGAAAGGGACTTTATCAAAGGCTTTTTCGAAGTCTATATGACGTCCACTGGTTGTCCATTATCGAAACTTGTAATCCATGCGTTTAAATAGGTGAGTAGTAATTGTTGACCGTCTAGTCTAGGTAGGAATCCATGCTGACTTTGTGGTAAAATTTGGTTATTTAAAAGAAAATCTGTTAATTCCCACGTTATGATTTTTTCCATACATTTGCATGTGCTACAGGTCAAACTAATCGGCCTATAATTGTCAGGATGGAGCCTACCTCCTTTCTTGAATAATGAAGTGACTATTGAATTTTTCCTAATTGGGGCAATTCTCCGGTGTTCACGGATTCATTCATGGCCAATTGGTAGTGGATGCTTTCGCAGCAGTTTTTTAGAAATACTGGTGGTATTTCATCTGGTTAGAAAGTTAATTCGTAAAAATTAATTAAAATTAAAACAACACGAACACATATAGTCCATTTTTTTGCTTTATGATTCAGGGTAGGCTTTGCATTTATATTATTTTAGCAGTGTACAACAGTGTTAGTTACAAAATATAACAAGTCAAAATTAAGATTACGGTGATTGTCAAGTTGACACTTCGATAAAGATCAGTAATGCATAATAAAGAATAGTACTGAGTACTTGCCCAGGACTGCTCGGGAGTAAGACGAACAAAAATCATCCAAATCGGTCAAGTCGTTGTCGAGTTTTTGCATTACTAACACACGGCAATTGATTTTTATATACGGATGGGGCCATAATTATACCGGGTGTCTTAAAATGAAATACATCTAGTATGCTTTGAATTTCCCATAATGCAATCTAAAATTTTACTTGAATTTGGCAAGACTGTAAGTATATGTCAAATTCCATGTAAGAGAAATTTGTCATCAGAAACAGGTATTAGCCAAACCGCAATTGTTCGTATTATAAAAAAAACACAAATTTCATCCTTACCATTTGTGTCTAACGCAACAACTCACAGACGACGATTATGTGAGTCGGACAAATTTTTGCATTTGGTTAATGAACAGATTCAGAACAGAGATGCGCTTTTTACGAAAAATCTTTTGGACTGACGAAGCCACATTCAAGAATACCGGTTCAGTGAATCGACACAATCTACACTATTGTGCAACCGAAAACCCTCATTGTATGAGAAATGTTGATAACCAGCATATCTTGTCGTTGAACGTTTTGGCAGGAATAATCGACGATCATGTGATAGGGCCACATTTTTTTGATGGAGCTTTAATAGGTCAGACCTATTTTAATTTCCTTGAAGAAATCCTTTCTGAGTTAATAGAGGACGTGCCTTTAAATATACGGCAGGGAAGTTATTATCGGCACGATGGTGCGCCACCCCACTACAGCAGAATGGTTCAAAATTTTTTAAATCACGAGTTTGGTGCAAAATGGATTGGCAGAGGCTGCCCTGTAGCTTGGCCCCCAAGGTCTCCTGATTTAACAACACTAGATTTTTTTCTGTGGGGTCACAAAAAATATTGTGTACAGTAGAGCACCTACTACTCCAGACGACATGAAAATAATAATTAGAAATGCGTTTTCCACTATTACTGCTGAAATGTTCAACAGTGTTAGGCACAATCATATTATGCGTTTACAAGCTTGTATTGACCAGAATGGGGGTAATTTTGAACATTTAGCAAATTAGAATAGATTTTAGGTGTTTTCATTTTGGTTATGTCTTTCGATACTTTCTTTTGTATTCATATACTTTCTTTTGTATTCATAGAATAAATTGTTTATTAATAAAAACTTGCTGCTTTCGATACATTATTATTTTACCACCTGAACGGTGTTATTTTTGTAATTTGACTCCATAACAAAAAATGTTACAACAAATTTTTTACTGTTACTGCCACGAAACAAGGTTACTAGAAGAAGTTGCTAAATTTGGACATTTTTCAACTTTAATCGTGTTTAACGGTGTAATTTTCCCATCTGACACCACAATATTTTTATAGGACCGTATAGAGAAAAGATAGTTCTTTCGAAAAAATGTAAAAAATATACAGGGTGTCATTTAAAATAAAAAAGTTGAATGTCACTGCTCAAACCTCAGTAGGCCATGAAATAAAATAAATGTACAATAATATAGAGCATATAATTCTGAACATCTTTTGCTAACAAATTATTTTTCTAATATCAATATTAAATGAACTAACAGGGAGGTGCCGCTATCTTAACTCACCCTGTATATAGATAATAAATTAGTAATATTTTGATTCTTTAATAGCGGATATTTCAACAATGAATGAAGTAATTATAGGAAACTTATATATTTTTGAAAAGAGAATTTTAAGCGCTATCCAATAAACTCATAATATATAGGGTGTTCCATTAAAAAAAAAGTATACAATAAGTCAAAAAGTTCACCCGTGATGCTCAATTGTTTCTTTAAGTAGCAAATTCGGACGGTTTGGATGATATCCTTCAATTCTTATCTGAACAATTCTTTCTATCTGGAATAATAGAAAGTCGCTGGAAGCTGTCAAAATTTGAGGAAACACCCTGTAAATTGAGAAGCTTGGTATTGTGCTTGAAATATTTTTCATGCATTTGCCTTAATGTTTTTATGTTATCAGTCACTTTGGCTTACATGAGTCGCTTGTGCAGCAAAATATTCACAGTATAATGTTAGGAAGTGTAATAAATTCCTCTATAGTCGGAGCATTCTAGTTTCTTTCTTTTTCCGTGTAGTGGTTTTATCCAGTCTACATTTTTCCCACTCTTCTGATATTTTACCTCACTTTCGACTTATCAGTTTTGCAGGTATTTAATCTATAACAGATGCTTTATCATTTTTAAGTTTGGATATGTCTTGCTTTGTATTCTGTTTCTGGTCGTTTTCAGTATTCTGTCCTTACAATTAATGCTGTATTTAATGAAAGCTTTTCTCCCTTGTTTACGATACTGATTCAGTTTCATTGTTTTTCTTTGATCTAAGGTTTTTGTGGGGTAATCTTTGTTCATTTACTGTCTCTCGACAGGAGTATACACTAAAAGGATGTATATTTATTTATTTAAGAATACAAGAAGTAGGCGGCGAAGCCGATAAAACTTCTATCAAGAAAACAAGCAGATACAAACAACTGTATATATTTCGTATGAACAAGATAGTATATTATAAATTAGACTTCGGAAAGTATTACTTAAGTAATAACTAAACATATATTAATAAATTCAATCACAACTCCAAACTGGAATGATGCAATCAGTCGAGGGCGTCCGGTGTGAGTTCGTGTAGATCCTGTAAGGCGCCATTTAGTAAAGGGATAACATAATGCTATAGAATACAGGGTGTCCTGTAATTCAACTGACAAACTTCTGGGAGTTATAGAACTTTAAAATAAACTGTTTAATAGACAAGAATTGGCTAATACAAATATATGTACTAGAAATCTTGATTTATCAAAAGCTTGTTTAGCTCTTTCAGTTTTCTCTTTAAACTCAGTTTTTGTGTAAAAAAAATCTTTGTTTTTGTTTAAGTTCTAAGTTACCTGTTCTCACTTGCTTTATTGTTTGCTTTCATGCTACTTATTAATGATGGTTTCCGTATTTTATTCGAAATAGTG
This sequence comes from Agriotes lineatus, assembly GCA_940337035.1. Taxonomy (NCBI): domain Eukaryota; kingdom Metazoa; phylum Arthropoda; class Insecta; order Coleoptera; family Elateridae; genus Agriotes; species Agriotes lineatus. Next base: position 36,297,595 of record OW679198.1, read on the forward strand.
GTTACAAACGAAGAGGACATGTTGTAACATTGACATTTGAGGAGATTCTTTCAAATTAAGTAAGCTTGATATTTTAGAGCTTCTTTTAAAGTATCTGAATTTGACAAACCACAATTTTATGTTTTTTTTATAGAGAAATGTATAAATGTTTAAAAATCTTCTGCCATAATTGAAACTATTCAAATACGTTTTTATATTATGAAGACATCGATTGCATCTGCTATGATTAAGTATTCCTATATTATGTACTTGAATAGTGTAGTCTTAAGTCCAGATGTATTTAAATACAGCCTTCAGATACACAAAGTACTCAAATTCTACACAGCTTGCCTTCCAACATTTCCAAATCCACTAACAATATTAAATTTCAGTTCGGATAATTCGTTAGACGAATCTGCCGCTGCAAGTGTCAACGCTGTCAAAGCCGAATACAATCTTCCCTCAAATGTAATCGTTATAAAAAATGGAGCAGGCAAAAATGTGCTCTTAAAAGTCGTGCCGTCCTCTGGAAGCACAGAGGTACGTGTATTTGTTATTACTCTTGAATTGTTACTAATTTAGAATTGCAGGAAAATGGCAAGACAACCTATATTTTAAGAACAAACACTGGAGCCGATGGTGAAACCGTGTCACATACTATAATTAAATCTGATGACATTTACGAAGAAGCCGGGATCCATGAGGGTGGCAGGTTGTCCAAAGAAGTTAAGATAGAGTGTTCGGAGAGTAACGATGATATTAATGATGACACGTTCCTGTCCGAAAACCTGTTTGAGCAAGCACTCGTCGGCAGGGGTCTGCAAGAAGACGAAGGCTTCGTGAACGAAATTACAATTGACGACTGCAACAATGTGGACTCAAATAGTGAGGATCCCATTCGGCAGGAAGCACTGGAGAAAGTGTAAATATTAAGAGTACAAGTAAGTTGTACGGGAAATATTTTAACTTATCAAGTTTCAAACTGCTTACTATAATTGAACATTGCATTATATTTATTATAAAATAGAAGGAACTTTGGTTGGTCCAGTGGATGTATGATTTTTTTAAGTTTATCGTTGTTAGAGTTTGAAACAATAAAATGTATATAAGTTACGTAACTGAAGAATTACACTGTATTTTTTTATGAAAAAATTTATTCGTCTGGCTTTCCCTATAATTTGATATGTGCCATATATTTGTGCAGTTTCAACAATACAAAATACATTCTATTAACTCTTCCGAATGGTTGAGACACTTTTACACTTCCATGCAAATTACAACACACCACACTCAATCGTTCTAAACCTTGATACTTGGCTGTTGATACATACCTACCATAAAATACAGGGTGTTCTATTTGAAAATAAATGGATTTGAAAATGGCGTTTTTTAAAATAATATTTTAGTTGTAACACCAGTTTGGTATAAAATAATCTGTTTGTGAAATATCAACAAATAATGAGAGTAAATCAAAAACTCTTGAAAAATCGTAATTTGGATACGTGGCATTTAAGAGCGAAACAAAATTTAGGGTGGAACGTAGGACCCAAAGATACTTCAGTCGTGACAAAACAGTGTATTACATTATAAGTCATAGAAGTGGTCTTTTGCAAGATGAGGAGGCGTGTTGAAGAATGCGAGAATGTGCTAACGTCTGAGACTAGCATGTACACTTTTACAGGACGTGAAGTATACTATTTTTTTAAGAACCTGAAAATTAAACACACAACTTGAAGTTACAACCATCAGATTTCAATTCATCCAAATGTTGGATGGACTGTGTGAGGTAGAACCTGGAGAAGAATGAACTGGTAAAATCTAGCTACAGAGTACAAGAAACAAACCTAAACCATGGATCAGTTGACCTGAAGTGCTGAAATATAGCTTAGATTAGATTATCAGACATAAACGGGATTGGATAGCACATTCATTTACTCAAACTTGGTACAGTAAAACAGGCATGTCAAACATGCGGCCCTTCGCAAGCACACCTGCGGCCAGTGGCGTAACTTGGTACGCGCAAACCCCGCTGCCGCGGTGGGGCTTTGGTCATGAGGGGGCCCTTCGGGCCCCCTAATTTTTTTTCTTTCATTCAAGAAACCCAAGCAGGAAAAAACTTCCTATTTTTATTTTTATAATGGGATGTCCATGCAAACGGCAAAAGTAGTTTTGAATTGCCGGCCTTTAAATTCTAGCTGACATAGATTGTTTTGTAATATTGGGCATAAGTTAATGAAAGTGGCGAATTTTCTGCAGTCGTAAGGCTGATTTGTGTTGACTTAATACTGCCTGTATTGTAAGAATTCTGTAATTTAACATGATTATTAAATATTGGATTTATGGATTGTTTTGACGCCAGTCCCTATTCTCATTCTGTTAGCAGAGTTGCCAGCTGTACTGTAATTACCTAATCCATAATTCCTAAGGTAATTTACGAACTACAATCCCGTAGAAGCGCGAAAAAATGCTACAATTGACACTGTGTCGATTATTGTTTACATTTGTGCATTTTAACTTGGTGAATAGTGAAGTTTTGATATGTTTTAGTAGACATTAGACATTTTCAATTTTAAATATGTTATTTTTTTTCCTTTAAATATTGGCGTATGCGTTGAACCAGTCATTACTCAGCCAATCACAAGGCGTTACGTTAATTGTGCTGCGCACAATCTCAACTTGGTGATTAATGAGTCAGATAAAGGTGTAAGGGAAATTGAATCTTTTTTGTTACTTTTCAAAACACAAATTTTTTGGATTCAGCATAAATTGGTAGGATCTTTTAAGTTCCATTATGGGTGAATTCGTTATAAAATTAAAGAAACTTAACCCTATACGATGGTCTTCCAGAACCCAAGCTCTCACTGCAATTAAATGACTGCTGTTAATAAAATAATATTAACATAAAAAGAAGAATGCAATGTGGAGAGAAGAATCCTTACCAGGGTTGATAATTTTGAATTTGTGATTCTGTGTGTTTTTGTGATAAAATTTTAGGGGAAATTGACATCACTTCAAAAATGCTACAGGATTTGATGAAAACTACAACCTGTATTCGAAAATCCCTAGAATATTTGAAAAAATATCGAAGTGAGTACCACAGTGTTGAATTAGAAGCAACCACTTGAACATAAATCGTACATTTAAAAATAAACGCAGACCGAAAGTTAAAAGACATTTTGACGAACTTTTGGAAGATCAAAGATTTCCTATAGACATTAGCGTTTGCAAAAAAATCTTATAATATAGAAGAATTAAAAGAGTTCACCAACCAGCTGGAAAAATACGGAGAGGAAATAAGAGCCTTAAAAGAAGAGTCCCTGAGGAAAGAAGCCGAATGGGAGAAGGAAAAATCAGAACTCGGAAGTGAAATTGGACAATTGATGAAGAAGATGGAAAGCCAAGAAAGAAGCGAAAAGAGAAATAACATAATTATCAGGGGTGCAGATTTTAGCAAAGTAAACACCAAACAAGAAGTGAAGGAATTTATATGGAAAGAGATAGGAGTAGCCACAAATATAGCGGAAGTATATCAGGTAGGAATCCAAGAAAGGAACGTGACAGTAGTAAAGTTGGAGAACTTTGAACAAAAAATAGAGGTACTAAGACAAAAAAGAAGACTAGGACAACAGGAAATTTATATAAATTGTGACCTAACCCAAGAAGAGCAGAAGATACAGGCAGCTATAAGAAAGGTAGCCAGAGATGAGAAGGCCAAAGGAAAGAAGATCAAAGTGGGGTATAGAAAAGTTGAAATTAATGATACTATATATGAATGGTCCAAAAAAGAAGGAGGAAGCCTGATAAAGAAAGAAGTGCGGGCCCCAAAAAACCTATAAGGACCACAGCTGAAGGTAAAACGGTAATGGATCGGGCTAGGAATATGGATATGAAATAGAATTACTATACAAAACCACAGCAAAGGAATAGGGAGTGGAAGCTAGGAACATGGAATATTAGAGGATTTGTGGCAAAGAAATGGAGCTAGTAGAACAATTTGAAAAACAAGATTTTACAGCAGTAGCTATCACCGAGACTAAGAAAAAAGGCTGCGGCACGCAGTGGATAGGAGACGGAAACGTATTAATATATCCAGGAGTAGATGAAAAGGAGTGGGCCCAATCGGGAGTAGCATGCCTAATCCCAAAGGACAAAGTAGGAAAACTAAGTAAATGGGAACATATAAATGATATAATATTAAAAGTAAGCTGAAGATCCCCACATGCATATCCCGTATGCTAGCCTGCTCCCACCCTGAGCATGATACAAGGTAAGCAATTGTTCGCAGGATAGTAATGATCTCAGGCTTCTAATTAGAAAACAGAGAGAATTAATTTGTTTTATTACACTCTCACAATGAGCCTTCCAGTTAAGATTTTCATCTAGAAATTTAACACTTTTTGATTTACTTATGATCTCATTGTTAATATTTAAGTGTATGGTAAGATCATTACTATTCTGATAGTGATGGAATCTTACATAATTGGTTTTTGAGCTATTGAGACCGTTGTTACTGAACCAATTGACAAGTTCTTTCAGGTTGTCGTTACACATATTTTGTAAAATTGCATTATTTTTATGGGATATAACTAGCGAGGTATCATCTGCATAATAAGTCGCTCCACATTCTTCAGTTAGCACCGTGTTCAAGTCATTAGTATATAAAATAAAGAGAACTGGATCCAAGACAGATCCCTGAGGTACCCCTATGTTAACAGTTAATAGCTTAGAATTGCACGTTAATTTCCCTGTCATGTGGTGGTTACGTTTGATAAAAACAAATTGTTGTCTTTTCCTCAGGAAGCTAACTAGCCAGTTGCGCGCAACACCTCAGATGCCATAGACCTCCAGTTTCTGTATTAGTAAATCATGGATGACGCAATTGAAAGCCTTGCTAAGGTCACAGAATACTCCAGCAGGACTCTCTCCTAGTTCCATACTATCAACTATTTTGCTGTAAAAGAAGTGCATTGCATCAATTGTGGAACAATTTGATCGAAATCCAAATTGATTATTTACCAGTATCTTGTTTTTACTTAAGAATAATTCAAGTCGGTTTATGAAAGCATATTCAAATATTTTAGAAAAAGTAGATAATAGTGCCACTGGACGGTAATTACCTCTAACTTGGGTGTCGCCCTTTTTATGTATAGGAACTATTTTATTTATTTTAAGTGTTTCGGGAAAATACCCGGTTTCAAATGATTGGTTAATTAGATAACATAAGGGTTCTATAACCCACTATTTCTATTAGAAAATTTGGGATTTTGTCATATCCTGCAGATCTTTTACAGTTCAGCTATAGTCAGATTAAGCTTAATAATTCTTCCTGAGAAAAAGGTTGGAGAAACATGCTATTCCCTTTGTAAAACTAATTTTGCACTTCGAGCCGATGGTACTCACAGGGATTTGTTTTACAATATTTAGTGGAGCATCCCTAAAAAAGTTGTTAAAAGTATTTCATATTAAGTAGGGGTCCTCTGTAAGGATTTCATTGTGTTTAATCGTTAATTTTTTTTGTATATTATGACCATTTGAGGCCTTGATCACGCTCTAGGCGGCCTTTGTGGGGTTATCCGTCATCATAACCTTTTGCTGATAATACTCTCTTTTCTTCTCAGAAACTAAACGTACGTGTTGACGCTTGGCCTCTGCATAAATAAAGGAAAAAGGTGGCCACAGCTTTTTTAAATAAAATAATTCTTTCAATTTTATACTTGATTGTTTAACGTCATCATCTATCCACTACACCCGTATTCATAGTCGTTCGCCAGCGGATCGCCGGCGATTCGCCGGAGTTTCGTTATGAATAGTATGTTGGCGGCACTGTATGTCTATGTCAAATTCGAGGTGATCAGGTTAGGTTTTCAGTCAGTTTTGAGAGAAACTGACACGAAATCTAACCTGCTAACCTCGAATTTGACATAGACGTACAGTGTCGCCAACATACTATTCATAACAAAACTCTGGCGAGTCGCCGGCGATCCGCTGGCGAACGACTATGAATACGGGCGTAAGAGTTATTTCGGTTGCGCATTTTTTTAAGTGGAAAATGCATTTGAAAATATGAAATAAAAATACTGTGAAAAGTGTTAAAAGCATCGTTTAGGCAATCTGATTCATACACTGATAACCAGTTTTCGTTTAATAGTGTACCGATAAAATTAGTTATTTGAACAGACGATAAAACTCGATGAACTTCAGGTACAGTCGTGTGCAAATAAATCTGGGACAGTGTTTTTTTCACATGCAGATTCAGTTAAGAATTGAAGAATATCTCCATGGATTTCCTGATATCAGAAAGAGTTACATTAAACTTTAACAGGTACTGAAACCCGTAACTCTCTCTGATAAGAGGAAATCCATGGAAATATTCTTCAAATTCTTAACTGAATCTGCATGTGAAAAAAACACTGTCCCAGATTTATTTGCACACGACTGTACATTATAACTGCTAATAGGGATTTCGCCCTTGGAGTCGAATAAGAGACTATTATGATCAGCAATGAAATTCCATCCAATCTATGAATACCTCTTGTAGGTTTTGTGACAGCGTTGCGGGAAGGATCAAGCAAGGTCTCGACACTTCCGGAATGACTCACCCGGCGCATATATAAATACGCGAAAAGAAAATAAGAGGACAGTCGAAGTGGAAGTCCGAGTGCCGACTCCAGCTTGAAAGAAGCTGCCATATAAATAAACCTGTATGTACGTAAATCTAGCGAGATAAATAACGCGTGTATAACAAATAAATATAGCCATATAAATCATTAATGTTGAAATCGCGTGTAAATAAATAAAGTATATCTGTTGTTAGAAATAATCCTGATTAGTTTATAAATAATGTGTGTTCCGCCTTAATAGTTCTTATGTTGTGTAAATAGATTAAGATAAATCGTTGTAAATAAATGCTTAAAACAGAAGCGGCGTATAATTTTTAATAGCCCCAGAACGTAAAAACGTAACAGTGGCGTCAGGTGTCGGGTTATAGCAGGGGCTATTAAAAAAATATTGGACAAACATTAAATAAACTAATTGACTAACAAGTACCGATAAACGACAGTCAGATAATACATGTAAGTGTGTGTTGTGGATGCCTGTGACAAGATCCCAGAGTGGCAAAATGGAGGCTCAATTAAGCCAACTTTTCCAGCTGATGCAAGTTGGCCAAGAGAAGGCAGAAAAGGCGCAAGAGAAGGCAGAAAAAGCACAAGAGGATTTTAAGGAAGAGTTGAAAGCACGCAGAAAACGCGCAAGAAGAATTGAAAGCCGGCCAAAAGCAGGCAGAAAAGGCGCAGGAAGTACTTAAGGAAGAGCTGAAAGCTGCGCAAGAGGATCTTAAAGAGGTACTTAAGGAAGAGCTAAAAGTCGCGCAAGAGAATCTTAAAGAAGTACTTACGGAAGAGCTGAAAGCTTGACGAAGAAACGGCCGGCAAGAACTACGTGGGGAACCTGAAGAAGAGAATGGAAGAGTTCGGTCTCTGCTGTTGGATACTGGAGCGACGAAGTCCATCGCCAGGTCTGACGTAATACGGGACAAGGGTCAGCTGCTGCCCACCAGGAAACGCCTTCGCACTGCCACGGGAGGCGCAGTGACCACACATGGGGAAATTGATTTGACATTGAAGATTGGGAATCAAACCCTAAAGCATCGGGCCCTGATTGCTGACGTTCGAGTTCATCCTGGGAATAGATGTTAGGAATGAGTGTGGGTTCACTTTAGACCTGGGACGCGGCGTGTTGCCCGTGGGTGGGGAGGAGATTTCCCTACACCCAAGAGAAGAGATCGCAGTACGAGTGGTATTGGCGGAAGATGTTACTCTGCCGGGACGAACCGAGAGGGTCGTGGATGCATACCTGGATGACGATCTCCGGGGCAACGTAGTGCGCAGGATTGAACTCGATTATGACAAGGAGGTCACTTATGGTATCCTGGTTGGGAAGACGTTGGTAAAGACTGAGCTTAAGGTCCCAGTAAGGATGATGAACGTCAACAGGGAACCGGCAACCGTCAGGAGAAACACAATCCTGGGAAGGGGCATGAGCCAACAAGAAGGAAGATCGAAGATCTGGTGGCCCGGTACCAAGACATCTTTGAGTGCGGAGATCATCCCAGCGGCCGTACCAACATCATCATCATGTATCATGTAGCCCCATATTGGGGCAAAGGGCGCCCATGGGGGCGTTTCACTAGCATGTAGATATGACGTGGTGAGGATGCTAGTCTCACGCACTATCTTGGGTCCGTCCGGCTGTTGTAATTCTGTTTGTTAATATCTTCCATTGTTCTCTATCTCTTGCCATTCTTTTTGCTTCATTCCAGCTTAGTCCAGTTTGTTTCAATTCTTCCATGATTGTTCTTCTCCATGTGTTATTTGGTCTGCCCCTTTTTCTTTTCCCTGTCCTGTTATATTCCAGCGCTTGTCTTGTTATATTTCCTGTTGGTTTCCTGAGGGTGTGGCCGATCCATCTCCATTTGCGTTTCTTTATTGTCACTTCTATTCTTTCTTCGTCCGTCATCTTCCATAGATCTTCGTTGCTAATTACTTCCAGCCAAAAAATTCCACATATAATTCTAAGGCATTTATTTATGAATGTCTGTAGTTTTTTGTATTGCGTTTTGTTTTCTTTCCAGGTCTCTGCAGCATATAGTAGTGTGCTTTTTACATTACTGCGGAAAAGTCGGAGTTTTGTTTTCCGGCTGATGTTGTTTGACTTCCAAATTTTATATAGTGCATTGAAAGTGTTTTGTGCTAATCCTATACGCCTTTCTATGTCTCTCTCTGTGCCGCCTTTAATGTTTACTATGCTTCCTAGATAGCAGAATTCTTCCACTCCCTCAATTTCTTTTCCCTCTATTTGTACTTCTGTGTCTTTAGTTTGGTTATTTGCTAATAGTTTGGTTTTATTTATATTTATTAGTAAGCCTGCTTTTCTGGCGTTGTTATTTAATGTGGTAATTTTCTCCTGCATGTGTTTTTTGTTTGTTGTCATCAGGCAAACGTCGTTAGCAAATTCCAAATCCTCTAAGTTGTTGAACACATTCCAGTTTATGCCTGTTTTTCTATCTTCAGTTTTTCTCATAATCCAATCGATCACTATTATGAATAGAAGGGGAGAAAGGATACAGCCTTGCCTCACTCCTCTTTGTATTTCAATTTTTTCAGTAAGTTGCCCTTCGTGTTCTATGTATGCAGTGGAGTTGTTATAGAATAATTTTATTATTGTTATGTATTTATCTGGGATGCCATATTGCTTCAATATCTTCCACATTATTTCCCTGTCTATTGAATCGAAGGCCTTTTGAAAATCTATAAAGGTGATGAGAATATCTTCCTCTACTTCAGCTGTTTGTTCTGCTATGATTCTTAGCGTGTTTATATGATCAATGCAGGATCTGTTAGGTCTAAACCCTGCTTGGTTTTCTCTTAGCTTTGCGGTGATCGGGTCCCTTAGTCTTTCTAGGATTATTCTGGTCATTATTTTACTGCTTATGCTGAGTAGAGTAATTGGTCTCCAGTTCTCGCAGACCTTTCGATTTCCTTTTTTTGGTATTTTAATTATTATGCCTTCTGTCCACTCTCTTGGTATTTCCTCTTGCATCCATATCTTGTTTAGTAGTATGTGGAGCATTTCGGTTGAGTAGTTTAAGTGGGTCTTTAATAGTTCTGATTGGATTCCATCTATTCCTGCAGCTTTATTATTCTTCAGGCGTTGTATTGCGTCCCTTATTTCGGTTTTCGAGATTTTTTCTGCCGGTATATCTAATGTTTCGTGTGGATCTCTCATTTCCTCTATTTCTTCATTTAGTTTAGTGTTTAGCTTGTACATTTCAGCAAAGTGTTCCACCCATCGAGTCTTGATTGCTGCCTGTGTAGAAAGTGTTTCCCCGTTTTTATCCTTTAGCTTGGTTGGTAATGCTCTATTTGATCCCACTAGGTTTTTTATTATCTTGTGCAATGTTCTCGAGTCATGTTTTCTAGCAGCCTCTTCCGCCATATCAGCCATTTTGAGTATAAAGTTCCTTTTATCTTGTCTGGCGCTTTTTTTTACTTCTTTGTTTTCTTTTGCGTACATGTCTTGCCATATTTTCATTTGATCTTGGTTCCTCTCTGCTAGGAGCTTTGCCTTTATTGATTTCCTTCTTTCTATTGTCGTTTTTGTCTCTGTTGATATCCAAGTTTTGTCGCTTCTTTCTCTGTAGCCTATCGTTTCCGCTGCAGTTTCCACTAATGTGTTTTTGAAAAACTCCCAGATCCTTTCGATATGCAATGTCGATAGATCTGCTGTGATGTTTGACTTCCTTTCTAGTACTTCTTTGAACTTCTCTTCCATTTCTGGATGTTCCAATTTGTTTATATTGAATTTCCTTCCTTTTAAATTTGGTTTATAATTGGCTTTTATACTAATTTTAATTTTAGCTCGTACTAGTGTATGATCGGATGCGCAGTCCGCCCCTCTCATAGCTTTTATGTCTTTTAGGGAGTTTCTCCATTTCCTTTCTAGAAGGATGTGGTCTATTTGATTGTGAGTTGTTCTATCCGGTGAGGTCCAAGTTACTTTGTTAATATCTTTATGTTGGAACAATGTTCCCCCTATCATAAAGTTGTTCAGGGCACAGAATTCAATTAATCTTGTGCCGTTGTCATTTTCCTCACCTATCCCATGTCTTCCCATTACATTTTCTTTCCCCTTGTTGTCACTTCCAACCTTTGCGTTCAGGTCTCCCATCAGAATTGTAATATCTCGTTTGTATTTGGTTTTTAGTCTTCTTGTGAAGGCATATAGTTGGTCGTAGAACGCATTTTTAACCTCATCTTCTTGTTGATTCGTTGGGGCATATACGTTGATAATAATTATGTTTCTAAATTTTGCTCTGAGCCTTGCCCATATAATTCTTTCTGATATGCCCTCCCATTCTATCAGTGCTTTCGTTGATGTCCTATTTAACATTATTGCCACTCCTCGTTCTTTGTGCGCCTGTTCATCTTCATATCCGGAGTAAATTATGGAGGTGTCACCTTTTAATCGACGTTGTCCCATTCCGTTCCATCTTGTCTCGCTTATGCCTAATATACTAATGTTGTATTTTTCCATTTCATTTGCTATTTGGTATGTTTTTGTTAGTTCTGCCATTGTTCTTACATTCCAGCAGCCTATAAAGGTATTATTTCTTGTATCAAGATTTGTTTCTTTTGTAATTATTCTTTTTCTTTTCTTCTTACCTTTCATAGGTGACTTATAGTTGTATACTAAACTTTGATTATTTGTTTTGTTAGTGTGTGTGTTTCCTTTATGATCGTTGTCCTTTTTATTTGCCTTTGTCGTTGCCATTTTCCATTTTATGTTGTGAGCCATTACTTTTTTGACTTTTTTGTTTGAGTGATCCGCATGAGCTTTTCTCTCAACGCGTCATCTATGTCGTTTGGAGCTTGGTTTTGGTTTTGGCTTTCTGGGGATCTTTCACTAGTCGTTCTTCCTTTTTTCTTTTCCTGGTCTACTTCTATCTGTACATTTTCCGTCTCTTTTGGTGCTTGTGTTCCCGTTGTTGGATTCTGGCTATGGTTTGTTGTTTCTGCTTGCCGTTCTGTCAATTTTATGACCTTTAGTTGATCCAGTGAAAATTCATCTCCATTTATTATTAGTTTTTCTTTCCTCATAACAACGTGGTGTCCTTTGCTCCTTATTTCTTTCATGTAATTCTTTAATATTTTTCTTTTTTCTTGCATTTCTCTAGGGTAGTCTTCCTCTATGAATATGTTCGTCCCTTTTAGCTTCTTGGTTGCTTTTAGGATTTCTAACTTCCTTGCTCAGGTTTTTAATTCGATTAAGATTGGGCGAACTCTGGTATTGTCTTGCTGTTTCCCGATTCTTCTGATCTCTATTATCTCGTTTTCCATGGACAATGATAAGTCCATGTCCCTTAGAATTACTCTCACTTTTTCTTTCAGTTGGAGGTCGCTTTCTTTTGGTTCCTCTACAACTCCGTGCATGATTATGTTCTTTTTCTTTATTTCTCTTTCTAACATCTCTATTTTCACTTGTTGTTGTTCCAATTTTGTCTTTAATTGGTGGTTTTCTATTTTTAGTTGGCTATTTTCACTTTTTAAATCTTTTAGAACGCTATGTATTGTGTCTAGTTTCGCTTCTACGCTTTCTATTGCCTTTAGTTTCGTGTTTATGTCTTCCAAGATTTTTTCCATTTTGTGGGTTCTTTAGTTTTGGAATTTGACTCGTGACGTGACGCGTACGTGCGCGTGTAGATTTGCTGGGTACGGGCCTGTCTTTGTTGATGAATATGGACGGGGTCGTTGAAATTGGAGCGGGTTTATCGCGGCCAGCTGTTATTTATCCGTTGCCGCGGAAAGAGGTCAGCCCCGGTCGTCCCGTCGAAGGTTGTTCCCTCTTATCGGCCTTCAAGTTGTAAGAATTCCTGTTATATTCCTTAATTACTAATCCTACCTTTTTTATTGTTGTGTCTTTAGTTTCTTATCTCCTTCTCTTAACCTTTCTTGTTGCCGTTCTAATTAGTTTGTCACTAATACTATTTAAATTAACGAAGTTTTAAGAGCGTTTGTCACAAGCTAGCACACTGTTTATTCGCCAGGGCCGGACTCCTCCAATCCTGGGAAGGGGCATGAGCCAACAAGAAGGAAGATCGAAGATCTGGTGGCCCGGTACCAAGACATCTTTGAGTGCGGAGATCATCCCAGCGGCCGTACCAACATAGTAAAACATAAATCATTCGAGTTTGGCAGAAGAGTCTTGCTGAGGACCGACCATGCTGCTCTAAGATGGCTACTGCAGTTCAAGAACCCCGAAGGACAAGTGGCTAGGTGGATCGAGCGCCTACAAGAGTACGACTTTGAAATAAATCATAGGCCTGGCACAGCCCACCGCAACGCCGATGCTTTTATTAACCTTGATTTAATTTCTTGTGTGTAATTTAAGTTTTCAGAGATTAATGTTCCTAAGAAAGTAAACTCCTTAACTCGTTCTATTCTCAAATCTTAATATTACTGCATTATTATTGATTTCTTCATTTTTTCCACTACTTCTTTGTTAAAGTTGTTGAATATTGTCCAGTGGAAGTTGAAGAATGATTTTTTTTTTAAATATGGCTACAGAAGGAATTAAGTCACAAGACCTCGGGGGTCACACTGTAGACATGTTATGACTAATAACTCTGTTTTTGTAAAACTCTCCAAGTAAATTTAAATTTTCTTGTGTTGTCTGAAGTCTTGCCCCATCTTATTGAAAGTAACCCTTTTGTAATTCATTGTCGCGTAACTCTTCAAAAAACGGCGACAAAATTTCAGTACAATATGGTTGTGCATTTAGCAAACCTAAAATTTGAATTATTAAAATAAAATTTAATCGTTTTGCTGCACTTCACTACCTTAAAAAAATATAGGACCTATAACTCTTCTTTTACTTATTGCAGCCCAAACCCCGATTTTTTGTGGGTGAAGCCGTTCTTCAACATAAAAATTGGGATTCTCAGCGCTCCACATACTCACATTTTGTGAATTAATATAGCCAGATAAATAGAACTATGCCTTATCAGTAAAGAAAGTTTTCTCAAACGCATTATCGTTATTCCCTAAATTATTGATAAACCAGTTACAGAATTCCAATCTAACCAGAGGATCCTTTGGCAGCAGTTCCTGATATACTTGCAACCGGTAAGCAAAATAATCAAATTGCTTCTTAATATCCTATGAGATGTTGAATATGAAACATTTAATTGCTGTCCTAAATGGCGAACAGATACGTGTGGTTGTTCTTGCACAATTTGTCTCGCAATTGTTAACTACTTCTTCAGTCCGTATGTTGCTAATAGTATGTATCATTTTTAGGTCGTGGGCCAAAAGGTTTAATTTCAAAATTGTTCCGCCCCATAATATTTCTAATAGTTCTTTTAGATATCTAAAACTACAAAGTCGAAAATTAAAGCAACAGTTAAGTTTTATGCATAACTAGCAAGATGGCCGTTCTTCGTACGGACTACAAATGTTTTTTCTTCTAAATCCTAAACGAATTCTAGAATGCTCCCCTCCTCCCTCACTCAATACGCTAAAGGCTAAACTAACAAACGCTACAGAACAATATTCTTCCGAAAAAAGTTCTCCATATTATGCTTCATGTATCCCCTAGAAATGTGTATGTAATTGTCGTTCTCCTTGTATAGATTGATAAAACTATAGGTTTAGTATAAGAATAATAATAAATGTACTTATTAAATGTTGTGTTCATAAGTTGTAGCAACATACCAGTTTCCACCACTTGGAGGTGGAATTTCGGAAATCCTATTTTATTCTAAACCGAACACACGGAAAAAATCAATGTCTTTAACCTCTTTTTAACTTCTTTTTACTTTTACCCTATTTTTACTCCTTTCACAATGAAATTTAGAATAAAAACTTTAAACCACTTTCTAAATATTTAAAAAACACACATATGCCCAAAAACAATGCCAGGAACCACAGGAAATATGAAAGGTTCTATAATTCACCTCTGAATCCAAATTCGCATCTTTAGGAGTTGATCTGTGCACAATCCTGAATTACGTTTTTAGGAACTTGTATAGGTAACCTTTCTAAGTAATAACCAAATTGATATAGGTATTCTAGGGCCTTTAGAGAAAAAAATCGTGAAAAGATATTTCACCTATTTTTTTCTCTTTAGGGGTGGAATTTCGAAAAATTTTTTCCTTGCTCTTCGCTACATAACTGAAGGACTCTTCGTGCCAAATTTCAAGTTCCTGGTACCAAGAATTACTACGGATCCGCGTTGTTGAGTTGGTGGTTTATCTTCTGTATATATATATATATTATAGCGGTATACCGGTTTCATCCCCTTGTGGGTGAAATTTCTAAAAACCTTTTCTACCTCATTTTAGTCTAAAATGCACGCACCTATAAGAAAAAATCAATAGTTTTAACCCCCTACCCTTTTCTACTTTTGCCACTTTATTGCACCTTTAGGGGTAATATTTTAAAAACTCTTATTAGATGCCTTTGAAAAGATTTTAAAAATACATCTATATGCCAACAAATAATGTTAGAACTCAATAAACATAGGAGATACGAAGAGTTCTTTAATTCACCCCGAATCCAGATTTGCACCTTTAAGGGTTGATTAGCGCAAAATCCTGAAATACGTTTCTAGGTATTTGCATTGACAATCTTTGAAAGTAAACACCTAAGTCGCTATCTCATCGGGTCTAAGAGATATTGAGGAACTCGTGAAAACACACTTTATTACTGGAACTCACAGCGAAAAAAATTAATAATTTTAACCCCCCTATCCCTCTTCAGTTTTTCCTCCTTTTACCCCTTCAGGATTAAAATTTTCAAATTTCCTTACACCCCTTTCTAAATATTTTAAAAATACAGCCATATGCCAAAAAGAAAGAATGTTATAACTCAATAAACATAGGAGATATGAAGGATTCTTTAATTCACCCTTCATCCAGATTTGCACCTTTAGGGGTTGATTAGGGCAAAATCCTAAAATACGTTTCTAGGTATTTTCATTGATAATCTTTGCAAGTAAACACCAAGTAGCTATCTCATCGGGTCTAAGAGATATTTAGGAATTCGTGAAAACACATTTTACCCCTTTTTACCCCCGTAGGGGTAGAATTTCAAAAAATCCTTTTTAACCCATTTTATTGTGAAATGAAACTTACAGCGAAAAAAAAATTTAACCCCCTGCCCCTTTCCAGTTTTTCCTCCTTTTACCCCTTTAGGGTTAAAATTTTTAAATTCCCTTACATCCATTTCTAAATATTTTAAAAATACATCTATATGCCGAAAAAATAATGTTCTAACTTAATAAACATAGGAGATACGAAGGGTTCTTTAATTCATCCCCCAATCCAGATTTGCTCCTTTAGGGGTTGACTAGGGCAAAATCATAAAATACGTTTCTAGGTATTTGCATTGATAATCTTTGCAAGCAAAGATCAAATCGATATCTTATCGGGTGTAAGAGATATAGATAAGTCGTTAAAATACATTTTACCTCTTTTCACCCCCTTAGGGGTCGAGTTTCAAAAAATCCCTTCTTAGCACTACCTTACGTAACAAATTGAACCATCCACCCAAATTTCAACTTCGTAGTACCAGCGGTTACGGCTCTGCGTTGATTAATCAGGCTTGTGACTTTCCTTTATATATGTATATAGATTAATACCTACGTATGTCCCAAAAGTCACTAAGCCGGGCAAAGATTTCAGTTTCACCGAGGTCTGGCCTGTCGGCTTTATAATGCCCGTAGGCCTTTGTAATTTATAGTTTTCTGTCACCTTTAATGACTTTTGGCATATTTACTTTAGTACTATAATTTGTTGACAGATAGATATCGATGACGCCGACGTCCATACATATTAAGCCTAGTGGCAAACAAAGTATGAAAGCACTGGCAACATTGCACGTTTAACTACAAAATGTCAAATTAGACACTTTCGTGAGCCTTCTGTACATAACAGCTGATTCTGACAAAGTGTCAGAAAGAGATTCTGGGGAGTTTTAATTTTATTAAACATAAAAACAAAATTCCATGTCTACCTACTTGGCAAATAACTATTGAACGGTTTATAGTTTACGCTCCCGAAATTTGAACAGAACGATACGGGACACCTTGTACAATACTGATTTACACACTTTCCGATTCATTAGGATAAATACCAGATTCCAGCGATAAGTTTATTATTCCATATACCTAATGGATCAACTAAGTACTCAGCACAACTTTCTTAAATAAATACAGGGTGTATCTGAATTGCTTGGCCAAACTTTACCAACGTGATGTATGGAACAAAACCTATCTTACTTGAGGACTTTCCATGGGAAATTTCAACCTTGTTTCTGAGGAGTACTTAAATAATAATTTTCTGAATCGTAGGATTGGGAGAGGTGGGCCAGTCGCATGGCCACCGTGCTCTCCAGACTGCAATCCGTTAGATTTTTTCTTATGGGGCCACCTAAAACATCTTGTTTACTCTAGGCCGCTTTTTACCTTAGAACCTTGGTTCTCAAACTTTTTGAAGTCGGGGAACACTAAACTCTGATATATTTTTAGGCGGAACATCTACAATACAGCATAAACTTTAAAACAGGGGGCGCGGGTTGCTAACCTTGTTGAAACCAAAAGAGCAATAAAAAACAGAATAATGTTCGCAAAAACACTCCATTATTATAGAGCAAAAAAGAAACGGAATCGTGTCGCAGCGTGTGATTGGCAACCCCCTGCTTCCAAGTGCTACTTTTACAAAATAATATGTATATAAATAAAATATGTACCGATATTGATTGATGCAAATATATTTATTGAAAACATAATTAAAATTACAATACTTTTAAAAAATCTCAAACTTAATGCGATGCATGAGCTTGACGATCTTTACAGATCTCAGCGATATTGGGACGAATAAATGATAACGCCACACGCATTTCTTCTTCTAAATTCCCTAGTCTCTCGCGTTTGTTTGTCTTTATATTGACCATAGTTGAAAATCCTGCTTCGCAAAGATATGACGTGGAAAATAACAATAATATGTTCAGGGATTTTTTGCTTATACTCGGGTATTCATCTTTAACAGAGATTTAAAAAATTTCAGGAGTGTTTTCATGGAACTGTAATTTTAATCCACGATCTGAAGAAAGCGACGTCAATTCCTCTTCTTCATTTAAAGTAAAACTAGAAAATTCGGAATAAATAAACGGGTTTCTTTCTTTCATTATTAAAGAAACGATTGCCTCGTTGGTATTTTGCACAGAGGGGAACATTTCTGTGTCTGTGTCTCTCTCTCTTACGTGTCTTTTCCCGAGTAAAACTCTTTTTCATTGCACATAATTTGTCAGTCGATGTAAGAATGTTTTCATCTTTTCCTTGCATACTTATATTGACACTATTGAAGTATTCAAAAATATCAGACAAATACGCCAAATTATTGCACCAATCATTATTTTTTAGATAATTTACAAAAGTTTTTTGATTTTCTGTTTCAAAAAAAACAAACAATCCATTTTTTAATTTCAACACACGATTTAAAACCTTTCCTTGTGACAACCACCTCACTTCGGTATGAAAAAGCA
This sequence comes from Agriotes lineatus, assembly GCA_940337035.1. NCBI lineage: Eukaryota > Metazoa > Arthropoda > Insecta > Coleoptera > Elateridae > Agriotes > Agriotes lineatus. Next base: position 36,315,675 of record OW679198.1, read on the forward strand.
AACACACATAATCTGCTTCCATCGATGAACAAAGTTGTTTTTGAATTCGGCTTTTCATCGGTCTCATTTTAATAAAATTAACCATGGTAACTACTTGGTCAAATACTTCGTTTAATTTCTTGGGCATTGTCTTTATGACAAGTACTTCTCGGTGCAAGAAACAATGATGAAATATTATATTTGAATTTATGGTTTTAGCTAAAGCCACAAATCCTTTGATTGATCCCGTCATGGACGCTGCTCCATCGGTACAAATACCGACACAATGATCCCATGATAATTTTAAAGCATTCAAATACGATGTTATTGCATCAAACAAGTCCTGACCAGTTGTACGACCCAAAAGTTCTTTGCAGCATAAAAATTGATTTATTATCTTTTGTTCATAAATAAATCGTACAAAGCCTAAGAGCTGCGCCTTGCCACTTATATCAATTGGTTCGTCTACATGTAATGCAAAAGGCATATTAACAAGCTTACCTGCGACTGTTCTTTCAATGTTGCAGGACATGTCATTAATTCTTCTACGAATCGTATCATCAGATACCGGAATCTTTAAAATTTCCTTCTTTGCTTCTTCCCCAACCATAATTGTCACAGCAGGCAGGTAAAATGAGAGATTCTGCTATCGTGTGTGGCTTTAATTTTAATGCTACTAACTCAGCAATTTTATACGACGCAAGTTGAACTTTATCACTTACTTTCATTATTTTTTCAAATTGTTTTCTTTGTTTGCCTTGCATTTCTAAAAGCCTTTTAAAATATTCTTTGTTTTTTGTTAAAAGATTTTTATGTTCAATTGTCAAATGACGCCTTAATTTAGCGGGCGCCATAGCGCTATTGGCTAATTTTTTTCCGCATACAATGCAGAGAGGAGTTGGACAATCTGTATTTCCGGTCCAGGTAAATCCAAATTTTAAGTATTCTTCGTCATACAAACGATTGACATTTCGAGTTGATTTCACAATTTTTCTATTTTCTTCATTCTCTTCAATTCTACTAGTGCTAGCAGTAGCATTGTCATTATCGTAATCAAGACGAGGTTTCTTTACGACGAAATTATCCATTACTATAAATTTTAAAAAAATGCAATATAAATCAATAAATAATATGGTGCAAAACTTACCTAAATTTATTTAATCCAAAAAATTCAAATTAAGAGAATTAAAATTTGAACTGCATATGAGTCACATTAACACGCGAATATATTGATTGCTTTAATTAAATTATATGTAGAGAGATCTTTGTCTAAAGCCTATTCCACAATTAAAGTGTAGTTACGGATGTCGGGCGCGTTTCTCACCTAATTCACCAAAGGGGATTCCCCCTAGCGAAAGAGTAGAGTAACACGCATGCGCCCGACATCCGTAACGACGTCAGACTTTAATTGTGGAATCTACAATTAATCTACAATCGGCTTAAGTAGAATTTTGATAACTGCAATAATATTTTATGTTTCCAAGAAGTAATTTTAACCCGAAATATATTTTTATTCATACAAAGCCGAATGGTACAGTCGTGGAAATATAAACCGGGGGACAAGTCCTGTAAGCGTGTAAGGCAATATTTCACTATTTGAATATTGCAATTGTGCCTTCCTAATTGTTTATGAAATCCTATCTACCACATGCCTATGAACCAAAAAGAACTGGTTAATGCAATATAAGCAGCTTGGGATAGCATCGACAATGAATTCATTACGACGATTTAACTTAGGCAAATTTTAGTGTCCCGCTTTATATTTCCGCAATAGTACGTGTATATTTTACATTGAATTTATTTTTATTTTCAAAAAATTTTTAATTGAATTATACATTTGATTTTTCGCGGAACACTTGAAAGTGCATCGCGGAACACCAGTGTTCCGCGGAACACGCTTTGAGAACCAAGGCCTTAGAAGACCTCAGCAGCCGAATACAACATAGTTTTCGTGTAGTTTGGAACAGCCCCGGAATTCTTGAGCGAGCTCGACGCTGTGAAGCTTGTATTGCTGCTGAAGAGGATATTTTGAATACTTACTCTAACGTCTAACCATTGCACATACAGGGTGTCATTAAAGTCAACCGTGTCACTTCTGGAGATGCTATATGGAGTTGAAAAGTCCTAATCCATTTTTAACTTAGCAGTTTTCGTAAAAACTTATGAGCATACTCCTGCACGCTTTACATTTTTACTACAAATGTCAAACACGGAATTATTTATTACATTGACATTAATTAATAACAAAAAAACATCAAAAACACAGTAGGTACCATACAGCGGTTCACAAAATTTCAATGGTGAAATCTGAAGAAATTATGCTTGTAAGCCAAAAATAATTAGGACTTTTCGACTCCATATAGCGTCCTCTAGCATGTCCAGAAGTGACACGGTTGAATTTAATGACACCTTGTATAATGAATCATGTTAATAACAAATCTATACGATATGAAATTTGTTCTTGCCGTTTTAATAAAAATTGTTACTAATTATTCGCAATTTTGAAAATTGCGTGTAACTTTTTAAGGAAGCATTTTCGGACACGTTTATAAGAACTTTTTTTGTAGTTTTATTCCATACATCACGTTGGTAAAGTTTGGCCAAGCAATTCAGACACACCCTGTATAGGAATACTATCCTGACCTACCTATTTAAAAATTTTTAAATTCATGATACAGACAGACCTCACCGTTCACGAGGGTGATGTTCCAGATGAATGCCGCGAAGCGCAAAACTGCGATGCGCAAGTAAACACATAGATGATAAAAACGGAGTTAGGTTCCATTAACTAGATTTATTTATACTATGCGACCTCAAAACACCAAAACTTTTCTGCATTTTTTGTCTAAGAAATCTGAAGCAGAAACTTTACGCTTTGATGACATGGTTTCTGTGTTTTAAAAATTAAACTCAACTGAATTTTCGGCAGAAACGCTCGAGAAGTAGTAAAACTTGAACTAAAATACCATACGTAACATAAGTCTGCCACTTCAATCTAGAGCTCGAATGTCCATTTGTTTATTCAAGATATAATTTTACAATTTATTTCAGGTCCAATTTGGTAATAAGAGATTCAAAGGAATAGGCTCGATAAGTGTGTTTAAAAGTTCATGATAAATGGTATTTAGGTGTTTATGACATAAACCGCATACGTCTGCTTTATTTACTTACGGCCGGTCTTATAAAGGTCACTAATCTGACGTTAAAATAAGCAAAAGCTCATCAAAACGTTGGTGCTTATGACATTATTCATTAGTAAACAAATTTTTATGCGCTTTTGTTTATTTTAACAGCGAATTAAAGTTAACGTCAGATTAGTGGCCTTTATAAGACCGGCCGTTAGTGTGTGAAAGTTGAAACAGTTGGCAGTTCCATTCGTGAACGGCAAAGAAGAGGGAGCAAAAGGTGCCCCGCATAAAATCAAATCAGCGAACGGCGAGGTCTGTCTGTAGCTTAAAGATTTCATCCTTATTAATACGTAAGACGATGATTGTATTTGAAGGTGGTGTCCCCTTTTCCAACATTTTTAAACCACTTGTGAAGTGGCAGCACCACGTTCCCATGGCGAAAGTTATTACATGCCACGTTTGGTCCTGCCCCAACTTACCTTACATCTTTTTTTGCTAAATGATGAATGGTTTTTTTCTAATAAAATAGTGAGGATTACATTTGGCAGGAAGCGCCGGAGAAACTGTTAATTGTAAGAGTACAAGTGAATTGTACTGGAAATATTTTTACTTACGATAATTGAACATTGCATTATATTTATTGTAAAATAAAAGGAACTTTGGTTGGCCCAGTGGATAACAATAAAATGTATACAGGTAGCCCAAAAATGTGTGGAACATGACAATTCCATGAGTTGGAAAATGCTATTTGATATACGAGTATCAGAAATGGAAAACGTAATAATTGCTTTACTAGCTAGACAACAAGTTCAATAAGTACATGTTGCATCTTGTTTTCTCATAGTAAAATATACATCCATTACTCTCTACCACACTTACGCTCTATGTTCCTTACAATTTTAAGCAACCGGTATAAGAAGAACTACACAGTATATTTTTTATGAAAAAATTTATTCGTCTAGCTTTCCCTATAATTTGACATGTGCCATATATTTCTGCAGTTTCAACAATACAAAATACATTCTATTAACTCTTCCGAATGGTTGAGACACATTCACACTTCCCATGCAAATTTGAATTATAAAAATTTAAGTAACGCGACAAACAATTTTGCCATTTCATCACAGGTATATTCAATCATCACTTATTGCGAATCAACTAAGGGCATAAGTACGCTAACAACTGCAAGGGAAGTTCTGCATGCATCTTGAAAGTTTAACACCGAGACATTGCTTTGTAAGTAACTAGCATTATAGCCTTTAGGATACAAAAATATGCGAAGTCGGTTACAGCAGAGCGGATCGTAGGGCGAACATACAACCAGCTGACAGTAAGGCAGCTACGGGCACAGTGACTAGCCATGCATAAATTATGTTCCTGAAACAAAAACAACATTAAGATATGCCAAAACTATTACTACATCACAGTGTTAATACAGTCTAATTTTTTTTTTATGTATCGACACAAAAAAACTCATAAAAACGTTCATAAATTGGAAACGCTGAAGGAAATTTAAAAGAAAATTTACAGCTGAATGTAGAACCTATAGGGGCTTGAATAGCAGTAAAGAAATAGAGTTCCATTAAAAAAAAACTTTCTTAAGCCTAACTTTTCGGGACACCCTGTATATTTCAAAATATTGCGTTAGAAAGCAGCTTGAGCTTCACCTTGAAAGCAACCCTGAGGTGTCCCAATCAACACAGCCAGAAGCTGCAATTTTGGTCTCCAAGAAGCCCACAGCGCTGGCCCCTGTTTCCCTGGCGGAAATATTAAAGCCAGGTTAGTTTTTATTTAGAATAGCGATACGAAGTGAGAAGCAATTGCAACCCCTCTGGCAATTGTTTCGTTGAATGATTGCGTATAGCAGTTAATGGGGGTTTACCCGCAGCCAACATGAAGTTATTGCATCATGTGCTAACGTAGCGTGTTTACCTGAATTGAACGTGCCCAGGCAATGCCCATGTCCCAGCGTTTTCCAGCAACAAGCGTGTTTAAACAACAGACAGCGTCGCCTAGGATGTAATTGTGCGCGGAATTTAAATACATCCCGCGCTATCGGAGTTTGACTTTGCGTCGACAGTTGAACATTAACGCACTATTTAAGGTGCTTTCATGGATGTAGCGTACGTCTTTTTATATGAATAGTGTGTATTTTTATGTAATAACGCGAGTAGAAACAAACAGCTTTTGCTGGTAGATAATTGAAGTATTGTTGACAGCTTCACTGTATGCTTGGACGTCGTTTATTCTTGGTGTTTTATGTATGTTTTTCTTACAGATTATAGATCTTTTTATGTAAACTGTTGGGCTTTTATTGCTGGCAGTCTTTGCATACATCATTTTAGCATTCCAAGTGACAACGAGCAATTCCAGAACAATATTAGCTTTTCCTTAGCCGCACTGAAGATTTTAATAGAGTTTTATGTCTCTACGACTGTTTAAGCGAGCTACTCCAGGGCAATATAAATTAATAGTACAGTAGAGCTATGTAAAAGTACCGTTTCAATATGGTGCCCAACGCAAGGGCTGAATAGAAGTACTGTTACTATACTTGTTTTTGTTTGATATCCCCGTTTTACTCTTTTCACTCCTTGGTAAAAGTTTCTAATGTCATTATTTTGGTATTTTTCTTGTATTTATTCCACCATTTATATCTTGTATCTTTTTCATTCTACATATTGTTTTACACTTCCTTTTTTGTTCTTTGTATCCGCATTTCTTTCCAGTTTTTTCCTGGAGCATCTTCATCCTTGCTTTTTGTTATTCAGTGTCATACCATTCTTGCCTCGAGCTTAATTGTCTTGTAAGATGTTCTTCGGCTGTTTTCTTTCTATTGCCTTTATTCTGTCTTTTACACGTTCATGTCTTCATTCTCTTCTAACTTTTCTTCATAGTTTGTTCATACTTTGCTCTTGTAAACTATTGCTTTCCTCGTTCTTATCCTGCTTGTTGCTGCCTTTTTTGGTATTTTTGTTTCAGTTTTACTCTCACTAGAACATGATCAGAGTCTAGATCTGGCGCTCTATACGATCTTACATCTTTTATACAACTCTCATTCTTTATTTCAATTAATACATGGTCTATCTGGTTTCTTTTGTTTCCAACTGGCAACCTCTATGCAATTGCTTTATGCTGGGGCAGCATGTGATCTTTGTCTTCATATTTCTTCTCATCACTAGGTCTATCAGCAGTCTCCCGTTTTCATTGATTGCTGGGTGCATGCTGTGTTATCTATTGTAAGTTGCTATATTAGTTTGTTTCCCATTTTTAAAAAATTATCTTCATGGCATATTCAGGTATTTTCTCAAGTGTTGTCGAATACTTCATAAAATCTTTCTTTAATGCCGAGGTAATAAAATATGAGCTCTCTTTGCTACAATCAGGAAAGAAGGGGCCTAATATTTCTAACCAACGAACAATAAATATTTGCTAGAAACTTGTGGGAGTAGCTAGAAGGGAAAACGAATAAGGAACTACCAAAGTAAAATTTAAATTTGAAAGACTGCAATGGTATACTATATATACATTCTGGCTATACATTCCTATGTGGAATTGAAGTCGTTCCTTGGAGCTCTTCTGATTTTGTTAGTGAGGTGGTTCGTTCTCTCCATTATTCTTTACAGGTCGTTGTGTTTCTTTGCTTCCTCTGATATTTACCTCCATATTTTCCTATCTTTTATTTTCTCTCCATTTATCAATTGTCATGGTTTTTGTGTAATTTTTATTACTTGATCTTCCCAATCTTATCTTCGGTCTCCCCTTTGCTCTCGTTTCCTGTGGCTTCCATTTCATTGTCTTCATAATTGAATCTTCTTTTCTGTTTATATGTTCGTACCAATGTATTCTTCTGGCTTTAATTTCTTTTACTATATTTTCTCCTTTTAATATTTCCTCTATCTCTTGGTTTGTTAATATTATATATAGTTCTTCATTTATCTTCTTTGGTCCATATATTCTTCTAATTACCTTTCTTTCAATTATTTTTTAGTTTCTCTGCATCTTTATTTGTTTCGCTTGCGTATAGTACTGCTGGTCATATTGCTACTTGGTACACTCTCATTTTTGTTTCCTTACTTACCTGTTTACTTCTCATAATTTTTTTAAATCTGTAGTATGCGTTGTGTCCTGATTTTATTCTTTGTGCTATTTCTATACTTCTCTTGTTTTTGTTACTTAGGACTGTTCCAAGGTATTTGAAGGTTTGGACTTGCTTGAATTTATATTTTCCCATTACTATTTCTGGTTTATTTTCTAATGTCTGTTCTCTACTAATTTTCATGTATTTGGTTTTTTTTTTGGTTTATTTCTAAACCTCATTTTCGTGCTTTATCGTCCATTTTCTTTGTTATTTTCTTCAAGCTTCTCTTATCTCTTGTCACTACTGCAATGTCATCAGCATACGCAACTACTTGTGTTGACTTTTGTATTATGGATCCGGTTATTTTACAATTTCTTATTACACCCTCTAATGCTATGTTAAATAGGGCTGCGGAGAGCCCACCCCCTTGCTTTACTCCTTTTGTTTGTTTCACTGGGTTTGTTAATCCTTCTTATGTAATTACAGCAGCCTTTAATTTCTCCAATGTCATTTTTATTAGTCACTTTATCTTTGTTGGTATTTCTAATATTGATATATCTTCCATTATCGTTTTCCTTTCCAAACTGTCAAATGCTTGTTTACAATCTATATATAATATATGCAGCTCAATTTCTCTCTCATAGCATTTTTCTATCACTTGATTTAGTATGTGTATTGCATCAATTGTAGATTTTCCTTGCCCGAATCCATTTTGATATTCTCCTATCTCTTGTATGTATTTATTCAATCTTATTAGTATTATTGATAATAGCATTTTGTACACTATATTTAGTAGCATTATTCTTCGATAATTGTCACACTTTGTTAGATCCCCATTTTTTGGTATAGCCATTCTTCAGGCATTACTTCTTTTTCCCATACTGTCAGTAGTAGCTCATATATTCTTGATTTTAGCTCATTTCCCCCATTTCTTAACATTTCATTATGTATACTATCTGACCCTGGTGCTTTTCCATTTTTTAAGTTATTTATAATATTATTTACTTCCTCTTGTGTTTGGTTTTCCACTGTTTCTTCTTGCATGTTATTAGATTCTTCATCTTCACCAACATCTTCTTCTGCTGTTTCCATGTGCTCTAGGTACTCTTGTCATTTCTTTTTGTTTATTTTTATTATTGCATTCTTCCTTGCTTGTTGTCTTATTTGAATATATAATTTTGTGTTGTTCTAGTTGTCCTTTTCTAGCTTGTCCATTTCGGTTTCTTATCTTTTAGCAATTTTATTCGGTTTTTTCGTATTTGCTTGAACCGTTCATAATCTTCTTCCTTGCTTGATCTTATTCATTTTATTCTTGCAACTCTCTTTTTCTTAATCATTTCGTCGCACTCATCATCATACCAATTATTTTTCTTCTCTAATTGTTTTCTCTTTATGGTTTTTTCTGATGCTTCCATTATTGCAGTTTTTATGTTTTCCCATTCGTTTTCTATGTTTTAATTTTTGTTTCTCCCTCCTATTTGTGTTCTGACTTCTTGGAACTTTATTTTATTTGCTTTATTACTTAGACTTCCTACACTCCATTTTTTTGTTATTCTTTTGATTTTATTATCTCCTACCAGTCGTAAATTTGCTTTAGCTATAACTAGGTAGTGGTTCGTATTTACACTGGTTCCTCTGTCTATAGGATCTGACATCCTCTACTATATTTTCTCTTTTCTTTTTAATTAGAATGTGGTCTATCTGGTTTCCTTCGGTTTGTCCTGGTTTTGTCCATGTGATTTTGTGTTCCTTTTTATGTTTGTATTTCGTGCTTACTATAAACAAATTAAATTCTTCTGCTAGGTTGCATAGTCTTGTCCCATTGTCGTTAGTTTTTTCATGCAGTGTTTCTTTGCCTCCTACGTTTCGTATGTGTTCTTCTTTTCCTATCATTGCATTCAAATCCCCTAAAACTATTGTAACGAATGCGAGAACGACCTTGCAGCCGAATTCTGAGCGGCAGGCGAGTCAGTCTTCGGGGTGACTAATACACGTGCAGACAGATGGTCATATTCGAGATGCGACTCTGGGGCCAGCTGCAAACACGTTCCAGACTTACGGATCGATCTAGAAGCAGGTGTGCATGATGAGTCATTTCGAACGGATGCCCTGAGAACGGGCCCGAGGTCAAATGCGTCATGCTTCCGTCTGGAGTTTCCAGTGAATATCGAGACTATCTGGAAGCTTCCGGAAAGGAATTATTGGCCATATAAATACCCGGCCGTCGGACCCGCAGTTCAGTTAGTTCAGTCCTGAGTTCAGTTCGGAATTCACGTAGAGCTCCCACATAAATAAAAGTCCGTGTGTACATATAACTATTGACATAAATAACCATATAAATAGAAATAAATCGTTAGTGTTAAGAGTGAAATAAATAAATAGTTGAAGTTTAACCAGTGTAAATATTAAATAAATGTATCGATAGATATAGTGCCTGTAGTTTAAGTAATTTGTAATCGGCTTGATAATTCTCGTGTGTTTGTAAATAATAATAATTAATCCAATAGTTGTAAATAAATGTTTAATACGAGAAGCGTCGTAAGAATTTTTAAATAGCCCGAACGTAAAAACGCTATTAACATGTCGTCTACATAAGCTATTGTTTATGTCTCTCAGTTAATTATTGTGCCATTTACTTTTCTTATGATTCCTTCCAAACTAGATTCAACAGTGTAGCAGATATTACGTCGCCTTGCTTTACTCCAGTGCTGATTTTGAATTATTCAAATTCTCGTCTAGTTCAATTTTGTTTGCTATATCAATAAATTTGTCCATCAAGTTTTCTGAAGCCTCGGAAATTCCTTCTGGGATTGCAAAAATCATTAAATTTCTTTTCCTTAATTTGTTTTCCAGCATCAGTATTCGTGTTTCCTGTTGTTTTATGACTTCCTTCAGTTGATTGGTTTCTTCGTTTTGCTTTTTAATATTACAATTCGTTTCGTCCATTTTCTGGTCCATTTTATTTAATTTAGCCATAATAGCCAAGAGTGTAATATTTCCAACGCTTTCATCCATTGTTATATCATTGAACGCAGCCAATGCAACCTTGAAGAGGTTTATGCTAGCAGGATTGTGTTTTGGAACGCACCGCGTGATGTTCGCGTATCTGGCCTTGTCGTTGGTGTTACGTTTCGGGGCAAACTCGGCCTTATATCTTTAGTTTAAAATTATGCTAGCACTTTCAGTTTCCGGGTTGTTCTAATTTATGATTCTATTCTGTCACTTCTTCACTATCAATTGGCCACTATTTTTCACTAATATTTTTTAAGGATTCCTACGTACTACAAAAAAATTATTTTAGAACACACGGCCGCTCCTACATACCAAAAAAGTCATATGTCATATTAGTTGGTTATATATTGGTTTATTATTTATTATTTTTGGTATAAATCAAATTATTTTATCCACAACCCATATATTATGATGGCATAATTAATACTAGTTTCAGATGTACGTATTATGGGGCTTGTAAGACACTAGAATTTTATAGGGTTCACAATTATTAATTACTGTGATGATCCATCTTCTTTGATGTAATGTCAAGGGCTGTGGATAAAATTTTGCATTGTACTGGTGTCTCATTGACATCTACGATACTTAGGAAAAACTTTTCTTGCATGTTTCACATACCTAATAGGACACATTTAAAATAAACCATTTTGAGGTGATGAATCGACTTCAATTGCCTATCATATCCTCTCTTCTTTTTTTTTGTTCACAAAATATACTGCTCCACAAATGAACTGGACCATTTGCATATATTGGTGCAATTTAAAAAAAAATTAAAAAAAAAAAAACTAATTCATATTCTTATATGGGTATTTCGCCACTCTGCAAATTAAAATATTAAATAACGAAAATATTAACAACGAACGTTTTGGTAACCTTTTAGGATTGTCACTATAAAAAGCATTTCTTTTCATAATTTGGTTTAAATAAAACTATGTCCATTAATAAAATATTTTGAGTTGAACATTTTGAATTTTGACCAAATGTTGATAACACACTGCATGCAAAGTATGCCAAATCGTTGCCACAAATTTTTAAATGTTCCCAGGAGACTCGAAGAACTATTCATTTCCTTTTTTGTTCTTCCCCTTATTTTTGTGAAATATCGTTTTTTATAATTTTATTATTTTTTAATTTTATTAATATGATTTTGTTGCTTCTTCAGTTGATATTTGAGGATAGTGCAACGAAATATGCTTAATATGATTATACTATAAAACAAAAACTTTTATATTTATATTTTATGACGTAATGTAACAAATACAATTTTTATGGGTGGTCCAGTTCATTTGTTAAGCAGTATATTTGCAAAAGAAAAATCAATGCCAGAAGTCTCACAGTAACTGGAAAGCATAGTTTTAAATTATCATCTCAATATTTCAAAAACTCAGATTAGCAAAACGATAACCAAAATTCTTCACATCTAGTGGGACACAGTCTCGTCAGTTATTAAGTAACAACTAAAGTTCCACGTTAAATGAACTGAAAAACTTCCAACTTTTTTTATAAATAGCAATAAGCTTAACTACTACAGAAATTCTTACCTAAATATCTTCCAATCTACACCTCCTTTGGTTGAAGAACTAAAATAACCAACGAATACGATGGAGCCCACTTTGCAGTGGGTTGTGGAAATCGGTATGCCTATTTTGCTCGCTAATAATACTGTAAAAGCTGCTCCTATTTCTATGGTAAACCCTCTGTGGAAAAAAAAACGTTGAATAGCCTGTTTTGAGTATGTGTCGCAGCACTTACGTTGACGGAGTTATTTTGGTTAAATCTTCACCAATGGTTTGTATGACTCTGCGGCCCCAGGCCCACAATCCGACCGAGATACCGACTCCTCCATACAGCAGAATGTACAAAGGCGTTTCCGACTTTTGTGCGACAGAGCCCTCGCAATAAATCAGCCAGATTGCGATGAGGGGGCCAATTGCATTACTGCAGAAAAGCAGGTACATAACAACCCGTGCGCCGACAATTTAAAGGACGTAATTACCTCACATCGTTGCCTCCGTGTGCAAAACTACCAAATGTAGCGGTTAATATTTGTAAAAAACTAAACAGCTTGGAAACACTTTTGTTCTCGCTGAACAAATCCGGATTTTCTTGCAGTTCTATGGCACAAATGCTCTTGTCGTTCTGCAACTTGGCAAAACTCTTATTCATAATTAAAGGAACTCCGCTAGAGTTGGGCGACAGTGCCGGGTTTATATCACTGGAAAGGGTGGCCGTGCTTTCGTTAGGCGGCAGTTGCATCATAGGCGCTGCGAGCTGGTTGGCAGCAGTATAGCCGTTGTTTTTTTCATGTTCCGGTGATGGGAACATGTACTTGGTGGTCATTTTGCCGCCCATTGGTAACATTTCGGTGTTCTCCATTATTATTGTTAGCTGACGATCGAGATTTGCCGAATTCCTATTGGACCTTTTTGGACTACCTTCAGGTGATGTATCTGTAACGTAATTTATTGTTTACTTATTAACCCATTTAGCTCATTGTTCCATTAATGAAACGTTTTCCCTTCCACGAACTGTAGATTACTCGTATGTGCAAGAAGCAATAAGTGTGCTAAGCTCGTTCGGAAAGTTATAACCATCTAAGGAAACGCTTACCTGATGATTCTCCTATGTTGAAATTGACTGGCGGCTGCTCAGCTTTAAGGTGTTCGAGAATGCGTCTACGTTGCCATGGAACGAGAACGAACTGTATCACAAGTGCTGTCGTCAAGCCGATGCATACGCTCAGGGTGGCAGCCATCCACAACGGGATGTTGTCCATGTACAGCAGCTTGGGTCCATCGTGAATGATTGAGAAAACGTTGACGAGTATTGTAAAGCCGTAAAATATCGGTAAACTTATAAATGCTGCTTTTAGTGGGTCGGCATTGCCCAAAATAAAACGTTTTATAATAAATAAAATAATAATCGACGTGACCCCACTTAGAACGGGCGAGACGAACCAGGAGCCAACTGAAACAGATTTTCTCAGTTACTTCTGTATTTGCTTGCAAACGTACCTTGTACCTATCATTCCCAATGTATACCACTGCACACCGTTAGTGCCACGGGCTACTAAACTAAATCCAATGGAGGCCCCTACAATGCTATGAGTACCAGAAATAGGCATCTTGAGGAATGTCGCTACGATCAGCCACACTGCGCTTCCAGCGAGTGTGCTGAGAAATCCTAGCATCAGCTCCATCTCGGCATCTTCATACATTTTTATATCTAAGATTCCCTTTCGCATTGTATCCGACACTTTGTATCCTGGAAACACCAGATGTTAAAAAAATGTAAATTAATAAATACAGATTATGGTAAATCAAATTTGTTTAATAGCATTCATATATGTTTAATTACATTAAACTACAGATAATAGTTTATTATAAACTTCTTCTTCTGCTTCTTTTTATCCTTATACCCAAAAGGCTGTCGGAAGTTTATTATAAACATCTTATTTAATATTGCCTTTTATAATTTTCCAGGTTTTGTAATATTGCAAGAATACTTTTTGTGTTCTAATTATAGTTAACAAAAACTAGGACTTTTCAATACAGTATGTCTCAGTGACTACCAGACATGGTAAAATTAACAATGGGAAATTATGTACGGATCAACTATTGCTGTGTCTGTATCTAAAAATGTGATTGTCACAAATGAAATAGCAGGTAGTTGAATTAATCAAATTTACATAAATAAATAAATAACTTCAGATTGCTGTTATTTTTAGAATTTGCTGACACAATACAACTATCACCATTTAATTATCATAAGGCCCACTCCAACTTTGTATCTCAAATCCAGGGCAAGTTGAGCATTGTACCGCTAGATGCAAGCACATAAACTACCACCCTCTATATCGCAAGGTAAACGAGGTTAACGATAATACTACTATACTTATAATACCATGAGTAGTCAAAGTTATGTCAAATATTTTTGCTGTGGCATCACGAATGTCCATTGTGCTTAGGTTCGATTCGGACGAGTGCGCTAGCACAAGTCCTAATCCTAAGCGCAACCAAACTACTTTTTTAGTTTTCAGTAAATCTAGCAATAAACCATGCAATTTTTATAGTAACAGAAAACTAAAATTGACTTTTTCTAATAAAAATCACATTTGTTTAAAGTATTCACTTGAATACCGTCTAGGAAAATATATCCGCCGATATTTTTTTGATTGGTCAAGAAACATCAAATTCTAGATGTTCTTTGGTCACTTTTTGACAGACGACAGGTGAATTGAATAGTCAATATTATTGCAAATAAATAGTATTTAGGGCTATACAATGTGGTATAGTAATTACCTTGCATAAGTAATATTCAGTATAAAAGCATAAGTATTTAGAATTTACGCAACGCAAAAATAAAATACAAAGTAAGGTTAAGGTTTAGTGTTCGTGAGTAAACAACCGTAAACCATTTATTATTTTATAATAGTTTTTGTACAAACAAATTTGGATGATTTTCAGTAATACATACAACAGAAAGCTTAAGAGTTGGGGTTTGTAATGAAAGAACGAAGAGAAACAACAGATAAGCACTAATAATTCAATAACACTAACCGGTACTAATTAATTAAATGTTTGAGGGGTTATGTTAAAACATGCCTCCCTAATAGTCCTTTAGAGATTCTAAATTTGCATGCCTTTGTGAAGTGTAAATTTTTGATGTTAGGAAGCCCCATACGAAAAAATCATTGGGTGACAAATCTGGAGACCTTGAAGCCCAGTTAATAGCGTCTTCAGGATCACACCATCTGTTGGGGAATACTTCGTTTAGATAGTTTCGCACTTCTCTTGAATAGTGAGTAGAGCTCAATCGTTCTGATACCATACTGTGTTGATATTATCAACTACTGCAGTAATAGCAGGGACTATTTGATTTTGAAGCATATCTAAATAAATTCTGCTATTCAGGGTTCCGTCGATGAAGAGCGAACCAATTAAATTATCGCCCAATATTCCAACCCATACATTAAGACTTTGGCGATATTGTTTATGTGTTGCACATACACATGTTGATTAGTTTGGCTCCAATACTGATAATTATGACGATTTGGTTCTCCATTTAATGTAAATGTGCACTTGTGCATGAGATGGAAAAAAACATCTCTATTGATCCTCAATCTTTCTGGACCTCTATTAAACATAAAAAGCAAAATTCTGGCATACCAGTTCCAACGTTTTAGCAAGATAGCATTTTACTAACAAATGAAATGGTTGCTGAAGGTTTTAGAACATTTTTTAGTAGCAATTTTTCTCCAAATGATGACGCAAGTCATGGAACTAATAGCATTTGTGGTATTAACAATTACAGCATAGTCTGGAACAACATTACGAACAATGAGGTCAAAATGTCTATTGCTAAATTTAAAAACTCTAGATCACTAGGACCTGATAATGTGCCCACATGTTGTTAAAGGTTGTGCGGAATTCTTTGTTGAACCACTAATGATCATTTTCAATTTATGTATATCAACTAACATTTTTCGTGAGAAATGGAAACTAGCTAAAATATGTCAAATTTTAAAATCTGGGAAACTAAATTATACTGATAATTACCGCCCAATTGCACTTCTTTCTGTGTTTGCCAAGGTATACGAGTCTGTAATTCATGGAAGCCTATATCGGCAGGTTTTGAATAAGATTTCTTTGAAGCAGCAGGGTTTTGTTAGCAAACGCTCTACTCTTACCAATTTAACAAGTTTTAGTCAATATATATAGGAAGCACCGGAAAGCAGAAGTCAAGTTGATGTCATTTATACGGACTTTTCCAAGGCTTTTGATCATGTTATTTTGCTGCAGAAGCTTGTTGGTGTAGGTTTTCATGACAAATTTGTTAACTTAATTAGGTCTTATTTAACCAACCCCCAGTAATATGTTTATTGTAATGGTATAAATTCTGAGTACTTTTTTGTTACCTCTGGAGTGCCCCAAGGATCCATTTTAGGCCCGTTACTTTTTTAAATCTTTATAAATGATATAACATATTGTGTAAATAATTCTGAAGTTCTATTATATGCTGATGACTTAAATTTTTTTAAAACTATCAACAATGTTGGAGACTGTGAAATAGTACAAGCTGATGTTAATGCAATTTATGAATGGTCAATTAAAAACCTATTACTTTTTAATAGTAAGAAATGCTTTACTATGACTTATTCTATATAAAGCAGGATGTTCTACATTTTGAATATACTTTGGGTTCTATACCGATTAAAAGAGTTTCAACCTTTACGAACCTTGGGGTAACTTACGATAATAAATTGTCTTTCAATGACCATGTGGACACGTTAATATTAAATGACAATCGGAGTCTGGGATTTCTTTTTAGAAATACTCAGGATTTTCCAAATTCAAAAGCCTTATTGAATTTATTTGTTATATTAGATCTAAACTTGAATATTGTGTTATTATATGCAACCCTTATTATAATTATCAAATTAAAAAAAATTGAAACAATTGAGAAAAAAAATTCTTAAATATGTGTATTGGCGTGTCAATACGTGTCAATTTGACAATAGCTACTCTGAATTATTATCTATATTCTCATCTTCTTCTCTAAAATTAAGAAGAGTTCAATTAATCATTTTATTTTTGTTTAAAATGGTAAATAACCTAACTTCTACACAGGAATTGTTAGCCAAATTAAGTATACGTGTACCTTGTATTAACACACGTAACAATGAATCTTTCTCGTATGGCAATTCGAGAACTAATTATCATTTTTGTAGTCCGCTGATTACTATGTGTTACACGTACAACCAGTTTTGTAACGAATTGGACTGGGCTGAGATTTTATCAGTTTAAAACTAACCTTAATAAGCACCTTTATGCCATTTCATTACAATTATAATTTTAATTTCGTTTCGTTATGTAGTTCTCTTTATTCTGTAACTGGGTTTCTACCTGTTGAATAAAGTAACTATTATTATTATTGTCAGTGAAAAAAAAATTTTCATCAACATGACATTTATTAAACATTAATTGATTAATTCACAAAAGGTGATTCGTTTTTCACTATCTGCTGCTAATAGCTCTTGCTGCGTGGAATATTTGTAAGCAAAATATTTGTGTTTTTTAAGAGTGCAGTGAACATACGAGCGAGATACACCGAGATTATTTGCAATTTCCCTCACACTTACGTTGGGATCGGCTTCGACAGCTGCCAAAATATCTACTTCGTTAACATTCTGGTTTTCGTTTCTATTCCTTTTACAAAGGCTATTGACGCACCCAGTGTCTCGAAATTGTTTTGCAATTCGCGCAACTGTGTGTTTGCAAGAAATAGGACGTTCATTATTATAAACACTAAAAAGCTTGCAAGTTCTTCCCAAACTGTTACCTGCTAAATTCCATGTTACCATTTGAATTTTTTTCTTCTGTTGTATCCACATTCATTTTAAGTATTTGAAAATGTAATATTATTTTAAATAAACTTCATTTTCCGCCAATCGTACTAGAACTGACACATTATTGACAAAATTTTGTTGAGCAAAGTCAAACATTCCATTGCATCAGCTGTTGCTAGGGAATTTACAATAAAACTGTACCGAAATAATTCAAACATTCCATTAGATCAGCCGTTGCTATGTACAGGTCATAGAAAGTAGATTGGGTGTCAAGGTAGGTCATGAAGGGCGCTGTGATCATATTTAATGAATTGGCAATATGTGGAAAGTTGTCAAAAACAGACAAAATTAGGTTATATTTTAAATGACAAGTAAACAGCAACAGTGGGTAGAGGGATTTCGTTTGCGCAGTGACTAACGGCATATGACAGATTCTTTGTGTTTTAAAGTGTGGAAATTGCTGTTGCTGGGACAGAAGGTTTATCAGAGCCTGGTTGTTCAACGTACATCATTATTTCCGCAATCCTATTAACATTCAAGAACTGATAATATACCATACCGCAATGTTGCATACGCCTCTGATTTATTGTGTCCGTTAGCTTAAATAAGGTTAACAATTTAATGTCAATATGATAGAATGGTCAAGAACTGCAGATAAGTCATGAATCAGCAAGAAAAATACTGAAAAAGCACGGATATGAAGCATTTAAATATCAGTTATACAAACATTTGTATGCTGACGATAGCGATAGACGGGTAGTGTTTTGTGATTGGCTGCTTCAAAATCATAGAGCTGACCCAAATTTCATCAACTTTATTCTATTTTCTGACGAATCCAGATTTACAAATAATGGTATGTTCAATAAGCAAAATACTCGGTACTGGGCTCAACAAAATCAACATAAAATGAGAGAGGTTTGGCGTCAATGTGTGGGCTGGTATCGTTGGAAACAGAATAATAGGGCCAATATTGTTTCAATGCCACTTAACAGGGGTTAGGTTTAGGTTAGGTACTTAGGCTTTCTTCAAAATGAAATCGAGGATCATATTAATAATCTACCTTTAGCAGTTATATGGCAAATTTACTTCCAACAAGATGGAGCACAGCCTCACAATACCAGAGAAGTTCTTAATTACTTAATGGAGCATTATAATAATAGAGTTATTGCAACCAATGGTCCAGTACGGCGGCCTGCCCTCTCACCTGATCTCTCTGTGCTCGATTTTTTTATTTGGGGATATATTAAAGAAAGGGTCTATGCAACAACCCCAACCACCCTTGAAATCTTAGAAGAAAGAATTCTACGGATATTTAGAAGTATAACGCCTCAAATGTTAGAAAACATGTGGAGAGAAACAATTGAACGAGCTGAAATGTGTCGTGAACAAGGAGGAATGCACTTTGAACATTTACTACAGTGAAATTTTTAATAAATTCGGGTATTGTACTTTCAAATAATTTAAGTGTGTCGTTCAAGTTATTAGTTAATTTTGTTTAATACTCTGAACTCACTGTTTGCCAAAGATAAGTGACATGACATACATCCAACGTAAGTAGCTTTTGTTAATCTTTCGTTGCTTCGAAATATTTAATTTGAGCTTATTTTTAATCCAATCGCAAATAAATTAGTATCGTTAGATTCGCCAAAAAATCCTCTTTTCGGAAAGTAAAAAAAGGGTCGCCATTTGAATAAAAATAGTTTTAAAATTTTTAGTAGCTGTGTTTAGCAACCGCCTAAACTTTTCAGTAAAGCGGGTTGTCTATGCTAAAATTTTCAAGAAGCAGACTGGCAAATACATTTGTCCGTGATAGTACACTGCACGTACTGGTACGCGGGATATTGAAACAGTTTGGTCTTTTATTGAACATCCCTTATGAAAGACCAGTAATGAATATTTTGTGGAGCTGGTTTTATTTCTCAAGTAGCAGATAAAGCAACATCAATACAGAATTATTTAATAAAGTTATTGAAAGACTTCTCTTTTGCATGAGGCTAATTTCTGTGATGTTTCAAGCAAATCAAAATGTCTTGATAACAATAAACTATGTAACTTTGAAACAAATAACCTTCCATTAAACAGTTGTGGTTAACGAGTAAGGCTTCATCCTTGATTTGTTTATCACTATTTGTTATTAAAATTCCATGAAGTGATATTTTCTACATATTCATTGTTATGTGAAATTGTAATGACGTAAGCACGGTTAAGTGGAAAGTCTTCAAGGTTTTGCAATAAATGTTGGCATTGTACAAGGCATAGGTACCAAAGAATTAGGCTACAATTTAAAAGTACCAAAGAATTAGGCTACAATTTAAAAGAAATTTTAGTTTTTCTAATACGTTATTAACTTCGTTTTCCACATTCCTTAGGCTTTGCTTGTTCATTTTTGCCATTTTAGATAGTTCTTTCAATCGATGTGTGCACTCCTTTGGTCCGCCCTTTCTTAGTAAACTTGGAGGTGTCTTGTATATAACATTCTCTAATAGGTGAATGAAAATTTGGCTGCTTCGATGAAATAATAAGGTTGTGGAGATAGATAGCCAAAAAGTTTATTGTAGTAGGTATAAAAAATCTGATTGTCCCTTAAGGTCCAAACGTCATACATGTGAAGGTTGATAAAATATTTTACGTTTCGCCACTTTAGATGGCTTCATCAGAAATTATTGACAAGTGATATAACAAAATGGCTTCCATAAAAGTTTATAATAATTGATAACAAAATTTGCAAATGACTAATTAAAGCCACATTGCAAGTATACGGCGTCTAAAGGGATAAAGGTGAAATATTAAACAATCATTATTATAACATTCTCTTCGTATTTCATCACTGGGATAGAATATCATCACACAGTGCAAGCATCGTAATTGATTAAGTGTCTTGTTCTTTTATTAGTGTCTCTCCTCTGGTCTCTGTCGCACATTTAATAGCATTTAATATTTTTGTATCCTTACACACTTGCATTCATTTTCCAAGAAACATCCCTCAAGTGTCCACATATTCAAACTACTTTGAAAGTTTGCTTTTGAATTTCTCTAACGAGATTGCGATGCCTTCAGCCTCTCTAACTTACATCTCACCTGATCTCTAGCTATAGTCATGTACTTTGTTTTTTTTATACTTCTTGATTAAGTTTATTATTTTATCAATTACAACATTGAAGAGTAATGGACTTGGAGAATCTCCCCTAAGTTATTCGTATATCTTTTGTAAGTTTGTCTTGTACTTCGGTTGTGGTTGCTACTGCAAAATAGGTAATTTTTTAAGAGGTTTATAAATGTAGCTGGCATTTCTTTCTTCTTCTAGATTTGCAAAACAAAGGTACGCTGGTTTGTCATATTCTATGGATTTTTTTTTCACTCAATTGTAGTGGCATAAATATAGAATATGTTGCACATTTGTTGATCTTAAATTCAAACTGTTCTTCATTGGTGTAATGGAAATATCGAGTTTCCATAGAAGCATCTCTGACACAAGGTAAGTATTAATTATTAGGTAGCGACTTGTCACAGTGGACTGCTGTTCCTCCAGTATTGTATGCTGGTCAGACATTTACTGGAAAATACTGTTTAGTTTTTCGTCAATTATTGCAATTTCTGCTTGTGCTTGATTCATTTTGCTACAGGACGCACTTTTGAAAAGATCCAAGGCAGTTACCAATACGTTTTAGCTTATATATACCCAAGAGAGAAAGATTTTGATGAGACTAATTTATTCTTATTTATCACATAAGCAACTTTTGGTATTTAATATAAAACATGTACCTTGAGCTGTCATGATAAGATAAAACAATCAAGAACACTAAGGTTTTGCAATAGCATTTGATAAAGTAAAAATTAGTGTAATCGCATCAAGCTAACGGTATGTTTAACACATAAATACTAAAGTATGATCAAAAATTACTTTCATCTAGTATGGCCATGAAATAGTTTTTAATTTATAAATGCAACTATAGTCTGTTTTTTTGCTTTATGATTCAGAGCAGGCTTTGCATTTGCATTTTTGTAACAGTGTAGGTAGTTAGTGACAAAGGAAAAAACACTAGTTATGTCAAAAACCATTAGAACTGTCAATGTGTTAACTTATAAGCATTATTATACTTAATAAGAGCTAAAATTACTGAACCATTGACATTAAATAAGGTATTGCTTTATTTTAAGTACGTTTATTTAAGCGTGATTGATATCTAACTGTACAGAAATGTCATAAAATTTCTAGACATCTATCTTTTATGTACTAATGTAAAAATATAGTAATTTATTTTACAAGACGATAAAGTTAAATTTTATCCACGAGTGAATCGTGGATTCAAGAGTGGATAGAAATAACTTTATCGTCGTGTATAATACAATATTTTTTTCTATAGCAAGAACTTTAACAATTTCAAAAGAAAATAATGACAGTCAATCACATTTCAAAATGTCAGTAGCTAGATTGGGTTGCTACGATAATACGAAACTGTCATATTTAATTTAAACAAAATTAAATTACTTTATCTACTCCAGTGGGATAAGTAACGCATTACGTCACTCATTTGACACTATTTCAGTTACGTAATGAAGCTCATTACACCACTCAGTTATGTAATGGTTTCATTACGCAACTGAGTTGTGTAATGACTTCATTACGTAACTGAAATAGTGTCAAATGAATGACATAATGACATTTGCCTACTAAAATAGTTTTGAAAATGACAGATCTGACATTTCTCTTAATGCACTTTTCTCAATTTTAGGCAGTCGTAGATAAAATTTTGTACAATACATGTGTGATAATGCATCATTAATAAACTTGTGTGCTTACATAACTCGTGCTACGCACTCGTTTGTAACTTACACACACGTATATTAATGATACTGTTATCCCACTTGTATAGTAAATAACTATTATCTATCCTTGATGTTAAAGTGCTACTTTATCTACCCTTGCTGTTAAAGTAAAAGTTGACCTTTTGTTTTGAGTTGATAAAAGCACACTTTAACATGTACCATAGAAAAAAATATATTATTAATAATTTGCTGGTGATTTTTGTTTGTAGAACTGTGTTGTACAAGTTATTATTTATGCTACACATATAACAGGCATTTCAAAATAAAAAGATAATACAAAATACTCTGGTAGAACCATTTTCAGAGATATAATTTACCAGAATTTAGATAGATACACTTCAGGATAATCATCCAGAATCTGATTCAGAAGAGGAATACAACTCGTTTTCCGATTCTGTAACAGATTCTTCCAACCTAATAATAACAGGAGGTATATCATCCACACCAATTTAACAATGTGCTTTGCCCAGTCACTTTATATTAGTAGTACACAGTGTTCAACGTTTTTTTCCATATGTTTGCTGTACACAGTGATAGAGATTTAAGCCATAAATTAGCAATTATGTCTTTTGAGGGAGGCTGAGAATTTATGTCCTTATTATAATAGTTCTTACATAAACTCCATGCCAATTCAATTGGATTGTATTGACAGTGGTATGGAGGTAATCTAAAAACTTCATGCCCATGTCGTTTTTTGTCAATTAAGTATTGCTTTTGGTCAATATGTAAAGTAAAATTAAACTCCCATAATCGTCGCTTTATTATTTTGTCATCAAATTGTACGTCACTTTTAATTAACCATTTCTGTATTTGTAGTTTATTGGACGAGAAATTGGGTGGTTTATCGATAAGAACCGAATTATATGGTGCATTATCCATAATTAACACACATTTTCCATTCAATTTGGCCAAAGCAGGGATTAACTGTTTTTCAACATTGCCTAAAAATGTCACCATTGATACACTTATGATAGCCCCTGTCATTATTGTCCGAGTCCAACAGTAAGTCACATCCTGGTAAAGTTTCATCCAAAACCATGAATATACATTTTTCACTATAATTTCGAAATTGTAAATATTTCCTTTAAAAGGCAATCCGCCGAAATAATATGACTCTTCTCACACAATTTTCTTCGATTCACAATTTTGTATTTATATCCCATATTTGTTAATGTGTAGTATAATTTTAAACGACTCCCAGTATAATTCAGTTCCTCCCTTGCACAGAGCAATAAATTATCGAAAGTAAAAAATTCCAAATTTTCTTCTTAATATATTCCCTGAAACTGTGTTCCTCCCAAGTTAGAAATTTCTTTTCTTTATTCATATTATCATTCGGTTATTGCTGGAGTTGTGATTTTGCTTCGTTTAGATTTCTGTGTTGCATTCGAAATCTAGCATTATAAGAAATTGTTAGAAATGTTATATCTGTTTAATTCTTAATACTTACATCGAAGATTTGACCAATTCTTTCAATGACGGCTGGTTTACTTAAGTTACCATTGATATCTTTTATATTAATACAACGGCGTTTTATAGCCTCTTTGGTTTTACTATTACCTAATACAGCTTTTTCGTGGCATTTTATTAAAATTTGCTGAAGTGTCAACTTGACAATCCCGGCGACCTGGATTTTGACATTAGTTATATTTTCTAACTAAACTGTTGTACACTGCTAAAATAATATAAATGCAAAGCCTGCTCTGAATCATAAAGCAAAAAAATAGACTATACGTTTATACTTAATGTCAAAATTTGACATTTGCTTTGCGAGTTATAGCATTCATAAATTAGGAAGTATTCCATGGCCATACTAGATGAAAATAATTTTTGACCATACTATATCTTATTGCCGCTAAAGCAGTCGTAGTTTCAATCGAAGCCATAATTTAAAGAAACCGCCACTTAATCCTTCGATTTTAAGTGCATTAAAATTACTCTACGCCATATAGAAATTCGATGCATCAGTGCTAGAAATAGAGCACTGTAAACTGTTGCCAAAAGACATCGTTCTGCAATGATTCAAATTTCGCATTTATAATCAATTACACGATCCTTTAACTGGAATTATAAGAAAAACCAGCAGACAATTCCTTATAAACGATTTAATTATTCTGTTTACAGTTAAACGTTGTTCTTATTCCATTAGATCTAATTGTCACACCATTTTAAAAGGCATGCTAATTTGTAGGATTAACACTTGTCACAAAAGAATTCCAAATGTGACGTTTGCAATAACTTGAATTTATGAATCACGGTCCGCCTGAGCAAAGGGCGCTTGTGACGTTTCCAAGAGGAGCTAAAAATAAACTTTTTGAATTTAATTTTCAACGACGCTTTTAATGAATTTTTTCAACAACCCTGAAATAGTTGTGCTTCATGTTTGAACGCAAAACTAAGCATTAGATGAGTAATAGAGATCAAAGTCAATGCGGAACTATTCTTTTCAATTAGGGCATAATTAGTCTGTCCGCTGCAAACACATTATTTGCTACAATTACACAACTGCATACCTAACAATTTGAATTACAATCAAGAGCAATAAATTGTATGACTATCACTGTCATGGGTTTTTAATTTGTAGCCTTGTGGTAAAATAATTGCAGAATCATTTCGTTTAAACTGGCTGTGTAATATAAAGCAAACATATTTTCTAAAAATAAAAATGAGTTATTTATCTAAATATAAAATTCAAAATTCTGCGTGTAAAATTATTGACCTTATTTATTTTTATAATCAGTATTCGACCAGATTTGTTTGCTACAGAGCGCATTTCCATTCATCTGACTGAAAAGCTCATGAATGTCGGATATGAAGTTTCTAATTCTGAACGACCTTTCTATGATACACTAAAAGTGGGCTACTAACACACTTAAGGCAGTTACTAATATTTTACCAGTTTTTGCCTATGTAAAAGCAAAAGGCAAGTGTGCCAAAATTCAAGTTCATTTTTAGAAACATATGATGCGGCTTAACTAGTTTTTTCCACCTCATTTAATCATTAGAATCCTAATTTTACCCCATACTCACCAATAAGTACAGCTCCGGCAATTTCAAAAATTGTGGCCAAGAAGCATGCTTGGTAGATGGTAAGTACTTTCGAGCCGACGCTTGTTCCAAAAGAGTTAGCCACATCGTTGGCCCCGATTCCAAAAGCTAACACAAAAGCTATTATAAAGCCTACCACTACTAGCCACAAAACATGGGTCGAGTATGGTTCCATAGTAACGAATGATGGTAAGTCCAATGGTTATCAACGTCAGCAGACGATATGTTATGCTTTTTGGAGATTCATCTTGGTAAAGGTTTGGCTGAAAACAGGAAAGATTAGAATTAATCACATTTTATACTCTTTAAAACAGAAACTAAATGGTAACAATAACAATTGAGCGAAAGAGTGATAATAATTATTCATAGAAGTAACGATATTAAAAAATATGGGTTGCCATGACTTATCAGACTGCAAAGCTGTCAACTGTTTCTCAATCTTTTAGTCAGGCCAACACAATTATTTCCTGTTCTTTTTCGACTTATTTCAGTGGATTCTAAAGCAAAGTTCCACCAGGTACAGTTTTGTCACATTCGTGCCGATGCCAGTTTACGTTGAGTAAAAAGGATCTAGAAGTACTAGCCTGCACACATGCGGAAGATATGGTAACGTATTACTATGGCTTTCAAAACATACAGCACTTAATTACCTATCCCATAAAATTCGTTCATAACAAAGATTAAGGTCACGGCAAACTCTAAGAACTAATTAAAACCTCTATTAATTGCAACAATTTCATTTAATTGAAGATACCCACCTAAGCTGAACCTATATTAATGTTCAAAAATTGTCGCCTACGAAATTTCTTAAAAATTGGTGCGCCACTACACGGAACTGTGCACTATTCATGCATATTAGTAAATGTGAAACAAGCATTTCGCGCAAATTAATTTCTATACCTGTTCACTGTTCGCACGCTCGCAACGAACTGGCGGCATTCGCGAGCAGGGACAGGGACAAGGATAAATCGGACTTCCCGTGTTATTGCATTTCCAGGACTTTTTGGGCACTTGCGCAATGAAATTATCTCAAATTCCGATTAAAAAAAGGTTCTAAGAAAGTCAGGAACTTACGTCGGAGTCACTATTATGCGGCATGCTACCAAGAGAATTTGATCGCAGACGGCCATATGATAATGATAACAGATGCCGGCGTACTTATTTGAATCACGGCAACGCGGGAACTTTTCAACAGATGTGTCCCAGTTCGCCGTACAAATATCGATTGGTTTTAGCAAAAAGCACGACGGGAAGCAATGTGGCAGTTCGTGCTCAGTTTAATTGACGAACCGCCTCTAATTGCAGCTCTAGAATGAAGTAACACCACTGAAAATAGCAACGGCAACATGCGTAGAAATTATAGATCGATTTTCGCCAACACGTGGTACAAATTAGTACGAATTTAGGACATTACGCAATATCATGCAAAAATTAATAGCCACTACTGCTAAATACACTATTTATAAGATAACTGCTATGCTAATACTACGAATAATTAATTAAATAAGTATTTACTTGGGCAAATTTGCACTGTCGTCCAAGAATTTCGTCATAGTTTACGTACCGCCATGTTAATGACCGACACCGCGTGCGCGTGCGCAAAAGCGTCGAATCTAATTTAAGACCTTTTAGCCGTTTCTTACTTTTATGTTTTATTTTTAAGTGCACTCATTCCGATCATTTCATGGATGCAAAAAGTAAAAGCCATTTGCACGGAGCTTTAGGTGCATATACACCGAAAATACCTTAACTTTAAATATCCCGCTCAAGGTTTTTGGCCTACCAGGACAGGACTAGCCAAAAACGAAATGGAATTTGTGCCTTGCCATTTTCCTATTAAATAATCTACAACAAATTATAATATCATACAGATCTGCTTATTTAAAAAAAAATGTTATCGTCTAAACGATTTCTTGAAAATACGCACAGTCACATTGCAATATTTCTAGATGATTAATTACCTAACCAGACATTCAACTTTGCACTATTGCACAATGTTACTCATTAAAATATATGTATCTGTTATATAAAATTCAATTCATGCGTTATGATAATAACAATAATAATAATATATTTATTTACGGAAATCCATTTTTCACACATATAATACATGGACGTTTGTATAAACAACAATTTATAACTAACAATAAATTACTACATTAAAAGTATCACAAGAAAATATATATTACATATAAGATATACAGTGCGAGTGTAAAGTCTGGAACTATCTAAATAGAACTTTTATCAAACGTTTTTGAAAGAAATCCTGAAACACCTTAATTTTTATTTTAAATAAGACATACCTTTCTGTAATTGTCACTTTTAGATTGTCTTTTGTTTTTGAGTTATGACGTTTGCGATAATTTTTTTAAATGGAATCATAAAATTCTAAGACCAAATACGCTAAAAAAGTATAATACTGTATCTTGAAATTTTCGAGAAAATCGCTTTTAAAGTATTAAAACAAAAATCAATAAAAATCAAGTAGCCATGAAACAATGAGTTAGCCCTAAAATTATGACAGTTCTTCATAGTTTGTTTATCTATTTTTGTTGTGTGCTCTTAATTAAATAAATAATGGTGCGATATTTGAGTGAAAAAGAACGAATTGAAATTTTAGTATTGAAGGGAAGTGGTAACCGTACGCATATTTGAGTTCGCTCGATGCTACAGCGCGGGCTAGGAATGCTGGGCCCTGATTGGTTCCCGGTCTCGTCTACTTCGTGTTCTTCCTGAATGCCGTTTGGACGGATGATTCTTATTAGTTTTAATTTTATTGTAATCTTTTAATTATTATATATTTTTTCACTTGCGTGAGTACAATTGTTGCATATTAGCACCAATAAATATCTATTTATTTATCTAGATGAACAGACAAGATTTGCCTTGTTTTGGTGTTACCTATTTTTATCTTATTCAGAAACTACGTAAGGTGAATTGTATGAATATAACTAGTTATTTGTTATTTTGAAAGCTTCTGCAGTTTATGTTAATGTACTTCAAAAGATGTATGAAAATTTATTTTTGGTATAAACTATTTCAACTGATGCATTTTATTATGTTCATATTAATTTTGGAGTGTTAGGTAATCAATTTTAAGTTGCAATTAGGTGTTGACAGTAGGTACGTATCAGAGCTATTCCAAGTGTAAATAAAAGCAGGCATTAGATCTATTGAACAATAATTTTACTTTTTTTACTTATGTACGTATCCGTGGATCTAGTAACTGTCTAAACGTACAGTATTACTAAAGTATCTATATAATAAGTATATGTGTTGTATTAATGCATTTCATAAAAGGAGAACTATAATTAATAAATGTGCAACTACACAATAACAAAGTAACGTAGTTAACTGTGGCATTTCCGACAAACTTCATTCTTTTGGATCCCCAAATGTTATCGTTTGCTTTACTTTTATTTTATATAGGTACCGTAAAGTGGGGTTACTTTGCTAACAGGAGGTAACTTTGCTCAAGAGGCAGGAAAGTTGGTAATACATAATTTTTTCAAAGTTGGTAGCAATTAGGACCCGAGAGTGAGCTTGAACTGGTTTCCACTCACCCAGTCTACTGCGTAAAGTGGCGCGAGTTAGTTGCAGCATTTCCTGTAGGCTCCGAGACACATGTAAGTAAACGGCGGGATTTTATGATATTTTCATAACCTTGCAACTAAGGTCTGTGGAGTAACAATGATGAATTCTACGACATTGTGGTTGCTTTTCTCCAAGAGAGCAATCTTTTTTGTTGACTATGTAGTTTTTTCAGACAGGTTTAACAATATTGGCTTTTTTTATGAATTTTAATTCAAAACGATGTACATTTCACTTAAGATTTGGGGTTACTTTGCTCAAGCATTAAATTAAATGTTTATCAGGATTTAATTGCAATATAGACATATCTAATGCCACTTTTTCAGGAAAAAAATGGTAAGATGCTACAAGAGAGCTTTGGGTAGTCGCTGCTATCGCAACTATACAGATGAGCAGCTTCGTGCCGCAGTACGTGCCGTGAAATTTAGGGGCTTGTCCACTCACGCTGCAGCCGATGTCTTCGGGATCCCGCAAAGAACAATATACAACAAAGTTAAAAACTTACACCAACAGGACGTTGGGGGTCCAACGGCGTTAACCCTCGCCGAGGAGAGGCACTTTGTAGACTTGCTAATAGTGGCTGCGGAATATGGATCTCCCCTCACCCTTTTGGACCTTAGAGTCATCGTAAAGAACTATCTTAATGCTTCCGGCAAGACCGTCTCAAAATTTGATGATAACATGCCAGGAAAAGAGTGGTGCTTCTTGTTTCTAAAGCGCCATAGAAGACTGTTGTCGCAGAGATCATGCCAAAATATTAAGGTGTCTAGAGCAATGACCACAGAAGAAGCTATCGATGATTATATTCAACGATTAACCAGAAACCTGGAAGGTGTTCCTCGAGACAATATACTAAACTACGATGAAACCAATCTTACCGATGATCCCGGGCGATCAAAATGCATCTTCAAACGGGGAACCAAGTATCCCGAAAGGATCATGAATTACACAAAATCATCCATTTCAGTTATGTTCGCTGGAACAGCTGCGGGTGAGCTTTTTCTCCCTTATGTAGTCTATAAGGCCGAAAGGTTGTATGACCAATGGTGCATTGGAGGACCCCCAAACACACGATATAATCGAACCAAATCCGGTTGGTTTGATGCTGCAACATTTTCCGACTGGTTTGAGAAAATGGTTATACCATGGGCGAAAAAGCTGGAGGGTCCAAAGGTTTTAATCGGCGACAATTTATCCAGTCATTTAAGTGTAGACATTTTACGACATTGCCAAAGACTGGGAATAAAATTCATATTCTTACCCCCCAATACTACCCACATCACACAACCACTTGACGTGGGATTCTTCCGCTCACTAAAAGGGAATTGGCGAGCTTTACTGACAGAATATAAAACTAAAAATCCTAAAGAGAGCGCTGTTAATAAGACTAGCTTTCCAGCTTTACTCAAAAGACTATTGGAAAGAATCGATCACAAAAACAAATCGATATTAAGAAATGCTTTCAAAGCAGCTGGAATCTATCCAGTGGATGGAACACAACTCACCAAGAAATTACCGAAAACAAAAGTCGAAAACCTTATGAACTCGACAGGAAGACAAATTGATGAAGCAGTCTTACACTATTTAGAACAGAAGAGAGGCAGTTTGTCTGGACCTTTGCAAAAGAAAAAGAAGAAAATGCTTCAAGTTCCTCCTGGAGAATCCATATCACATGAAGACTTGCTTGATACCAACGAGGCCGGCCTTAGCAATGTTAAACAGTCTCATTCAAAAAAGAAACGAACATCAGAAACACCAGAGCTTGACTCCCATGAAGAAGGTTTGCCAACACGACAACATGAAAGTGACGAAGACGAAGGAGATATTGTAGCTTATGAGGAAATTGGGGATGAGGAAGTTGCAAGTGACGATGAATATGATGAATCGCAGATGGAAAAATATGGAATTCCAGCTCCTTCAATAAGTGTCGGTGATTTTATAGTGGTGCAGTTTGCTACTAAAAAGACCCTGAAGCACTTCATAGGGTTAGTGCTGGAAACAAAGCCTGACGTTTACGAAATCAAATTTCTAAGAAAGAGGAGATCAAACCTGTTTGTGTTTCCCGATGTTGAGGACATATCTGCCGTCATTGAGACTGACATAAAAAAAGTGCTGACGCCTCCAAAAATCGTTCGCGGTATTCACGAGTTTCAGGATGACCTAAGTATTTTCAATTTGTAAGAATTTGTGACCCCTACCTGATTTACTTGTGTGCCATACATCTTAGGCTGTGCTAGAATAAGAGTTTTTTTTGTTCTTCGGAGATTCCAGATCTGTTTTTTTAAGAATGCTGCTATTTTAAGTTTTATGCCTAGGTAGGTTTTTGTAAGTCTGAAAATGTCACCTCTGCATTTATTTTTTTTTCCAAGTTTTTTCTTTCCAGTTTAAAATTTTCATGAAAAAAGGGTGTTGTTTATTTTTTCATTAGATAGGTACTTACCAAAGTGAATATTTATTTTTAGAATTTTATATTTTGTTTTTCTAAGCCAAAGAAAGTTTTGGATTATTTTTTTTTATATTTTATTACATGTTCACAGTATTTTTATACAATTTATATAATAAATAAATAAAAGTTTCTGAAAATGTATCATGCCTTTTTATAATACCCCTAAAAAAGGTTAATATTCGTTCAACCTAGGACTTCATATATATCAATTTGTTGGAAACGACTTTCTTGAGCAAAGTAAGCCATCACCAAAGCGATATATGCTAACGTAACGATTTTATTAGCGATGGCAAAGTTGCCCCATTTGTGAGGTGAGTTTGCTCAGTCATTAAATTAAAAAAATATGTGGTGTCACTAAAAAAAGGCTACACTACTGCATGAAATCGATAGAGTAAATGTAATTACACCACATAGTTCTTTCCCCAATTTTTAGACCTAACAGCTACAAATTGAAGTTGAAAAAACTGCAAAATCTAAGCAAAGTAACCCCACTTTACGGTACTCTACGTATTACCTACATAAAAGAAAGCGGAGGCATTAACCAAGCATTGTGCAGCGCACCGCGGACCAATCAGAGACCGGCATTCTCGGGCCCGCGCTGTGGCATCGAGCGAACTCAAATATGCTAACCGTACGATTTTATCGAAAATTTCAAAATACAGTATCATACTATTTGTATTTGGTCTTAGAATTTCATGCTCTGTCCAAATTCATCATAACAATTTAGGGTTTCCATTTAAAAAAGTATCGCTAACGTCATAACTCAAATACAAAAGACGATCTAAAAGTAACAATTACTGTAAAATATGTATTTTTTTAAATAAAAATTGACGTGTTCGAGGATTTCTTTGAAAAACATTAGATAAAAGTTCTATTTCGATAGTTCCAGACTTTATACTCGCACTGTATGATATAGAAATCGAGCAATCGTGCAATTTATTTCTAAATGATGAATAGGAATTTGAAAACAAATCTACATCACAACGATTACCCATTCGTAAAAGCTTAGGCAGTGGTGTATTAAGACTGTAGATTATTATTATTATTCTATTAGAAACACTTACTGTAAATGTAATAGGTACATGTAATATAATCTGTAATTTACAGGCACGTTCGAATAATAGTTATTTATTTTAAGGCGAATATGGGTAAATGGGATCTAGTTTTACAACATTCACTGTTTACCATTTAATTGCAAACTATTGATATTTTTCAGAATTGTCTACATTTGCCCAGTTGCTCTTTGGGGTCTATTGTTTTATGGATATGCTCAAAACATGGTCCGCTGCTTTCAACAGTCATTTTTTTTCGTGAACACAGAGTCCTAGTTACCGATATTTTTCAAGATAACTGTCCCTCCCTAGGGCGGCAATATCTGAAAATAATAATTTCGGGACAAGATTATAAAAGGCGGGGGGGGGGGGTACATTTTGGAAAAAGATAATTCATTAAATTAGATTTTTCATTTGTTTAAAAAATTTATTTTGCAAATACTAGAAGCTAAATATTAAAAAACACATTAAACTAGTATTAGTAGCGAAAACTAAAAATAACATAAACTTAACAGCAACACAAAAACTGGTTATTTTTTATTAGAGATTACTGCTACCATCAATTCGCATTTGCATCGGTTTCTGTAATAGTTTCATTTGGATTCTTGTACCAATCGCATTTGTTGAAAATTATTTATATTTAAGGTGTCAATACCAGAATTTTCAGAAATTCCCCTAAATTGGTAAATTAAAAAATTTTCTTGGAAAATCGGGACCTTTCGGGGCATCATTTCATTGCTGGGTAAGGGACTCCAAATCGGTACAATGGCGAAAAATCTGGACTTATGGCAACCCTCCACCTTTCTCTCCTATTATTTTAAATGTAATTGTTGATAAAGATATCCCAGCAATGTAAATATTTTTGTTTCACTTTTTGAGTGATTGATATTGAGTTGTTACTTATTAAACTACTGTTGCACTTAATTCAGGGAATGTTACAGTTGCCCGATGGCTTCCAAAATATTTGCGTGCTGACTTATATTGTATTCCAATTAACGTATTGCGAGGTTCGGGTATGTCATTAATATATTGCTATGGTATATAGAGGTCATGTATTACATTAAATACAGTTATTTATTTACATGAATCAAAAATGAAAAGATGTGGAAAATTGTATGAATAATTGCTTATTTAATTGGATAATAATTAAAACTCAAAGATTCAAAGAACATTTTAAAGAAAGTTATTTCACAATGAGTACTACTTGATGATGGTATCAAAAATCAACAATAAATACAACGTTAGATGTTGCGTATGACAGAATAAAATTCTATTTGTAACAATTTATAAAGTGAGCAACATTCAAATTTATTTATAAAATGTAGCAGGCAGGAATAATGGTAGTCTAGGATAAGGATAAAAATTGGGATGATTATTAGAATAACAAATTAAAAAACAGATGTAAAATTTAATTTTGGTGAAAATAAAACTATAAATGTGCCCTTAAGTTAATTTAATTTATTACAATCAATTTAAAAAGGGTTTACTAATCACATACAAGGTATAAGAAAGTGAATTATACGAAGAAATAAAATAATATGATTTAAAAATGAAGAGATGGTAAAATGGAGCTAAATAACAAGACGTAGAAGTAAGAAGAAAGATTTGGACATAGTTTAATTGGAGTTGGATTACAATTCATTAATATTTATATAATTTGGATTGTTGATGACATTTGGAGTTTTCGAGTACTACACCTGAGGGACTTAGTACTATTTGGATGAGGACCGACTGGCTTGTGACGAGGGAAGTAACTGTTGGAGGCTGGGATTAAATACTGAGGACCATCGGACGAGAGATAGCTTGTTTGCAGCAGAAGGTGGAGCTAGTAGGGGTTGCAGACATACTGGTTGTGGACGTCGTGTATGGAGATACTAGGACATAAGGAGAAATACTTTAAGGTTACCACTTTGACTGGAAGGCTACTCACCAGGAAAGATTTGGATACAGGAAGGTTCTAGTACTGACAGCTTGGTTTGAGTTTGAGAGGGAGTAATGGTCTGCTAGTTTCTTGGGTTACAGCGAGTGAAGGACGATCTGGTTGGTATTCAGTGTTTTGTGGCAGAGTTGTACAACAGTTTGAATAGAAGAGAGAGGTGTATCTGGGTGAGTCAAAGCAGGTCTGCAGGATACGGAACTCAGGTGGGTGAAGGCAGGTAATTGTTTGAAGTTATATAAAATAAAAGACAGTTAAAAAGGTTAGTTATAATATAATTGAATTGACTTGCATATCATAATATTGGTTGAATCATAAAAGCTTTGTGAGGAAATTTGTTCTGTCATATTAATTAAAAAGTGTCATTGAACGCTATGTTTGCATAATATTTGACAGCAAGCGTCTTGCATAAAATAATTCAATCTTAGAAAATAAAAATAACAAACAACTAACTAGATTTTGGCGAACCACATCCTGAGAATAGAGCACTCATGTATTTTGAAGTATAATTCAAGTTAAAATTATAATAAAGTAAAAAGTTTCGATACTTGAATTAAATAAAAATTATACATACACATCCACTGCAATATATTGTTATGATACACTATATTCTTTGATAATTTAAAAATGAATACTAAAGAAACAGTTTAGTCAAATAAATTTGGAAGTCAGATATAAGCAAATTAATGGATCTAAATACATGTTAAAGTATAATGAAATTAACTTTCTTATTATTGGTTAGTCATATAATAGCATAATGATTGATTACTCAAACTTAATCTGTAATAAGAAAATTCTGAATAGGAATAAATACCATGGTTACTACTAAAATGTATCTGCTATGATAATTAAAATAAAATATCTGTTTTGATTATATAAAAAAAATGTATATAGGAGGCAGCAAGAATCGTGTCTAGTAGTAATAATTTGTATTTTGTTTAATGAGTTACTAAAAAAACAACTCAAAAATGTATACATAATTTGATATGGGTGTGATTTTCGAATAAAGAAACATTAATAAATGTTGTATAATTTGTAAATGTTATGGTTGGTGCAAATTATATGGGTAAAAAGCAAAATCTTCGAGGTGGAAACATAAAATAAAATATTAAAAACAAGAAATAAAGGGACAAGCTTTGGTCAGTGAGAATATTATTGATACTACATTGGAAATGGAATACAAGGCACAAACAAGAGGTTAGTATGTGCAGCGAATTGTTTTTTTGAAACCTGTGGGTATCATTGAAGACGTAGGACCATCTAAAAAGAGAAAAATTCATATTTGGAACAAGCTTTATGCTGACACTTACCAGAGAGGGATCGGAGCCGCATTAATCCAGTACAGGAGCTAGGATACTTGAAGTTGACAGCAGCAGGGGACAACGACAGGAATCCAGTATAGGATGTGGAAGTTTTGAAGTGGATGGCAATAGGGTGATGCTGAGAGTTTACATTCATCGCAGGTGATGCAGTTGGATAAGGACCCAGCAGGTGTTTGAGTGCAGTCGGAGTGAGGATCCAGCTTGGAAGGATTTTGGCAGTATTAACAAGCAAAGTGTTAAATCAGGTTTGTGTTTTAAAAGGTTAAATGAAACATTTATAAAGCTATAACCAGTAAGAAGGTATAAAAATATAATTGAATTTCATACTTACATAAGAGATTGGTGAAAGAATTGAATATTAGATCTTATTGTAAAAACCTTGATATTCGTTCTGAATTTTGATTAATTTGACGTTAGGTGTCAATTTTTTTTAAAATCAATGAACTGGCAATTAAACAAAGAGAATTTGACAAGTCAATCATTGGGTTACTAGATATTGCGAACTACCTGAGAGAGTTTCATTAATAATATTGTAAAATACGGATTTGAATTGAAAGTTAAAAATAAAGGGCAAAATAGTAATACGATAATTTAAATAAATGTATCAGCTAGCATAACATAGCAAATTTAATGGCGCCGCAACGAGAGGGCATAGCAAATTGATGTAGCTTGTCAATGTCAGGTAATTGAAAAGTCAAACGTAAGATTAGAAAATACAATCAAACCCGTTTATTTGAATATAGCTGATAAACCAGGTTTATGGTTAATTTGTAATTAACAATCACGAATAAAAGAACAGAATTGTAAAAAGGTAAAAGGGTATCATAACTAAGTTCTTTTGAGCAAAAATAGAGTAACAGAATAGGACATTTAATTTGAGTAATTAAAGTATTGGATAACGGATTCAATTGGTAAATCAAATATAAAGATATACGATTCATTATAAAGGGTTATAATAAAAAATAGGTACATTTAAACAATTTAACTGAAAGATGGCAGATAAAAGGGTTACAAGGAAAGGCAAGAAGGTGGAAGAAGAGAAAGAAGAAGGACCAGAACAGATGGAAGTAGTGGCGAGTAGCGCAGGAGTAGAAGGTGAAGAAGGACAGCTAGAAATGGAAGTACAAGGAGACCAGGTAAGGTTACAGGAAGAACATACAGAAAAAGATGACAGGATGAAACAAATAATGGGAATGATGCAGCAAATGCAAATACAAATGCAATCATTACAGTCAATACAGAAAACTGCGGAGAAAATTGAGAAAAATGCTGAGATAAGCAAGAAGGATACAGCAGAGCTGAGGAAGGATTTTGCGAAGAATGCGGAAGAGTTGAAAAAGGATTTGCAACAGGCAATTGAGGAGCAAAAAGAACAGGCAAAAAGGATGGAAGAATCGATATTGGGATTAAGAGAAGAATTTAATAAGGTGCAAATCGAGAATAAGCAAGAATTGCAAGCACAAATTAATAAGATGAGTGAAACATTAGGAAGTTATAAGGAGGAACTCAAGAATGAGGTGAGAAAAGAAAGACAGGAGGAACGCAAAGAGATAGAAGAAAATTTAACAAAGAGTATGGAAACTAAGGTAGTACAGGATAAAGAAAAATTAGAAGTTAGATTTCGATACAACACTTATGAAAACAGAATTTTGGATAAAAAACAAGGATTATTATTTGGAACTAATGAAATAAATCAAATGTTAGAGACTTGTGAAGATATGGAAAATGGTAAACAGGTAAAATACAATAAAGTGGTAAGTAATACAGAAGTAAACGTGGTAAAAAGAGGTATATTGAGTAATATTATGAGGAACAAAAATAACAAATATTTAAGAAGATGTAATAGATATTATAAAATAAGAAGAATTACAGGAGGTTATATAGTTAATGTCAATAAAAATAAGAAGAAAACAAAGAAGGAAACAGTTAAACGACGACTAAAGGAGGAAGCAAAGAAGTTAAAAGAAAAGCTGAGACAAAATGAAGTACCAAGGTTAGAAGATGAATTAAGAAAATTAAAACAAGCAGATAAAGAAGACAAGGATGTTCAAAAGACTACTGAAAATACTTTTAAAAGAGTATTAAGATAACAAAAGGAAACTCGGAACTTGTAAATATGTAAATAGTAATTTAAAAAAAAAATTTTTGTTATGAAGAACCATACGTATTTTAGTATTTAAATAGTTATGAATATTAAATATTAAAAGATAGATGATGCCATTGTACTACTAAAAAGAAGACAGTATTCTAATATGAAATATGATAACATCTTTAATAAATGAGGAAGTAATTTTAAATAATTTAGATGTCCTGTACAAGAATATAATTAATGTAAATAAAATAGATTTGCTATCAGCAACCAAAAGAAAGATATCAACCACAAACCGAGTGTTAAATGTAAAGATAAGTATAAATCAATGGGAAGATTTTGTTAGATTGTTTATAATAAAAGGTCTCACTGTCGATATGGTGTTAGGAATTGATGTAATTCAGCAATTAGGGATTCATATTGATGGAACACAAAAGTGTATTCATTTAAAAGGGGTAAAAAAATCTTGGAACTGTACCAATAGTGTCAGCCGAGAAAATAAGTGTGTTCAATTAGATAGAATTGGAGATACAATGAAGTATAAGGAAGGTATAATAATTAATAATAATGTAATATGTGATATACAGAGTGATAATAATTATAAGGGGGTTTTGCTGAATGATTTGAAAATAGCTGAAAATAATAAGCAATATGAAGGCCGAATACTAGAAATAATCAACAGAAATAAAGATATTATTAATGAAAAGGTAGGACAAGCACAGAAATACATTCATAAGTTGCAGGTTGACGAAACGAAAGGTTTTAATAGCAAATATTATCCTATTCCATTTGCATTAAGAGAACAAGTAAGGAATGAATTAATAAATGATACAGATGGACGAATTAGAGGAAGATTTCATATTACAATGATTTACCCATATATAACGAAAACTTAGAAAACATGAAAATCTGTAAATATTGCATTAAATGTTGTTGGTTGGTAAAGTTAATTATTTCGTTTCTATAGTAATTTTAAAATAGATAGATGTAAATAGGTGTTGATTGTTATTAATTTAGATAATAGGATATTTGGATGGGTTCTACAAAATTTATTAATTAAATAACGAATTAAGAAAATACATTTGAAATAAAACGAGTTTATTAAAAATGTTTTTCTTAATTGAGGAATTATGTTATGATACACTATATTCTTTGATAATTTAAAAATGAATACTAAAGAAACAGTTTAGTCAAATAAATTTGGAAGTCAGATATAAGCAAATTAATGGATCTAAATACATGTTAAAGTATAATGAAATTAACTTTCTTATTATTGGTTAGTCATATAATAGCATAATGATTGATTACTCAAACTTAATCTGTAATAAGAAAATTCTGAATAGGAATAAATACCAAGGTTAGGTACTACTAAAATGTATCTGTTATGATAATTAAAATAAAATATCTGTTTTGAATATATAAAAAAAATGTATATAGGAGGCAGCAAGAATCGTGTCTAGTAGTAATAATTTGTATTTTGTTTAATGAGTTACTAAAAAAACAACTCAAAAATGTATACATAATTTGATATGGGTGTGATTTTCGAATAAAGAAACATTAATAAATGTTGTATAATTTGTAAATGTTATGGTTGGTGCAAATTATATGGGTAAAAAGCAAAATCTTCGAGGTGGAAACATAAAATAAAATATTAAAAACAAGAAATAAAGGGACAAGCTTTGGTCAGTGAGGATATTATTGATACTACATTGGAAATGGAATACAAGGCACAAACAAGAGGTTAGTATGTGCAGCGAATTGTTTTTTTGAAACCTGTGGGTATCATTGAAGACGTAGGACCATCTAAAAAGAGAAAAATTCATATTTGGAACAAGCTTTATGCTGACACTTACCAGAGAGGGATCGGAGCCGCATTAATCCAGTACAGGAGCTAGGATACTTGAAGTTGACAGCAGCAGGGGACAACGACAGGAATCCAGTATAGGATGTGGAAGTTTTGAAGTGGATGGCAATAAGGTGATGCTGAGAGTTTACATTCATCGCAGGTGATGCAGTTGGATAAGGACCCAGCAGGTGTTTGAGTGCAGTCGGAGTGAGGATCCAGCTTGGAAGGATTTTGGCAGTATTAACAAGCAAAGTGTTAAATCAGGTTTGTGTTTTAAAAGGTTAAATGAAACATTTATAAAGCTATAACCAGTAAGAAGGTATAAAAATATAATTGAATTTCATACTTACATAAGAGATTGGTGAAAGAATTGAATATTAGATCTTATTGTAAAAACCTTGATATTTGTTCTGAATTTTGATTAATTTGACGTTAGGTGTCAATTTTTTTTAAAATCAATGAACTGGCAATTAAACAAAGAGAATTTGACAAGTCAATCATTGGGTTACTAGATATTGCGAACTACCTGAGAGAGTTTCATTAATAATATTGTAAAATACGGATTTGAATTGAAAGTTAAAAATAAAGGGCAAAATAGTAATACGATAATTTAAATAAATGTATCAGCTAGCATAACATAGCAATATAATAAATAACACTGGGCCAAATATCGACCCCTGTTGAACACCAGCGCCTGTATTTCGTAACCTTCTATCCTTGTTCTATAATTTGAGTTATTCGTAAGAGCTGATAGTTTGCAGGGTACCCTGATTAAAAACCAATTTTTTTGTACGAACGACCCCTATTTCATTAGCTCTAATTTGGCGACCCTTATAACTAAGCGATGTTTAAAAATGGAAATTTTCTGGTTAAAACTTTGGAATCTCCCTGCATTCTCAAGTTTCGCACTGATTTAGTTTTTCACACCAGAATATGTTATTTGCATTAAGTTTTGTTCTGATCCATGTTTAATATTTTTTCTAGTTTTTTTGCAATATATTTTATGTATTTAAATAGTGTTCGTTTATGTAGTTAGTTATTTGTATACATAAGCCGCAAAATGGCTATTTGGCATACCGAGGAATATTTGGCGGGCGAGACGAAGTTGATTACAGCACATTATTCCTAGAAGGCCAAATATTACGCGGACGTAGTATACCTACGTAACATGTTTTGTACAACTGCAATACGTACATACATATTCTAAACACACACATATACAAGGAGCTTCTAAAAAGTGCGGAAAAAATAACCACGTATACTAGAGCTCAAAATAAGCTGATTTAACCCAAATTACGTATATGAAAAAGTTTACCACTGAGGAGTTGAAGTTAATTATGAAAAATGCTTTACCGTGTCTCTTATATGAAATGAAAATAACAGGTAGGCTTTGAAAACACAATAAATTGTATTTGAAAACTTCACACTAAATAATACAAATGAAAAATCATAAGAAATGTTCCCCATTTTCACTGATGATGAATGGCCATTGCAACTACTTTTGCTGTTTCTTTAATGAAGATAATACTCTAAGAAATTCAAAACTAACACGCATTTTTGACGTTTTAACAAATATGAAATTAACAGTTCAAAAAGCATACCTGTTATTTTAATTTCATGCAGTAAATAATACCCGTGCAAATGTTGGACTATTTGAGGGTGTTAGAGACTGTACGAAGAAGGATTTATTTAAATTTATGAAATGGAATTGTGAACGACACCTTAATAGAGACTTTCGAATTGCCGATGCGTCTCAATGGCAAATTTTACTTGCATTTTGTACAAGAAGGTTTACCAGGACTCCTAGAAGATGTTCCATTGGTTGTGCGACATAACACGTGGTTTATGCATGACGGCTGTCCATCACATTTTAGTCGTCCTGTAAGACAGGGGTTCTCAAACTATTTTAGACACTGTACCCCTTTTTACCAACAAAAAGTTTTGGGTACCCCTTATCAGTAAGTAAACTGAAATATAAAAAAAAATCTTAAACCTTTTTATTTAGTAGGTATAGTTTTAACCTGTGTAACTCAATTACGCGTCATGTTTAAATAAAATAAAGAGATATTGCTGACATACATTTTTATTATATTAAAAACAAAAAGGGGGGAGGGGTGTACATCACATCAGCTGATGCGCTCTGTCCACCCGTCTACCGTCGCGCCACCACTATATATAATTTTTGACTTATACAGGGCGAGTCAAAAATTTCAAAATTTTCAAAACCTTATATTTTCGCTAAAACTTCATTTTTTTGGTGGAAAATTATACAGGGTGATATAAAAGGTCATTTTTTATGCAGAATTTTATTATACCCAATGCTATAGAAGTTTACACTTCTCCCGTGTGGTCTTAAGCACACAAATATTTTTTTCCCCTATTTAAATTTAAAGGTTTGTTTTATTTTTTGTTGGCCTGCCACGTACCCCTTAAAAATTATCGCGTACCCCCAAGGGGTACGCGTACCACACTTTGAGAACCACTGCTGTAAGAGATTATCTCGATCATACCTTTCCGCAACTGTGGATTGGCCGGGGTGGATTTATTCAATGGCCCCCACTCAGCCCTGATCTCAACCCACTGGACTTCTTCTTATGGGGATACCTGAAAAACCGGGTATATGCAATTGAAGTTGATACCATTGAAGAGTTGCGCCATCGAATCAACGTAGCTACAGTGTGTTGAAAAGCAGGGGCAGCATTTTGAACAATTTTTGTGATTTTCGTGAATTTTTATACTTATATATTGTAACGGTGCACACCCTGGTTGCTTTTAGCTCGTGTATGTACCTACGTTGTGTATGTTTACTGGTTATGGCGGGTGATTTGACGAAGTTACAGGTGATTAACCTAAACGGCCGTACTTAGGCTAACTTTACTCAGTTCTTATAGGGGCTGGAGACCACCTTCAGTTCTTACACCAAAAGAAAACAACGTCAAGGAAATCTATTATTCTTTATTAGGGCCAAAGTAAAAGCACTACATTACTCTTACAATTATTGCGCTGTTCGGAGCCTAAACTGACGTCGGACGTTCGTTGTTAGCTCACCTAGCGACAAGAAGGGCTGTCTGCCAGCGTAAGTCTCGTTACTATGGTGCCTGGCGGTGTTACGTGTAGTAAGAGAAAGGCAAAGAATTGGTACTCAACCCCACCTTACTAACGGAATTTTTCCGCAATGTCAGGTTGCGCTGTACCTAGTGAAATACCTACACCAGACCTCGTTTTTCTTCTCTCTGCCTTTCTATTCAGGTCGTTTTATGCAACTTACGAAAGTCCCTCCATTCTGAGTCGTGGAGTGTCCAGCTAATGACAACAAAATCTAAATTTCGTTGTTATAGTGACGTGATGTTAATTGGTAGCTGCCCTTCCAAAACCCACGACGGTTTTAATCCTTTTCTATCAAGTTTTAAATTGCTGTTTTCCATGACCTACCCGAACACGTGTTTCTTTGGCTGAAATCGCAAACTAATAAATCCCCAAACTAAATTAGCCGGCGGTTTGGGCTGTTTGTTTCTCAAATCCGTCTAAGTCTCTAGTCATAAATCTAATACAGAATTTTTAGCCTCTCACACCGAGTATTTACTACATCCCTCGGAACCCTCAACAGCTGCAATAGGATTCGAATTACAACCTGGTCAAATCAAACGAAAGCTTTCGTTTACGAGATATAATTGTCTACTTCTACCATACATAAAATAGATCTATAAAATACGGGTTATTATTGTCCTAGATATAAAATAGCTAA
This sequence comes from Agriotes lineatus, assembly GCA_940337035.1. NCBI lineage: Eukaryota > Metazoa > Arthropoda > Insecta > Coleoptera > Elateridae > Agriotes > Agriotes lineatus. The sequence goes on from OW679198.1 coordinate 36,359,122, forward strand.
AATAAAAATAAAAATGTTTGTAAATACGCAACCCTCACAGTACGTATGTAGTTATTGTTCTATTTCCTTTTCATAATTTTTTTTTGTTAAATTTATGTTATTTTAAAAAACGTGCCTAATGTAATATAAGGACGTTTTGGCATTATTTAAAATTGAAAATAAGTAAATGCATAATTTAAAATTAAAATTAGGTACAGTAAGTTTTCAAATAAGTTGTACAAATATTTTTCTTAGTAAACAATAAAACATTCAAATTCGTTCTTTTTTAATAATAAGACAATAATAAGTAATTATAAAAAATTAATAATGACATTGAAATAGCAATTAGTTTTAGAATTTAGCATTGGTGTGAGCACTCTGTATGTTTTCTCTATGTTTGAAACTATATCGTTTCCAAAGAAACAAAAAAATCTTGTTGCTTTGTAAATAAAATCTGGAAAACAATTTAATTTCAGTAGTAAGATCTTTTAAGACCTTTAAACCACTGCAGCATTTTTATTATTGGTTTTTCATCAAATGCTTGTTAATAAATAATTTTTACTTTAGTCCCATCTGTCTACCCTAAATATCTACTCCGTACGTTATAAATCACCCTGTATAGTCCATGACCAAGAGTTTATGGTACCCATAAATTATGCACACTAGGAAAGATTCATGACAAGGTATCTGACAGAGATCCTACTTCGTTGAAGTTAATAAGGAACTTTACAATCAAAGAAGATAATTACCGAATCACCAAATTTCTTTAACTTATATAATGCGATTCACTCAGCTCAGGCGGTTTATCTTCGAACATCTTGCACAAGTCTTCTATAATACATACACTAGATCCAGTATCCAGGTCGCACTTTATGTCTTTCCAAGTTTTGTTAATCTTGCACTTCAGTTTGACACTAATGGATCCACCTTTTGTCCGTTACCTTCAGAATAAACGGCGAATCTTCTTCACTTTGAACTATCGGTTTCATTCATTGAAGCTTTTTCAAAATTTGCCTTTTGTTTGCAAAATTTATAGCAAGACAAACATCTCGTTGAAAAACACGTTTTCCAAAATCGAAGTTGTCTGGATTTGTTAGAAACTTTACGGACAAATTTATTCTTTTTATTAATTTCACAGAATATATCCTCTGTGATTTCTTGTAGCTTACACTGGTCGATTATATAGTTAAGAGTTAACTTTTCTTTAAAAATGTCTTCTTTAAATCTCCATCTGTGATTCCAAAAGCAATCTTATCCGTCAACATTGTATCTTTAAGAAGATTTGGATCAATCATTTTAAACTGACAGTTTTCAACTATTTTGGTGTTGATGTGTACATCAGTACTAATAGAAATCTTACTAGTAAGATATGACGGTATCTAAAAAAAAAGATTTTATTTGAAATCGGCAGTGAAGTACGCCGAAATCGTCAAAAAAATACGAGAAATCGCAGTGGCGTAACAAGACGGTTTGGCGCCGGTGTGCAAGAATAAATGATAGCCGCTGTAGACAAGAAGTTTCAGAAAAAAGAGAGGGGGGTAATTTTTGGTCATGCAACACTTTAAATTTAAAAGAAAATTAATAAGCTCTTTTCTTAACATAAAAGGTTACTTACTGCAATATAAAACACATTTAGGGCCGGTTGCAGAAAGCAATGTTAAGTCTGGTGTTAGCTAACGCCGTGTTAAAGTGAACAAAAACGAATCAAATCTCAAATGCTTATGGTAACTAATACATTAGTAAACAAAATTTGATGCGATTTTGTTCACTTTGACGCGACGTTAGCTAACACCAGACTTAACACTGCTTTCTGCAGCCGGCCCTTAGATGTTTCAATCTTTTATTAAATATAGCATAATAATAATAATAATAATAATAATAATAATAATAATAATAATAATAATCCATTATTCCCTATTGGGACATAGGGTATTCGTATATTCTCTACAGTTGTTATTTTCCTTTGCTCTTTGGCCCAGTTGTGCTATAGTCTTTCCTGTCTCTTGTTTTACAGTTCTCCTCCACGTTTTTCGGGGGCATCCTCTGTTTCTAAAACTCTAAAGTTTCCAATCAAAACTTTTCTGCAAATTTCAGTTTTATTTTTTCGCAACGTACCTATGCCCTAACCATCCATATTTTCTTCTCCTAATTTCTATATTAATGTCCACCTGATTTGTTCGGTCCCAAAGATCTTTGTTCGAAATAATGACTGGCCACCTAACACCTATTTACAAACACCTGCAATTTCTGCTTTACCAGTTCTGTAACCGTCCACGATTCCGACCCATAAAGTAGAACAGATTTTACCATTACATCAAATACTTGCAAAATATAACATGAAACATAAAAATACATAGAAAAATACAAATTTAAATAATTCACAAGAAAAATAAAATATCGATGGGGCCACAATTATATAAAACAGCAATGAGATAACATGAACAAGAAAATAACACATATTGCTTGAGTAAGAAAGAGATAAACATAGTAGCAAATATACGAGTAGGCTTGACGCTCACTTTAATTATGACATATGTCAACTAATTGTGCCTACTAAAGTAATTTTGTTGTATGGTCATCTCTTTCTTACTCAAGCATTCTATTTTGTGGTTAATGTTATCTTATTGCTGTTATATATAATTATGGCCCCATCCGTATATCTTTATACATGTAACTAGAACGCGCGTAGCCAGCCTACGTCTGGCTGCTTGGGCGGCGCCACGTGCTTACGGTCGGCATGTGCGCTTACAGAAACCTGCGCTTATAGAAACCTATATAGCAAGCCCGCGTGCTGTAGTAGTATGCAGGCCCTTCATGCTGCGTGTGCCGGCGCCACTTGTGCTTACGGTCTGGACGGCCGGCGGCATCGGCTCTTATAATATAAGATTTTTCTGTACGTGTGTACGTGACTGAACTCCTCCTAAACGGCTGGACCGATTTTGATAAAAATCTTTGTGTGTGTTTGAGAGGGTCCTTGGATGGTATAGATTCACAATTGGATCCGGTAGGTGGAAGTGCAATCGGGTTCTAGGAATTTATTTTTTGACAAATTTCTTTTTTTTATTTTTTAAGATTTCTCGCATATCAGAACATATAACTCCAAAATTTCACCCCCCTCCCACAACACTTCAATATTTTTTAAAATGAAAAAGAACGAATAAACGTTTGCTAAACCCGCCAATAGCAGGCAAACCAACGTTCGGGCAGGACAATGTCTGTCGGGTTCGCTACCCCTTAGGGGGTGAAATGGGGCAAATAAGCCTAAAAATCGATATGGATGTCGTTATTGCGGTTTTTTGCGACGTTGATTGCGAAAACGGCATTTATTTTTAAGTCCAAGACGATGGACATGACATAAAATTAAAACTCTATTGTGGTGAAAATGGGTTTCAGTGACAAATTATTTTTGGGGCCCGTTTGCCGGGCCTGCTAGTAGATATATAAATATGTAGGTAGGTATAGCACTTTAATTAAACTCTCTTTTGCGACACTTTGCTAAAGCTATCAAATCTATCAGTGCATTAAAACCAAGAGTACTGGCTCTTACTTTCCCGATACTCAGTAATGCAAAACTCTTTAGGCGTATTTGGCCCATCTTACTTAGCAAAAAGTTTTTAATAATTTTTAATTTAGAAAAAGATCTCTCAGCGGAGGCTGTAGTGACGGGATGTAAAAAGTAGGATATAAGCTGTATGCAAATATGGAAAGCTAGCCAATGATGTGTGATTAGACAGACATTTTTCTCCCACTTCCTTCACTGATAAGCAATATTTAATACTAGTTGTATACGAAGATCGAAATTGTACAATTTGCGTTAGTAAGCCGTCATCGAGATCAGTTTCATACGTAGTTTGAAGTAATTTGGCACTCTCTATGACCTCTGCATCTGAGGCAATCGTCAGAAATCTAAGAATCACAAACACACACTAGAGCTGGAACTTCTAATCTACTCAAAAGGAGAAAAGCCTGCGCACTCAAAAGAGTCCAGTGGCGCTCACGTATCATAGTCTGTTGCCGCTTTGAACCTCTATTCTAGGAAAACTTTTATTTTCACAAAAAGCTCCGCTACCGCGGCGCCTATATACATTCGGCGCGGAGGTTCTTTGCACCCCCTGCACATATGATAGTTACGCCACTGAGAAATCGGTAGTGAAGTAATCTATTGTTTTACGACTTTTTGTAGGTGGTGATTGCTGCTCACCGTATCGTTTTGGCAATCAAACTCATTTCGTTAAGATGCTCATAATCAAACTTGTATCGTTAATATCTATTATCTTCATCAGTGTTGTTATAGATTATTAATCAAATTAATTTTAGTATTGTTAAGAACTTCATTACCGCACTGAGTGCGGTTATGGATATTACCGCACTCTTTTTATATTAAAAAATACATCGAACCAGAATTTATTGATGAAGATTAAATATTGAACAATACACGTTTGCTTATGGCACTTAACGAGACTCGTTTGATTGCAGCAAAACTCGGCTCATCGCCTCGTTTTGGCAATCAAACTCGTATTAAAATGCTCATAATCAAACTTGTATCGTTAATATCTATTATGTATTTAGTTTAGTATCAGGTTTCTTACCTTGTATTTATATTTACTAAAATTAATCCTATCAGTCATTCGATCCTCTATACCTACATTTCTATATAGGAAACAACTATAATGAATGTCCAAATTTCGTATAACGTATTCTAGCAGACGTAAAATAGGTATTTATGGTATAAGTGAATAAAGACCAATTTTATCCACGAAAAAATTGTTTTTGAGTGAATAAAATTTTCTTTATTCACGAGTATCATACAAGATTTTTTCCAATTTTGCAAAATTTTCAAAAAATGTAATTCATTAGATAATTTATTTACATAAATATTGATTGTACTATTAACAATTTGATGAACTCTTAAACCAGGAAAGTTGACTCTATTTTCGTCAGAGTCAAGTACAGTTAACTCCACTTTCGTCAGGGTAAGTTCCAGGCCTTTCATTTGAATTTACATCTGTCAAAATTGTTCTTGACGTGGATATTTTTTGAGCAATTGATTCGTCGATATACTGTTCTGCTACTGTAGAAGACTTCCACCCTCCGTGCCTTTTTAGAGTTAATAAGTCAGCTCCTGCATTTGCTAATAAATTTGCGGAAGTTCTTCGGAAACAGTGTACGGCATAAAGATCATGACTTGGTAACTTCAGATATTTTGCTATCATTTGAGGTATCTTTGCAAAAGTGTTGATACCAATAGGTTGTATTGTGCACTCTTGATTACGATAACAGAGAAAAAAAAATCTGTGTGGTACGTTTTGTGGACGTAAATTTTTGTACTTCTTGTAAATTTCTATCAAATCAACTTGACAGTTTTCATTGATAATTGTAAATTTGCTGCTTTTATTTGTTTTAGTGTCCAGAAGCGAAATTATTAGAACAGACTCTTTCTCATCAATATCAACTCGAATTTTATGTAGTTCGTCAATTCTACATCCGCCAGCTATACCCAGCTATACTACCTATAAAGAATGAAAATTAGGAAAGGTATTTCAAGGATGATTATAAAAATTCTTACCTTCATACATACGTACATTTCATTAGGGGCCTCGGATAAAAATGTGTAAAAATCAGTTTTTTCAAAAGTTTTTGACTTTTTTGGTTTGTAACCTGAAGATTGTCCTTTTATAAAACCGATGAGCCTTGAAAACCTGAAGAACTCCAAAATAATTAAATTAAATTTTGACTATACTCCATTCCCGGATTGTCAATGTCAAAATCCAATTAAAAACAATCCTTTACATCATGGTTAATACTTTTAAGTCAAGCTATGGGTAACTAGAAACAATTAATTAAGTTACTAATGTCAATACTATGAATTATAGATTATGGTTAAATCAAAATATTTTTTATTTCGAACTGACTTAAGCAAAAATAAATAAAAGTTGCCAGGTAACAAAAATGCAAATTTTAAAAATTACGCTTTTGCGTTGTCCAACCTAGTAGTTACAAAAAAAAACAACAGAAATTCAACAGTGCTACCTAAAACGTCATTTTTGACAATCCGGGACGATAGTGAATAGAGTATAGTTAGGTTTACGTACTTGGAAATATCAATATTTTCATTTATGGATAGCGTTGCTCTGAGTATTGAGTAATGAGACCATAAGGTAGACTTTCTGCGATTTTTCTAAGAAATATGCTAGAAGTATTTCCTCGTTAACAGTTTTCAGTTTTTATTGTCTTCCAGTCACAAAATGTACTCTTTTTCGTAAACTAATTTCTGGCAATAAATTGGATACTGCAATCGCAGCTTCGTTCAGAACATCTTCTGGTATGCCTTTTTTCATGTTATTTGCCATTTTCAATACAGTTTCGGACTTGAAATCGGCAGATTGAAGAATTTGAGTGAAATGTCACATGAGACATGAAACAAACGATCATAGCAACGAAAATTTCAAAGGTAGTGCCACGTTTTATTTTTTTTTTTTACTTTATTCGTGTTGTCAATAGCAGTGTGAATAAACATTTTATTCACTGTTTTGATTAATTTTATTCACCTTTATGATTAAAATGTTGTTTTAATAATGAAATTCAATCTATGTAATGATCATTTTAATAAGCAAAATTGGAAAAACCATTTTAAGCTCGGAATATCGTCCTCCTCCCCCGCTCCATTGTGGGATACTATGGACGCTGAAAAAGTACACGGAATGCCTGAAAACAAATTGGTTCGAGCGAGTGCTGAAAATGGAAGACCCGGAAATTTAATTAAGACACTAACGAGCCATATATACTCATAAACAAATTCGAAAGCGATCATTCACGATAAAAATAGCCCTCCGTAATTAACAAAGACGGCGAACATGTGTTCCGTTTCAAAATCCGCGCAATAAATAAAAGCGACGAGAAGAAATTCGGGAGAGGGTCCAAAATAAGCCGTAATGAGGGTGCTTTCTTCGGAAAACGGAAAGCATAATTAAGTACGTCGAGACGTGCCGTAGCAGCGATTGTAGTTTCTGATTAATTCGAGTTTTATTCTAGGCATTTTAAGTGTAATTTAACGAGTGCTCCTTGCATAAAATTGCAGCGACCGAAAAAACTGCACCAGACGACAATGGCCGATAATGAAGGAAACTCCAGACCGTGAAATAAACGCACCCAATTCGACCATTGTTGTTTGACACGGAATCTTGTGCATAACGGCGGTCTCGCGAATTCATTTTCGGCGCAATTTTTAATAAATATGTTCCACCTCGTAATAAGTGCACGCTCGAAATGAGTCGCTGCAAAAAGGAACCACGCATACGAACACGAATGACAAAAAATATTAAAAAAGGAGCACCAACAGAATGTGCCGAAATACAAGGCGGCCGATTATCTGCCAGACTGTGACCGACACAGGTCAGCTGAGACGAAAGCTCAGGTGTCCGCATATATTTATCCTGAACCTGCCAACCTATACTTCCTTGCCGCCTACGCATCGCGTTATTATATGCTGCAAAAATCGAACCGGACATTTCATATTCATCCTCGTTGTCCGAACAAGTTATTATGCTTGACATTAGGATAGGCACGGCATCTACCTGAAGTTGATCTATTTTCATTTTCTTTTGAAAGCACAGGTTTGCAAGTTATAGATTGTAATGCATAAAGGCAAGTTTCAATTTAAAAATGGCAATCAATGATAATTAACGTTGCTCATTATTTCAGTGCCAAAGTAGATATTTTTTATTATACCTGCATCAGAATCGCCATTTAAAGCACGCCTGAGCGTGCGAAAACAGGCGATTAAAGCTCGCCGAGCTTTAAAGGTTGTCAAGGAAACGACTAAAGGGAACAACGGACGTGGACGCGACAAAAACGTAAATAATTCTCGTAACTATAGTAGCAATATTATTATGCCCTCTCGATTTATCACGACAAAAATTATTTCTAAGTTTTTAGTGCGTAATTTATTTCCAGTATTGCAGGTATAATAAAAAATAGCGTAAAGTATTCGTGGATAACTGGTCTTTAAAACACTTGCTCTATTTCGAGCACTCCGGCTACGCCGTCGTGCTCGAAAACTCGCGCGTGTTTTAAAGACCTTGTTATCCACTCATACTTTAATATACTATTTCTGGAAATTCTCCCCTAAACTTTTAATAAAAACACCTATTAATAAACGCTATGTCAATAGTATCCAACACAGTATTTGCATAATATCCTTAAAAGTAATTATTTACAACATTTATGACAGTTGCTAGATAAATGTCACACCCTTAACCTATTTGTTTTAGTAATTTTTTGTAAGTACATTGCTAGACAAAGATGAATTTTGAAAGTACAATCATGAAATTTTGGAAATCAAAGGCCACTTTGTGTTTTTATGTTTAGTGAACAGACTATAAATAACAGAATACTTGATCTGGTTGTGCCTAGACGGACGGTGCTGGTGGAGAGGTATATTTTACCACTTGTTAGTGAAGATGCTCACCATCCTGCCTTGTTGTGTAAAATTGAATATGTAAAAATGGATCGGAATCTTCAACCCGTAAGTTTCTCTAATGCTCAATATAACTTAAATTTTAAAAGAGCAAATTTTCTTCAATTGCGTAATGAACATAGACTGGAATTTTGGTGGAACTGCTGATGTTGAAGGTATAGTTAAAAAAAATTTATAATAAACTTTGCGCTGTCTTAGATAACTGTGTGCCTAGATCTTCATTTAAGAAAAACAATTGCCCTCCTTGGTTTACTGTTGAAATTAAAAAACTTTTAAGACGAAAAGATAAATACAGAAAACAGCTCAAAAGGCAGGAAAAAAATTTTACCCGCCAAAACTTCAATTATTTAAGAAGCAAAATAAAAGTTAAAATCAGAGATGCTTATCCTGATTATGTAAATAACATAGAAAATAATTTGCAGGAAGGTCCCAGATTATTCTGGTCCTTCTTGAAATCGGTCAAAAGATCTAATACGTTAGATAATGTTCTGGCTTACGATAATAGGTCGCTTGAAACTACTAATGATATAGTTAAGGCTTTTGCTAGTCATTTCAGCTCAGTTTTTCTAAACACTCCATCCAATCATAACATAGATTTTGATCTTGAACCATCCTTGCAACGCTAAATATTAAATATTCCATTTATTACTGAGAGTGACGTTAAGAAAGGTTTAAAGGCACTAGCTCCAAAACACTCAGTGGGTCCTGATGGAATACCTGCTTATATTTATAAAGCATGCTCCTAATACTTTATTTATCCACTTATGGTCATATTCAACTGTATTCTGTGGACATCTCACTTCCCTAGTTGCTGGAATATTACTAAAGTCTGTCCAGTGCCTAAAGATGGCAGTACATATGATTGCAAAAACTATAGACCAATAGCTTATTTCCTTTCAGTACCTTGTAAAATATTTGAAAGCATTCTGCATAAGTACATTTTTTCTCATGTTAGGCCATATATATCTCTATATCAACACGGATTTCTGCCAAAACGATCCACAATGACAAATCTTTTAAGTTTTACTCAAACAGTGACTGAATCAATGAGCAAAGGTGACCAAGTAGATACCATTTATACTGACTTTGCAAAAGCGTTTGACACAGTGCATCACGATACCCTTTTCTATAAACTGCATTTATTTGCTATTTTAAGAAATCGTTTAAAATTATTCACGTCATATGTACGAAAGCGTAAGCAATATGTAGTTTTTCGTGGTTGTTCATCTATAGAATACCATGCTTTATCCGGGGTTCCACAAAGATCTAATTTTTAATCTTAATTAATGGCTTGCCGGAATGCATAAAAACCCTGAGTATCAAATTTTTGCTGATGATTTCAAATTATATAAGTCAATAGCAGAACCTCATGATTGCTTAAAACTACAAGAGGATCCAAATCGTGTTGTGACATGGAGCAAATAAAATCACCCACGTCTGAATATTAAAAAATGTAGTTGCATGTCATATACGCGTAAGCCACAATTCATTGTTTATAGTTATGCAATTGAAGGGGAAAACTTAGAAAGGGTGACTACTACAAAGGATTTGGGCATTTGGTTTGATGCAAAATTGTCATTTAATCACCATATATTCCAATGTGTTAAAAAAGCTTACCAAATGCTCGGAGATATACTGCGTAATTCAGCAGGATTCAACCAAATATCATAGTTTATTTACTTGTACAATGTGTATGTTAGATGTCACCTAGAATACGGTTCAATTATATGGTCTCCCTACTATAATTACCTTAAAAACGAGATAGAAAAAGTGCAAAAAAATTGCCAAGATATCTATATTACAAAGAGCATAAAATATACCTGACTACCAGGCCGTACCTTCTGTTACTTAGTGATTTTAACTTTCGAACATTAGAAACTAGAAGATGTGTAAGCGATTCTATATGTTTGTGTAAAATTGTAAATTCTCTAATAGATTCACCACAACTGTTGCAGCTCCTTAAATTTAATATACCTTCTTATCAGCATAGGTCAGTTCTAACATTTTTTATTGTTATGTTATACGAACCAATTATTTGATCAATTCACCTGTATATGCATTTTATACATTCTTGTGAATAGGTGGATATATTTTTTATATCTATAATTCAGTTTAAGACACATATTGTGAAGATTCTTGATGAAACTCAGAGTATACAAGACCAAAATGTATATGGTTAAGTTATGTTATGTTAATGAGATCATTGATTATTTTATAATTGTATAATTTATAATTTTTATTTTCTTGTCATTGTCTGCATATTTATTATTGTTGATTGTTGCTTGTTATTGGGCTTCGGCCTGTTAGCGACATATTAAATAAATAACTAAATAAATAAATAAAAAGATTTCAATAAAACATAGTGTACTACACCTCGGCACTGAAGTTTTATTCGTCCTGTGGTTTATTTGCCTTGGCCCTGCGAGCCTCGGCAACTAAATCCACATTCGTGTAAAAAGTTAAACTGCAGTGCCTCGGTATACATGGAACAAACAAGCCGACCAAAGATAAAAACGATTATGTATATTCAACCACTGAACATCAGAGAGTTTATGTGAGATCCTATCAAATGTTCGTATTCCAAAAATCCTGTACTTTTTGAGCTCTTGCCCTATTAATAGAATTTAAACAAGAAAAATGCAGAGGGCTACAAAAAGTAAATTGTGACACGTTTAAAGATTCGAGCAGCGCCGTTTTATTTTTTTTTCGTAATACAGTGAGCGCCAAAAAGCATTGGTCAGTTTCAATTTGTAATAACAATTTATTTGCTTAAATTACACAGTTAATCAGAACTATTTCTTAAAGACTAAGAATGGGAGATTCACTTATGAAAAATGCTGTCGGTTAAATGACTCCCCTCTTGTTGAATGCACTCTTTTAAACGGTGGCCGAAATCTCTCATCACACGTTGCCGCATATCCTGCAGTATAGCTTCAATATTTTCCCGAATAAACATTTTAAGCTTTTCCAGATTTCTTATCTTTCTTGTAAATACTCTGCTCTTCAAGTAATCCCAAAGAAAAAATCAGGAGTGGCTAATGAAGCTCACCATAGCAAGAAATCAGTTTATTTGGAAACGATTGTCGTAGGAGATTCGTATTAATTTTTGCGGTGTAATTTGTAGCACCGTCCTGTTGAAACCAATATTCATTTACTATCTCCTCCTCTATTTGCAATAAAAAGATCTTTAAAGCATGTAATGTCTTTCGAGATGTAACCGTTACCGTTTCACCAATTTCCTCGAAAAAATGAGCCCCGACAATCTTTGACGGTGAAACAGCACACCAAACTGTCACTTTCGGAGGATGTCAAACATTGAAACAAAACTCCCAAGTTTCCGATTTATGAAGAAATTATCATCGATTCCATAGGTGAAGTGTATGAGTTTTTATTAGGTATTGAAACTGACCAACGGCCGTTGGCTGTTAAGGATGACGTGATTTTTAAATTATGTTTAACAAATTGTTCTAGAAATGTATACATTTTTATTACAACAAATCTTGAACGACATACGGCCAATACGCAATGTCGCTTGCAGTTTTACAATAATTTTGTCCTATATAATTCAAATAAACGTTGTAGGCCAGCCTTTTTTGCCATTATTTATCGGTTTTCCATTTATATTTTTAGGATTCATACCGAATGTGAATTTGACAATTTTGAAAAAGATATTTGATTTTCAGACACAGTTATGATTGCTACTTATTTCTGTAGCGGTCGGAACAGTTCAAGCATAGTTAGCATGTGATACCGCTCCGCTCCGACACATACCGAGTCGAGAGCTTTGGCGTCATTGGTTAAACCCCCACCTGGCCGCCATCCGAATAGTATAAAAGAACGATCTGCCAGCTCAAATATTCAGTCACAGCCGGTTCTTCTATAGCCTGGCTAGACTCAGCAATCTTAATAGGTGTTTTTTTAGGCTGATATAGATTGGACAACCACAGCTGGTGTTTTTATAGCCTAGCTTGGTCTAGCAACCTTGCTTTCATATAGCCGAAGCATGCCGGGTGGAAGCCAAGCGCCGCCCGCGGACGTCGTACTCTGTACTATAATAATTTGTTATTGTTGTGTAACCATGTGGTCCTCTTCTCCTTCTTCCTTCTTTTTCTTCCTATATTAGGCCTGTGGCCTGCTTTGCTTGGTGGGTCCGTAATCTATGGGTTCTATGAGTATGGTTTGTTTTTACCGTGAGCAGGTTACTAGTCTCACTCACGAGCTTTTCTCCTTTACGCGGGCTTGGGGCCGGCAGTGATGGCCAGTGAGCTACTCAATCCACCCACTGACCACCCCAGGCGGAGTTAACCATGTAGTCTGAATGTAAGTAAACAAGGTTAACCATTCCCCATTTTAAATATAGGGCATTCAATAAACACAAAAACATTTTAATTTTTTTAAGTTGGTATGTTCATATAATTTTTGTATTAGAGATTCTGTATTTTGTTTTGCAAAGGTTTCCACACCTGCATACAGGCTGATTTGAATTTAAAAATGACAATTAGTATTTCTCATTGTCGATGTCAGAGTAGATATTTTTCTAGAAATTCTCATCTGAAGTTTTCTAAAATGTAATAAAAATACCTATTAGTAAACGCTATGTCAATGGTATCCAACACAGTATTTGTATAATATCCTTAAAAGCAGTTAATTACAATATTTATGACAGATGGGAAGTAAATGTCACACCCTTTACCTATTTGTTTTAGTAACTTTTTGTAAGTACATTCCTAGACAAAGATAAGTTCTGGAAGTACACTCATGAAATTTTGGAAATTCAAGGCCACTTTGTGTTTTTATGTTTACTGAACAGACTATAGACGTCTTCAAAATTTACAACAATACCCTCTTTTTATTAAAATATTCACTTATAATACCACGAGTAGTCAAAGTTATGTCGACTATTTTTGCGGTGGTATCACGAATGTTCATTGCGCTTTGGTACGATTAAGACGAGTGGGCTAGCAAGAGTCTTAATCCTAAGCACAATGGACATGACTAGTGATACCACCGCAAAAATAATCTACTTAACTTTGACTAAGAATAGCATTCGAGGGACTGCTCAATGAACTAAACTACTTCAAATTAGTTTTCAGTAAATCTAGGAACAAACTGCGAAATTTCTATAGTAGGTAACAGAAAACTAAAATTGACTTTTTCTCTTAAAAATCAAATTTTCTGCCAATCGTACTAGAACTGACACATTATTGACAAAATTTTGTTGAGCAAAGTCAAACATTCCATTACATCAGCCGTTGCTAGGTAATTTACAATAAAACTGTACAGGAATAATTCAAACATTCCATTACATCAGCCGTTGCTAGGTAATATACAATAAAACTGTACAGGAATAATATTCCCGGCCTAAGCAGGGAATATTCGAGTACTATTTCTTAATTTTTTTAATTACTCGTATCGATTGGCGGAAAAATAGTATGTGTATTTGGACAAACAGCAACATTCCCAGACTTCTGTGTTGTTGGGCTCGACATTCTCCTCGCCCAACAATGTTCACACTCGTCTGGGAATGTTACACTTTTCGTCCTAGATACACAATGTACTATTGTTTAAAATATTTACTTGAATATCTTCTAACGTATGTCTCAAAAGTTTTCGGAATGGTTAAAAATGTTGTATAATTTTTATTTATTTTGCATGCCAACAACATAACCTTATAACTGTGTTTATTACAAAACTGACATGTTATATTAAACGTCAATCAATTTGATACAATTTGCTTCTAACGGCAACTGGATGGGACGTTATTTACTGTAGGTCTATTTTGAAAATTTTCCTAAAACTTTTGAGACATAGGTACGTTAGGAAGATATATCCGCTGATATTTTTTTGATTGGTCAAGAAAAGTCAAATTGTGGATTTTCATTGGTCACTTTTTGACCGGTGACAGATGAATTGACTAGTCAACATGATTATTCATAGTAATTAGTTAAATACGTGACCTGATAAGTAACAGAAAATGGCGTTTATTTTGACATAAACAAATTTGATTATGGCTGGTCGGTTTTTTGTGAATAAATTTCAAAATATTTACTACAATTTTTAAGCTATTGCTATCTTAAAGAAGCAACAAATTCAAATAAAGTAGTTTCAAATTAAGCGCAATTTTTTCCTCTTTCGATTGATACTACCATTGAATATCCAGACTGGATATTCAATGATACTACTATCAACTCTATAAATTCAAGCCGCAAGCAGGAATCTGCATATATACGATTTTCCGTGCTATTTCTCTATGTTCGCACCTTAAGTGAAACAACACTCGGTATGCATATTTCACTAATAAAAAATACACTGTTATAATCCACCAGTGTAGTATTTGCTTATAACTATTAATGTTAAAATCAATGATCTTAATTTACATCTTGACGTGTAATAAACATTTTAGTATTAATGTTAACCTTATAATATTATTAACATACAATTTTCATAGTAATTAACGATACAAGTGCGTAAAGCTACTCTTTAGTCACGAGTGGGGTAGAGTTAAAACGCGAGTGAGCGAGCGTGTTAAGCCCCTCGAGCGACTAAAGATGCTTTACGCATGTGTATCGTACACTATTTTATTACTTTCTTTTACAATAAAGGAAGTATTGGATTCACCCCAAAAATTCGAAATTGAGTTTTCAACAGACCTTCACGTTTTAGAGTCCCCTGATCCCAAAAAACGTATTTTTTTTCATTGCTCTGCTGTGTGTCTGTCTGTCTGTCTGTCTGTGTGTCTGTGTGTCTGTCTGTGAACAGAATATCTCAAAAACGGAAAGAGGTATGGCGTTGAAACTTCATATATAAGTTTTGTGTACTATGTAGATGTGACAGCAAGCTTTTGAAGAAAATCGCATAACCGAAAGTAGGTGTTTACTCTTGTGATTTTTCAGTTTTTTTTCGATTTTTTCAAAAACGGCTCAAACGATTTTTTTTTAAACTTTACATTTTTATTACATTTTTAATGTGTATTGATGTGAGATAAGTGATTTTCTAGTTGAATACTTTTAAAGTGGGTTTCTTTTGTTTTTTTTTATTAACTCCTATTTTAAATAGAACACCTGGTATATTATTACATTTTTGAATTCAGCTTAAAATTCTAGAGAAAATTTGTCTCTTGAACTAACCCTCTATTTTGTACAGTTTTTGTAAAATTTGTAATTTTTGAAAAATTTTGACAAATGCTTAAAAATTTAAAATCAAATTTTTGGCTAATTATAAGATTACTGTAAAAGAAAGTTGTGTGCGTGTATCACACCAGATTTTCTACGATAGAATCTCGAAAACACGGTAAATATTAAAAAAATTAAATGTAAATTAGGATTACCAGCAACCGGTCGTAATTTTGCGTGTTTTAAAAATTTTAAAACACGTTGCTACTGACAATGTGCCTAATGAAATCTTTTAAACACGTTACTACTGACGACGTAAACTAATGAAAACATGTTATTAAACAGTCGTTTTACAAACTTAAAACTGCCAACTAAAATACAATTTTACACACTGTCGTAGATAAAAATATTTTTTCGTTGACCGCTTTTTAATTTCAATATTAATGAATTATTTTTCCTAAAAAAGGATGGATTAATAAACGTCATTAATACACTGTTTTTGATTAATACACTCTTTTTCATTAATTAATTGTTTTTTAAAGAAGGATGGATTAATAGATCTATTAATACACTCTTTTTCATTAATTAACTGTTTTTGTGATTTTGACGTTTTGATGATATTTTGCATGGAGGTTAGTTGTATTAATCAAAATTTTGGCCACAAAAAAAGATTTTGCGGTCAACGAAAACATTTTGTAATCAACTGGTTTGTTAATGGGCGATTAATAATCTCAACTATTAAAGGCACTCATTCGCTATCGCTCGTTCGTGCTTTAAACAGTTTCGATTATTAATCGCCTTCATTAATACACTTGTTGGTTAAATAACTATTCTGTCTCTTAAACTTGATCTGTGGCAAACTGTTCGAATTTTATGAGGCTCATTAAACAAACTATGATAAAAAAATAATTAAATATAAAGGGACAGAGGGTTAACTATTACTAATAATTTTATTGGATTAACGAAGATTACGGTTAAAAAATCTTATGAAGTATTTTAAGGCATTCGTAATTTTAAATAAACTCAGTCCGTCTCTGCATAGGAAATAGTGTTGGCAGCACCTTTTGACAGTTACGCCATTTATGGTTAGGGTAGGGTACCAAGTGACATACATTGGTGCTTTTGCTGTACACAGTTAAAAGTATATGCTGCAAAATATATCCTAGCTTTTGAAATTGTAACAGTTATAAAGTAAACAAGAAAACTGAATGCCTTTGTAGTTTTTAATAACTTCTAAGGTAAGATATCAGTTTGAGAGTCGAGTGCAGCAGTAAAAACAATTTTTTTGTAGTATGGATGCCATTGATTTACTAGAAAAGCGAATTGCCGCATTAGAACTAGAAATTCTGCCTATGGCGAAGAACGTGGGCATCGACAAGTCCCAAATGATTACAGATCTGCTGCTACAAACACATTCCATGACTACAACAGCTCTGAGCTGCCGAGAAGTGATCACGTCGATTTTGCGTCGAATGGAGGTGATCAATGATTATTTGAATCCAAGTTACTGTGATACTCATCTGGATATTCAAGATAAGCGGCAGTATGTGTTAGAGTTGTATCCCGAAATGAAAAAAACTGTGGATCTCGTGTCTGACTTTGAACGTCTAAAAACATTCCTCGATTCACCCGCTATAAACAATATCCCTACACTTATTGATAAATTAGAAAAGCTCACTATTACTAATGTAGATACCCATGAAGAATGCAGAGAAGTTACTGATAAAATTTTAAGAGCTCTGCAGCAGTATAATGATATCACTATGTCGATTAAAATTTTATTTGCCCAACTGGAGCAGTCTATAACTAGCATCGAGGTGTCCCTACAACCTAGAGCAACAGTAGATGAATAAGAATCGATTATAATAAATATATTTATAAATTTTTAACATGTTTCGTATGATATTTTGTTTATATAAGTGTGCTTTGGTGACTGTAATCTGATTATTTATTTATCTATGTACCACTAAACCATTTACATGATGTGTAGAAGCTTGTATCTGAGATAGGAGAAGTGTTCATACTAAGTTTATTCAGTGCATATGTTAGAATTCATGTAACACGCTCTTGTAAATAATTAATGTACTATTTTTTTAAAAATAAAATTGACTACTGTAGTCTATTTTTTGAAAGAATCGTGTACATATAGTGTATACGTAATTTTGACGTAATATTATGACATTTTGTTGTTTTCAACGTCAAAGTGATGTATGTATTCAGTGTTGCCAGATTCGGGGATTTATCAGAAATTTGGTGAATTTAAAACAGTTTGTGCGACACGATTTGTTACAAAGTCTCAAATTTGGTGATTTATTATTTTGCCGCAAGCCATAACCACCGTGGTGACTTTGCTTTCTAGTAATGACGGATCACGGCATCGGCCACCGGGAATCCCCAACAGTAGAATTAAACAATTGAAGTGGCCGAGCAACAAAAATTATGCTACCATGTTTATTTTAAAACGAACAATATCGTATGTAGCTGTTAAGTGTAGTATTTGTTGATACAAGCTTCTGTTAGAAATAAAATAAGATTGCCACATTATTAGGCTATAAAACTTAATATTTATTACTTTAATCGTAAAGGTATGTTTTACTGATAATAATATTTACATTGTTTTAATGCGGTTTGTGTTCTTATAGTATGCCCAGAGGACATCAGGAAGTATATCGAGTAAGAGGAGGTTCCACTCGATATTAATTTAAAATCTGCGTTTAAAAAATGGTTTTCTATTAGGTACTTCAATTTTATAATTAATTGTGTTAAAGACTCCAAATTACTGTTAATTACAATGAAACTATAGTAGGTATTAAAACATTAACATATACCTACTATTTTCGTCTTCCATTTGAAATTATTTTGCTGCTGTACCTATGCTAATTTTTTGATGAGCCATTTTAATTGTTGATTAGTTTAGAACCAGAACTTGATGAAATATTTAAGTTTTGTGAAGAAAATGTGTAGAGTAATCAAGTAATAAACATTCTTTAAAAAAAAGTAAAATAGCATTATTGTTATTATTAAGTTGTTCCCTGGGCTGCGACTTTTAGATAGATTTGGCGACATCTGATGACCGGGTTGACGACTTACGCAGGAAAAATCTGGCAACACTGCATGTATTCACACTAGTTGCAATATGAGATTTCATATTGACGCTAGTGCTAATATGAAAATTTACAACTTTGTAGATTTAAGTAAATTTATTTACCATAATATGACTGAAAATTACAGCAAATCTTGTATGCAACACGGGACGTCTGGCCAGGACCTCTGGGACGTCTGGGACATCGGGGCCGTTTGGGACCTCTGGGACGTCTGAGACGTCTGGAACGTCTGAGACGTTTGGGACATCGGGGACGTCTGGGACGGGACATCTGAGACGTCTGGGACGTCTGGGTCATCTGGGACATCTGGGACGTCTGGGACACCTCGGACATCTGGGAAGTCTGGGACGTCGGGAACATCTGGGACGTATGGGACATCTGGGACGTTTGGGACATCTGGGACGTCTGGGACATCTGGGGCGTCTGAGATATCTGGGACATCTGGGACGTCTAGGACATCTATGACGTCTGGAACGTCTGTGCCGAGACACCTGGGACATCTGGGACGTCCGGGACGTCTGGGACATCAGGGACATTTGGCACGTCTGGGACATCTAGGGCAACTGGGACGTCTGAGACGTCTGGCACATTGGGGACGTCAGGGACATCTGGGACGTCTGGGACATCGGGGACGTTTGGGACGCCTGAACGTCTGGGCCGTCTGGGACATCAGGGAAGTTTGGGACTTCTGGGCATCTGAAACGTCTGGGACATCGGGGACGTCTGGGACGGGTTATCTGGGAAATCTGGGACTTCGGGAACATCTGGGACGTCTGGGACATCTGGGACGTCTGGGACATCTGGGACATCCGGGACGTCTAGAACATCTGTGCCGTCTGGGACATCTGGGACATCAGGGACGTTTGGGACGTCGGGAACATCTGGGACGTCCGGGACACCTCGGACCTCTGGGACGGAACATGTGGGATATCTGGGAAGTCTGGGACGTCTGCGACATCTGGGACGTCTGAGACATCTGGGATATCTGGGACGTCTAGGACATCTGTGACGTCTGGGACGTCTGGGCCGGGACATCTGGGATGTCTTTTTTTTAGTATAGGGGAAAACCTTCATAGGCACTGGGATCTGGTGTCTTGCACCAGCACCAGTAGTGCCGGATTCTTACCGGCTAAAAAGCCCTATTTTTTCAGACCAAAGTTCGGAACCGCTTAATTGCATAGCATCGAAACAGTGGACTGTCTGCCTTTATCTTGTTACTCCCTTGCTTGCCTTTCTCTTTCTTCTGCTTGTTTCTTTCGCATTACATTTTTAATGTATGTGTGTATCAATTGCCATGTCTCTTTTCTCGATGTCATTTTTTTCGACTAAGTTTGCTACGCTCAATCTTTCCCCCAATCTTATCTCCATATCGATTCTAGGAATTTCCCATCTTTGGCACTCGAATAAGGTGTGACTGGTCGTGTCTACGTTGCCACAGTACATACACAAGTCATTTTCGTCTTTACCTATCCGTTTGGTATATGTCTTGTACGAGCCATGACCCGTTAACGCCTGCGTAAGGTAATAGTCCAGGTTTCTGTGCGTACACTCCATCCACCTGGTAATGTTCGGGATGAGTTCCTTTGTCTATTGGGCAACCGCGACTGTCTGTTCCCATTCCTCTTGCCACGTCCTCAATGAGGTCTCCCTTTCTTCTTTTTTGGCTTCTTTTGTTGACCCGTTCGCCCTTTCATATAGTCTCATTTTCTCATCCACCATTTTTTCTATGGGCACAGTCCCTGTTATTACTGTAAGGGCCTTCCCGGACACTGTTCGATAAGCACTGGCTACACGTAATAGCATTTTTCTTTGAACTCTAATTAACATGTTTCTGTAAAGTGCCACGCTGACCGCTTCGTGTCAGATAGGTGCCCCGTACAAGATGGTGGATTGTACTACTGCACTTATCACATCTCGTTTTCTACTTCTCGGGCCTCCGATGTTTGGCATCGGAGTAGTAGTACGTACCGTGTACAGTTCGGTACAGTTCTTAAACCGCTCTTAAAATAAGTGAAAATACGAAGTGTTATTAATGCAAAATTAGTTTTAATTTGGGTGTAGTGTTGCAGCTAAGTACTAGCAGCGTTTTAAGGTCAGTCCCATTTATATATACGTAATAGCAGTGGCCCAAGATATACTAAACTTACTCAGAATTCCCAACAATTTTATTGAAAGTCTGAAATTGATAAGTACAACGAACCTCGCGACAAGGTTAAATTGTTCCGCGCTGTTCGCCTCAGTACCGATACACATTCAAAAACTGTGGTTATTCGCCTCCAAAAATTTAACAGCCGGGCATGTCTACCTGCAAAATATGTTCGGGAAACATTTCCAATGCGGCCTCTTCCGCAAACTGCGATGGTTGCAACGGTTCTGTTCATCTGGACTGCTTGGAGATTTCTATTACGCGCGATGAAGCTGTGCGACTAACTAGATCAAAAACTAGAAGTGTTAAGATTTACTGCCGTGCGTGTTCAGTTACTACAAATAATTTTGCTGAACTAAAGCAGCTGATAATCGGGATGAAAACTGAACTCGATGGTCGCCTTACAGCGTTAGAAGACAAGCTGACAATTTCCAAAAACACACCAATTGAAAATAACCCAGAGGCATTTGAAACGATTGTGCGCAAAGTCCGTAACCGAATGGAACGAGAATGTAATGTAATATTCTACGGAATACCCTAAACAGCCGAGGAAAATGACTGCGTAAATAAAGTATTAACTCTACTCACAAATGAAAACCACGTCTCTAGTGTACAAAAATTAGCGCTAACTCGCCTTGGGAAAATTAATGAAAATGGCAACAATCCGCGTCCGCTGCGTGTCACCTTAAACAAAAAAAAATTGGACTAAATGTACTTCGTAATAAACACAAACTCAAAATTTCTCCGCTATTCAAAAACATATCAGTTAAGGATGATCGGACTCCCTTCCAAATAAAACTTCTGAAGGATGCACGCGAATCCAACTGTACTATAAAATACATAAAGGGAGTACCTCAAGTTGTCAATCTTTCAAAAAACTAAATACGAACGTAGTTCAGAAGCATCCCATAATTCACACATATAGCATCATGTACACTAACATAGCTTGCCTAAACACTAAATTTCAAGAACTTTGCGTCAGTGTGAATATTCATAAACCTGATTTTATTTTTTTAACAGAAACGTGGCTATCTGATAAAATACCCAGTTCCATAATGCATATAAATAACTACACTTTATACCGATCTGACAGAGAAAATAACAAACGGGGAGGAGGAGTCTGTATATATATTGCTATGGTACATAGAGAGAGAAAATAATTTAAATATATCGAAAATTAAGTGCAAAGAATGGAATAGTATTTGTATAGTAATCATTGAAAAAGGCTAGGAAATATTATAATGCAAACAACTTAATGTTGCAGGATAACGAATCAAAGTCCTAATATAAAATGTCTAGAGTGTGGCATTCAATTTAAATAATGGTAGTCAAGAGATAGAAAAATATGTTTTGGAGGATTATAAAATAAACAAACTTGAAAACGGAAATGTAAAGTATTTTTCGACTAATAAACTTTAATATACTCTAGTCCTAATTATCTAAGAACTATTTTGGCATGATAAATGGACTATACATGAAATTTACGTGGTACTGAAGTGAAAATATAACTCGACAATGTAAATGAATTTTACATGGTATAACTACAGGAGTGCAAGTAAATACAAAGATAAAATATAGCAAGAATGGAGGATCAAGATTATTAATTGGAACTATATAATAAAACATCAGTAAGAGTAACGATTTGGATATAATTGATTGGAATTTTAATACAAAGGATTGGCGATTGGACGTTCTTTTGGGAGTGTTGACGCTGCTTGGAGTTTCTGTGTGCTGTGCCGGAGGGTGTTTGGACTTGGTGGAGAACTGTCATCTTCCAGCTTAGGACGAGGTTGCTGTTTGGAGTTTTGTCACAACAGACTGGGTCCCATTGAACGGAGATCAACTTCCTGACGACTGAGGGAACATACATGAGGATTTGGATTGTTAAACAACGAGATTATTTTGAGGATACTCACAGCTGGACAGTTTGAGTCGACAACATGATGGATGCAGCGAGTTTACAAGTGAGGTGATTAGTGTTTATTTACAGATAGAACTGAAGGAAACAGGCTGAATCAAGCTACTTGGAAGTTTGAGCGTTGCAGGTTACTTAATAATAAATACATGCTAATGTTATCTGTAACAAAGAACATTTAAAATTGGTTGATTAAGACAAAGAAAGTCATACTTACGAATTGATTTATGAATTTTATATAATTTGTAAAGGATCTTGATTAGTTATCTGCACAAGCAATTGCAAATGACATAAATGTCAAATTTATTGAAGTTTTAACATAATTCAAATTACAATTAGATTACTTGATATTTCAGAACCTACCCCTGAGTTGAGATACATGCTATTTTTTTTTATTAAGGTTAAAACCATTATTATTAAACGAACATAAGTCTATAATCATAGCATAAATTATGGGCGCCCAACGTGGGGCTGTTTGCTAATTGTTTATTGCTATAATAAGGGTACAAGCTACAAGTTTAAAATAAAAAAAATACGCTGAGTAACATTTCATTTTATAAATATTGTTCCTTATAAATAAATAAAAGGATAGAACAAACAACAATAAAACTTGTTAAAGTTTTTGGATAAAAAGTAATTATCAAATAAATTGCAAAATTTACAATTTAATAAAAGGTGTTACATTAGAATTTTAATAATTTGTAAAAGGTTAAATAATAAATATGGCAGATAAAAGAGTCACACGGAAAAGTAAAAGGACAGAAGAAGAACAGCAGGAGATGGAAGATATTACAATCCCTACCGAAGTAGAAGTGGAGGAAGCGGAAATGGAAATACAAGGAGACCAGGTAAGGCTTCAGCAAAAACAAACAGCAAAAGAAGACAGGTTCAAACAGATAATGGAAACGATGATGCAAATGCAAATGCAATCACAACAGTCAATGGAAAATTTAAAGCAATCAATTGAGGAAAAAGCTGAAGAAACAAAGAGGCAATTACTACAGGATGCAGAAGAGAGGGAAAACAGGTCAAAGAAGGATGCAGAGGAAAGAGAAAGAAGGTCACAACAGTTAGCTGAGGAAACAAAGAGGGATCTACAACAATCAATAAAAGACACCGCAGAAAGATTAACAGAGAAGTTGCAAGATCAAAAAGTCCAGACAGAAAAGATGAAAGAAGCAATGAAGGAATTGAAAGACGAATTTTATAAAGTTCAAATTGGAAATAAGGAAGAACTACAAGCACAAATCAATAACATTTGTTTAACATTAGAAAATTATAAAGTTGAAGTAAAGAATGAGGTGCGACAGGAAAGACAAAAAGCCAACGAACAGCTAGAGGAAACCTTGAAACAAACCATTGGACAAGAGTTAGAACGCAATAAAGAAGAACTAGAAGGAAAACTAGAGGGGATGAAAGTAACATTGGAAGATACAATGAAAGTACAATTAGAGTATACGGATCAAAAAGTAGATGTCTTAGGAAGGAAGGTAGATGAAAATAGAGTAGAAATACAAGGAGAGATTTTGAACAGCACAGTAAAATTCAAGGAAGTAGAAGATAAGTTACAAAGGATACAAGATAGTACAGAAAATTTAAATGGGAGTTCAAGAGGGAGTTACCTGGGATTTCAGACCGAAATGCTACCAATTTTCGAAGGGAGAATAGGTGAACAGCCTATGACATACTTGATTAAATTAGATGATATTATGAGGACAATACCATATGAAAATAAGAAGCTGCAAATTATAAATATGAGCCTGAAAAGTTATGCAGATGTATGGCATAGTATTATAAAATCAAGGTATGACAGTTACAAAGAGTTTAGAAAATTATTCATAGAACAATATTGGAGTAATGCACATCAGGCGCGAGTAAGAACACAGTTAACAACTGGAAGGTACATGGAAAGAGGTAGTACACGGGAAATATATGTCATTAATAAATTTAACAAAGCACAACATCTTACTCCAAAATTATCCGAAGAAGAAATAGTTCAACATCTATCAAGACATTTAGAGGAGGAGATTACGAGAGCTGTTGCAGTACAAAATATAAAAACCATGAGGGACTTTTTAGAGATAGTTCGAAATTATGATATAGCAATTATAAATCATAGAAGTAATTACAGAAGAGAAGTTTCGAGTTTTCCAAATTCTAGTAAAAGAAAATTCGAGGAAATACAACAAAATCAACATAATTTAGGCCAAAATAATTTTAATAATTACAGACAAGGTGAGAGGAATTTTAATAATAATGGATACAACAGGAATTATGATAGATGGAGAAGCTACCAAAATAGAAACAATTACCAAAGGAATGTTAATGACAGATATTATAATGGCAATGAACGGAGAAGATATCAACAAATGATCGACGAAAAGAATAATCAGAAATCAAATCAAGATGATAACAAGAACAAATACCCTAACAGACAGTACATTAATACAGTGTATAGAACAGAATATGATAGAGGAAGACCGAGGGAAGAAGACCGAAAGCAAGAGGATGAGGTTTATGAAGATTCCTCAGAAGATAAAAAAAAACTTCAATTTTAATTAATTTAGTTAAGAACCATACGTTTATCAACACTAGTTTGGAGAATAATGTACAATTTTTATTAGAAGAGGAAGAAGAAGATAGCCAAATTTCAACATTACCATTTTTAAAAGTTATTTTAAATAATAATGAATATTTAGCATTAATTGATAGTGGAGCAATGGCCTCTTTAATAAAGGAAGAAATAATTTTAGAAAATATAGACGTTTTACATAATAAATTAATCAAGGTTAATAAAACAGATTTACTATCTGCAACGAAAAGGAAAATTTCAACTACTAATCGAATATTGAGTATTAAAATAATAATTGATAAATGGGAAGGCATAGTTAGTTTATTTGTTGTAAAAGGCTTGAGTATTGATTTAATAATAGGGGTCGATATCATTCAACAATTGGGAATTCAGATAAATGGAGAGCAAAAATGCATTCATTTAAAAGGGGTAATTAAATCTTGGAACAGTACCAGAAGTGTCTGCCAAGAAAATAAGTGTAGCCAATCAAAGAGTATTGGAGACGCATTGATGTATGATAATGATAAAATAATTATTAATAATGTACTAAGAAATATGAATAATATTAATTATAAAGGGATTTTGTTGGATGATTTAAAGATAGGTGAAAAGAATTTACAATTCAAGGGCCTAATATTAGAAATACTTACTAGAAACAAAGAGATTATCAATGATAGAGTAGGACAAGCTCAGAAATATTTACATAAGTTGCAGGTAGACGAGTCAAAAGGTTTTAACAGTAAAACGTATCCAATTCCTTTTAATTTGAGAGAACAAGTAAAGAAAGAAATACATAAAATGGTAAAAGATGGCGTAATAGAGTCTTCCAAAAGCAATTTTATTAATCCACTAGTAGTTGTAAAGAAAAACGATGGTTCGCTTCGTTTATGTTTAGATGCACGCAAAATAAATCAAATAACGAAACCACAATACGAATCTCCACAAACGATTGATGGTTTATTAAGCAGAATTTGGGATAAGAAAATACTTACAAAGTTAGATTTACAGAATTCTTTTTGGCTTATTCCATTACATGAAGAGTCGAGGAAATATACAGGATTCAGTATTGATGGGGAGATTTTTCAATTTAAAGTAGTACCATTTGGACTTTCAACATCATGTGCTGCACTTGTTAGAGCAATGCAGAAAATTCTAAATCAGTTTGAGGATTTTTGTGTGCACTATATCGATGATATTTTATTGTTTTCTAAGAATGAACAACAACATTTAAAACATTTAGAGACTGTAATAGAAACACTGAATAAAAATGGATTAAAATTAAATTTATCAAAATGTGAATTTATGCAAGAAAATGTAACGTACTTAGGTTATGAGATCAGTAAAAATGGAGTTACAATAAATGAGAAACGTATCGAAGAAATTAAGAATTTGCCTCGTCCAAAGAATTTGAAGAAGTTAAGAGGTCTGTTAGGTGTTTTTAACTATTATAAAAGATTCATTAATAATTATTCAGAATTAACGTTACCTTTGGTACAGTTATTAAGAAAACATACAAAATGGGCATGGAACGAAGAACGTGAAGCAGCATTGAATACAATCAAACAGAGGTTTCATGAAGGGCTATTGTTAAAATATGTTAATTTTAAAGAAAAATTTGTACTTCGTACTGACGCTTCTGACCAAGCAATCGCAGCTGAGCTAATACAAATACAAAATGGGATAGAAGTCCCTATATGTTTTATTTCAAGGATTTTGAAAGGTTATGAAATCAGATACACAATAGCGGAGAAGGAGATGTTAGCAATAATTTTCGCAGTTAATAAACTAAAATTTTATTTAACTGGTAATAAATTTGACATTGAAACAGATAATTCTGCAATATCGTTTCTTAAGAATAAAACTTTTCACAATGACAGGTTGTATAGATGGGCTTTATACTTGCAACAATATGAATTTGAAATTAAGCATAGACCAGGAAAATTAAACTTAGTTGCGGATTTTTTAAGTAGAAAAGACACACCGAGTTATGAAAAACCAAAACAAATTTTAATTGGTATTGAAAAAATTTATCAGGAAGGAAGGTTATCAAGACAAGAAATTTTAAACAAACAGATGTTAGAGGAAATACAAGAGTTAAGAAATTTAGTTTTGCAAAGTCAAGGGAATAATTATAAAGGGTACAAAATTAAAGAGGATTTGTTAGTAAAAGACGTTGAAAATAAGGAGTTGATGGTTTTAAGTAGGGAAGACATGTTAGAAGTTGTTGAGGAAATACATGTAATATTTGGACATTGTGGCGCAAGGAAAACGTGGTTGATGTTTCGAGAATGCTTTTATAGAAAAAATGATCTTAGATTAATTAAACAATTAATACAAACCTGTCACATTTGTCAAATTGCCAAAGAGAGAAACTTTAAAAACCAAAACATTGTTAAAAGTATCAGAGTAACTGAACCAATGGAATTGGTAGCTATTGATTACTTAAGTAATTTAGTGACAGGACAATATGGGTACAAACACATTTTAATTATGGTAGATGCGTTTTCAAAATTTGTAAAATTATATCCGACAAAAAGTTGCAATACGAAACATGTTATTAGATCAATTGAATATTTTCAACAAGAAGTGGGGAAACCAAAGAGGATATTAGCGGATAATGCGACCTATTTTAAAAATAGGTTGATAAGTAATTTGGAAAGGAATGACATCAAAATATGTTTTTGTAGTATAAGACATCCTCAAAGTAACATTGCAGAAAGATACATTAAAGAGGTAATTAAATATTTAAGAATTTTAACTTATGAAAACCATAATAGATGGGTACAATATTTGGAAGAAGTGGAAAATTTTATAAACAATGTCCCTAATACAACAACAGAAATCAGCCCAGTTACACTGTGTAAACAGATAGTACCAGCGAGACCATGGAGGAAAGAGCAGAGAAATGTTGAAATAATACAATTTTTGGAAAGAACTAGGAGAAGACTGAAGATAATTAACGATAGGTATGAAGAGAAGCAAAATAGAAAAATTTCAAAACGGGTACGATTTAATGTAGGAGATTCAGTGGTTGTTAAAAAACTGAGAATAGGTGATCGAAAAAAAAAGTATGTGCAAAGCTGTTATGTGCATATGAGGGTCCATACAAAATACATAAAATATTCAACAATAACAATACGTACGAATTGATAAGCGAAACAGATGGACATATAAGAGGAAGGTTCCATGTAACCATGATTTACCCATATCGTGGCTAGATAAAAACTGTAGATGTTGAAAGAGTTGTTGTTTATTCTAAGTTTTATTAAAATGTTACTATGGAAATATAATGATAGTAGAATTGTTGTTGATTTGTTGCTACGAGTTTATTAAAAGTTTTATTTATTAATGTTTGTTCACAGAGAATGTGGAAAATTGAAAAGAGAATTTATAATAAGTTTGGATTATTCTAAAGTTTCTTTTCAATTTGAGGAATTATGCTATGGTACATAGAGAGAGAAAATAATTTAAATATATCGAAAATTAAGTGCAAAGAATGGAATAGTATTTGTATAGTAATCATTGAAAAAGGCTAGGAAATATTATAATGCAAACAACTTAATGTTGCAGGATAACGAATCAAAGTCCTAATATAAAATGTCTAGAGTGTGGCATTCAATTTAAATAATGGTAGTCAAGAGATAGAAAAATATGTTTTGGAGGATTATAAAATAAACAAACTTGAAAACGGAAATGTAAAGTATTTTTCGACTAATAAACTTTAATATACTCTAGTCCTATTTATCTAAGAACTATTTTGGCATGATAAATGGACTATACATGAAATTTACGTGGTACTGAAGTGAAAATATAACTCGACAATGTAAATGAATTTTACATGGTATAACTACAGGAGTGCAAGTAAATACAAAGATAAAATATAGCAAGAATGGAGGATCAAGATTATCAATTGGAACTATATAATAAAACATCAGTAAGAGTAACGATTTGGATATAATTGATTGGAATTTTAATACAAAGGATTGGCGATTGGACGTTCTTTTGGGAGTGTTGACGCTGCTTGGAGTTTCTGTGTGCTGTGCCGGAGGGTGTTTGGACTTGGTGGAGAACTGTCATCTTCCAGCTTAGGACGAGGTTGCTGTTTGGAGTTTTGTCACAACAGACTGGGTCCCATTGAACGGAGATCAACTTCCTGACGACTGAGGGAACATACATGAGGATTTGGATTGTTAAACAACGAGATTATTTTGAGGATACTCACAGCTGGACAGTTTGAGTCGACAACATGATGGATGCAGCGAGTTTACAAGTGAGGTGATTAGTGTTTATTTACAGATAGAACTGAAGGAAACAGGCTGATTCAAGCTACTTGGAAGTTTGAGCGTTGCAGGTTAGTTAATAATAAATACATGCTAATGTTATCTGTAACAAAGAACATTTAAAATTGGTTGATTAAGACAAAGAAAGTCATACTTACGAATTGATTTATGAATTTTATATAATTTGTAAAGGATCTTGATTAGTTATCTGCACAAGCAATTGCAAATGACATAAATGTCAAATTTATTGAAGTTTTAACATAATTCAAATTACAATTAGATTACTTGATATTTCAGAACCTACCCCTGAGTTGAGATACATGCTATGTCAGCTTAAAATGAACGGCTGGGCTTGCCAGGTGATGAACGCAACCATTTGTTAGCGTTGCCCTCCGATTCTTCAGGATACAGTGTCGTAGGCGGTTACCCAGGCTAGGGTCAGTGGAGGTGCCGTGTACAGTCCTCGCTCGAATGCCAAGATCGAAAATGAGCGCCACTAATTTGTTGCTGACTGCCTATTACGTCGACACTTTTTCCCAGTATGCCCCAAATTAGAAAGGCAATAACGTAGATTTGTGCGTCGGAAGAATCGTGATACCAAAAGAAAGGTAAAACCATTAAAAACCAAATAGACATAAGCTTAAGTACCAAGGCTCTATTAGAATTCAAGAAAATAGTACAACTATATTTGTAGAAGCATCAAAATACAATAAGCCCAAATTATTATATACAATGTAATAATAAGTAACCCAACGTTCAAGTACACAAGTTATCGGCAAAACTTACTAAACGGGCAATATTCCAAAATACGAAGCCATATAAGTATAAATACGACGAGATATGCCAAAGGTTTAATAAAAAAAAGAACCAAGTGTTCTCGCAAAACTAGAATTTAAATTAAACAACCATTCGTTAGATATTTCTTTTTGTGTGAAATGTATGCCCTTCTGTGACTAAGTTCACTTATAATTTCAAAATACATAAAACTATGAATTTTCAAATTAATCTAGTTTCAAAATTATATTTGGCATTAACAACACATTTGGAAAAATAGTATTAAATAACACCTAGGGCAGGGAAGCCAGAGAACGTCAGGTGCACGATCGCACTGTGATAAGGGGAATAACACTTATGTATGGTGTATTACCAGTAGCATGCAACAATACGACGTCTCTCTAACTAAAGAACACAAGATCTTGTTTTCTAGCCCGATCACAGTTCTAATAAAATGGTACGTATATTTTCTAATAAAAGAAACACATTGTTAACTTTAGTGCAAATTAAATTCTGTTTCATTAAACGGCGTACTTCGAGTGATGTCAATACCGTAAAATGTGCAATTAATTTAAATAAGTGACATCGGGGCACACAACAATAACCGGTGCAAGATTGCACGAGGGCGAGAAAGCTTTCTGCTGAAGAACACGAATCGGCAAAGCAATTCAAACACGATTCGATACGTGAAGCTACCTGCAGGCAAAGTCTCCTGCTTTTAATTAAGGCAGTAGAAAACTTTCCGTTGAGGATTTATTCTTCCTCAAATAAAATGAGATTTAGGAGATTCATAAATAAGCATATTATAAATTGAGTGCACGACCTTAATATCGCAGAACATCAGCATTCAGTCCAATAGCACCATTAACAATTCTGCATCGATGGAATGTTATGGGACGAAGAACTGCATTGCCCTGTAGTGCACGGATTTCCAACAACTTCCTTCTTAAGGGTGCAACAGTGAGATTTAACAGGAACAAGGAACTGATTTGCCATGTGGTTACAAGGTTCCTAACAGCTGTATGAAGTTTTTGTTTCCTCTCACAACTAATCAGTTTGTACTTCCTCGAATATTGCGGTTAGAGAAGATTATTAGGGCGTATGGAGCCCCTTACTAAAAGCGCTTGGTGTTATCGCGCTGTATTTTCACGCCAAAGATCCCCATACGGGTAAAATCTATTTAGTATAAATCATATAGATCTTAATTGCGGCATCGATTCACAAATCCAAAAATTGACAACCGTAAATACTGGCTGTAATATTAATCGATCACCACCTGCTAGCGTGAAAACTTAAAAATGCCATCGCTTCGAGAATCCCACAATTCTGGTCAAAGATAACGCCCGAAGACAGCCGGAGCTTGGCGCGCGAGATATCAAATTTAATTTTGAAATTTAAACTGACCAGGCAAAAGGACTGCAACCAAAATGCATCACTGTAAAGCTGGAAAATTTTCACCGTAACAGCTATTTTTTTTTATTAAGGTTAAAACCATTATTATTAAACGAACATAAGTCTATAATCATAGCAATATATCTGTAACAGATTTCTAATTGACCACAAAGTTATCAGTATTAATAAAAGCTTGTCTGGCATCGAAAGTTTGTGGCTAGATATTACTGGCCCATCTTTAAGTTTTTGTTGCGCTTGTATCTATCGGCCTCCTAGTGCATCAGCGGAAGAAGATGCTGAACTAATTTCAGCTTTGCGACAAGCCACATCTGTTCGCAACAGTCTGTACATAACTGGAGATTTCAACTTTCCAAAGATGAAATGGCCTATTGTGGCACCTACCTCTTTAAATGATGCCTCTACAATGTTTGTTGATATGATCCTGGAGAGTGATTTTACTCAACTAGTTACAGAAAATACCAGATTCAGGGTTAATAAAACCCCTTCTCTCCTTGATCTAATACTGACCAACGATGCTAATCTTGTGTCTGACATTTCATATCACCCCCCAATTGGCTGTTCAGACCACATCACTATTATATCAACCTTACAAATAATGAATTATCATTGCCCTAAATACACTTCTAAGGTAATAACCAAGTATGACTATCAAGCAGTTAAGGAAGAGCTAGCAATGCATGATTGGAATGATATACACTCAGTAATATTTCCGAGAAATAGGAATTGTTTTCTTCTGTTATACAGACTGCTTTAGCAAACAATTGTAACACATTTACGATTAAACACAATTTTTTAAAACTATGGATTAACCACAATTTCATACATCGAGCAAAATTTAAACACTTATTGTGGAAAAGATTCAAACGAACCAACCATAGAGACGGTTTCTTAATTCATAGAGAGTATTCCAACCAGTTATCACGTGACATTGCCCAAGCCAGAAAGGACTATGAAAACAGCCTCATCGCAAAGGGTCCTAAAGCTGTTTATAAACATGTACGCAGAACAATTGGTTCAAAAGTTTCGACACCCCTACTACGCAAACCTGATGGTTCGCTGTGTACTAGTAACTTGGAATCGGCCAACGTGCTTGCTTCAGAGTTCGTGGGAACCTACACTGTTGAACCGGATGGCCCAATTCCTGCTATAAAATCTATCCCCAATAACGTTTTCTTATGTTCTGTTGAGTTCACAGAAGAATTAGTGAGACAACAATTATCTAAATTGTCTCTGCAATCTGCTCCGGGTCCAGATAAGATTACTTCTGCTACTCTAAAGAACTGCGCTGAAGTTCTGGCTTCTCCACTAACTCACATAATGAAATGCTCACTAAATAACAGCGAATTACCTAAAGCCTGGCTTACAGCAGTTGTTACACCCATTTAAAAAAAAAGCGACAAGTTGGACGCAGCTAATTATCGACCTATCAGCTTAACGTCTGTATGTTCAAAAGTCATGGAGCGTATCGTAGCCAACAAACTTATACAGTTTCTAATAGATAATAACTGTTTGCCTTCTACTCAGCACGGGTTTGTACCTGGCCGATCGACTGTTACCAATTTGCTTATGTGTCTAAACCAATGGACCCAATCAGTGGACAATAACTGCCCAGTAGATGTAGTATTCCTAGACTTTTCTAAAGCCTTTGACAAGGTTCCAAAGCGTCGTCTCCTAGCAAAACTACAACATGTTGGTCTCCGTGATCAGCTTCTACACTGGATTGAGGCTTTCCTGAGTTCACGTTCGTTCCACGTTAAAGTTGGAGATTCCCTGTCGTCTCAGTTTGAAGTTACCTCTGGAGTACCCCAAGGGTCGGTCCTTGGACCGAATTTATGTATCAGACTTGCCTTACCTAATTAAAACTAACACTGCAATGTTCGCTGACGATACAAAAGTTTTTGCCAATCCTCTTAGCCAATATGATCAGCTACAGGAAGATTTACGCCAACTAGAAAAATGGTGCATTCCTCTCAATCCTGACAAATGCACTGTTATGCACATTGGCTACAACAACCCCACATTGAACTACACCATTTCAAATACCATTGTACGATCTGTAACTAGCCAAGTGGATTTGGGCGTTACAATAACTAATAATTTAACTTGGTCAAGTCAAACTGTTAAAGTGGTTAGAACAGCAAATTCAGCACTATTTATGTTATCCAAAGCATTCCAAAGGCCCGATCCTTCACATGGTCTGCTACTTTATAAAAGTTACATAAGACCTATAATCGAGTATGCTAACTCAGTATGGTCCCCGAATTACGTTAAGGATCAGAAACTACTAGAAGGAGTTCAACGAAGGGCTACACGGATGATATATTCATATAGATCGTTTGACTACCATACTAGACTGAGAAAACTACGTTTAACCACATTAAATGAAAGACGATTACGAGGAGATTTGATATTGACGTATCGCATTCTTCACCAAGATTTCTCTTGCGATCTATCTGATCTGTACGAACGTAACCGTGACGAACGTTTGAGGGGACACTGGTTCAAGCTAT
Organism: Agriotes lineatus; assembly: GCA_940337035.1. NCBI lineage: Eukaryota > Metazoa > Arthropoda > Insecta > Coleoptera > Elateridae > Agriotes > Agriotes lineatus. The sequence continues at coordinate 36,393,403 of OW679198.1, forward strand.
CGAAACAGAAATTCCGAACAACAGCTCGTCAACATTTTTTATCAAATAGAGTTTTTCAAGCTTGGAACAGATTGCCCGACGAGATAGTTAATGCTACTTCCATTACATCCTTCAAGGCCGGTTATGATCAAGCTTTAACTAGTGGTAGTGTCGCAAGTGCGGGACTGTAGCAACTAGTATGCGTCTAATTTGTATAAAACATGTGAACCAAATTGTGTTGTGCGAAGCAAGTGATTATGGCCTGTTTTCATGAATTGCGTTTTTGTGTGATAGCTTATTTTTAATTACTCAACTTATATACAGAACATTTTTATTTCTACATTTTGTACTTAGGCATCTAAGAAAACTATTATTGTTTGTATTATATCAATTCAATTAATTAACCAATTATGTTAGAAAAACTTTTTTTGTTTATATTTTAATTCAGCAAATTAAGAAAAATTAAGTTGTTCCTAGAAAGAATATTTTTGTTTCTGTGTTAAAAATAATTTGGTCAATTTAACTAACTTAGTTTCCTAAATGTTCTGAATTGTGTTCTGTACTGTACTCAAAATTATATACGTATAGCATTGTGAGCAATATAGGCTTAGCCTCTGCTCTTTACACCGTTCTAAATAAATAAATAAATTATTCTAGCCAGCGCCGCTGCCCTCGTCTCCGCTTTCTGCACGGTGTTCCTTATATGTTCGCCCCACCATCCTCTTTCGCTGATGATGATTCCCAAGTAGCAATCCGATTTTCTGGGCCTGACAGTAACCCCCATGCTGTCAAAAACGATGCCTTCTTTGTTCATAGGCCCTTTGTTGATGACTGCCTCAGTTTTGTTGGGCGCCAACTCCAATTCCTTTTCCCGCATCCAATTTTTTGTTATCCTTAAGGCATCGTTTGCTCTTCTCATTAGGGTGTCTGTTTTGTCAGCAACTACCACTAAGGCCAGGTCGTCTGCAAAACCGAAGGCTCGTACTTCATCTGGCCACTCCTGTCTCAGGATACCATCATACACGATATTCCATAGAGTGGGACCGAGCACAGATCCCTGAGGAACTCCTGCTGTCACTTCTAGTTCTTCGTTTTTCGAAAGTTGCAGTTTTCTGTTCTTTAGGTAGCTTCCTATGATGTCCTGTAAGTACTGAGATATTTGCCTACGCTGGAGCTCTTCCATTATTGCCTGCCATGATATGGTGTTAAAGGCGTCTAAGGTGATGAGCGTTCTCCATTTCGTGCTAGCCCTTGCAGCCTGCAAGACTTCATTTACCGCATGTAGCGTGCGCTTGCCTTTGCGGAAACCATACTGATGGTTGGATATTCCACCTCCTGTTTCCTCTATTTCTATCTCTAGTCTCGCCTTTATTAGGCTCTCGTAAAGCTTGCTTATGGTGTTCAGTAGACCTAGTGGTCTAAATTTCCGTTCCTCGGTCTTTCTCTTCGGGATCAGAACCAGTCTTGCGGTCTTCCACTGTTTTGGGAAGTCGCGCGCTTCAAGTAACGTGTTTATTACTCTTAGAAGCCATTGGGGTTCTATTTTAAAGCTAGCTTTAGTGCTTTAACCTGTATTTGGTCTATGTCAGGGGCTCTCCCCGATTTCAGCTTCTGTATGCTTTGCTCTAGTTCTTCTCCAGTGAACAATGCTACGTTTTCTCTTCTCCACCTCCTCTGGCGTATGTCTCGTCGTCTTGGGAACAATTCTCTCGCTATTTCTTTTCTCTCTTGCATCGTCATATCGTAAGGTACATAGGCCTTGAACTTCTTCATGACGATTTGGTAACCTTGTCCCCATACGTCTTCGTTGACGTTGTCGTATAGCTCGTCCCAGTGTATCTTTTTTGCTGTATTTATTAAGTACTGCAGTTCGTTTTTTTTTGTACTCTTGTCTATATAGTTCTCGTTTAACTGCTATGCATCTACTATCTCTTGACATTCTGGTAGATATCCTTCGAGCTCTGTGGCATTCGTCTCTTTTTAGCGCAATTTCTTCGTTTCACCAATAAGGCATTTTCCGGTGTTCTGTTCTCCCTGTCTGTATGCTACCTTTGTATGTCTCTTTCATTATCTGGGCATATTGCTCTATCGACCCATCTGCTCCATCCTTTCTCTCCAGGCTCCATGTGAGCGTTTCTTTAAACGTCTCTTAGTCTACTGTTATCACTGTTTGCCCGGGCTTTCCGGCCACCACTTGATCCCTTATTTCAAAGTATATATATCGATGCTCTGTGATGGTTTCCTCCTTGTGTGGAGCAGGTCACGTCAATGTATGACTCACTGAGTCTCCTGACAAACATAGGGCTAGTTTCAGTGTTGTGTACAATCATGTTTGCCGTTGCTAGCCATTCGCAAAGATACTGTCCTCTTTGGTCGGAGACTGGCGATCCCCATTCGGCCGCTTTGGCGTTTATGTCGCCCATTACAATGCACTCCTTGTTGGCGCTATTGCAGCGTTCCATGATTTCGTCTACTTTCCTCTTGTACTCTTCCAATGGGATATTTGGCGAAATGTAGCAACAGAAGATATCGCATTTTTCTATGCTTATGATTATATATTTCTTCTTTGGCTCCACTTTTTTTACTTCTATCTTGCGGTTTCTGAAGTAAACAGCTACGCTTTCCTCCTTGTCTTTTATCCATTCGCGTCCGTCCGATATTTTCTTGTTTGGTTTCCCCACCACCATGATATCTATGTTATGCTCTGCAGCCGTAACAAAAGCGACGTCGTGAGCTGCTCTTTTTCTCCCCAGATTTGTCTGCAGGATTCGAGTTTTTACACCCATTTTTGGGGCGACCTTTCTTTGGCTTTCGCCAATGCTTGCTTGAATTTGTCGCACCTTGCCGTTCCTGCGCAGTGTCCTTTTATATCACATATTGTGCAATATTGTTTATTTTGGCATTCATGAGCCTTATGTCCTTCTTGTCCACAACCATGGCATAGTCTACTTCTGTCTACCCCAGTGCAGTGTCTTGCATCGTGCCCATAGTTCCAGCATGCAAAACATTTTTTGATTTCTAGCCTTTCTTCTATTTTGCATGTACTTATGCCTATTCTCATCTTTCCCTTCTCCAACAGTTTCCGTGCTTGGCTGTTTGTTGTCTGGACAGTTACAGCCTGGTTTCCCCCAGAGATAGGCCTTAATTTTCCTACCGTAATGGTGCCTGTTCCCTCATTTTCCTGCAGCAGTTCTCTGATAGCAGCGTCTACTTCCTCCTTTGTGGTAAGGCTGTTCATACCCTTTAAGTGTAGGGTTACGATATCCGCTTCCTTTGTATTTACCTTTACCGTCTTCATTTCTTCTCTGATAGAGCGTTTGAGTTCTTCTTCAGCCCCTTTCTCCGTCACCAGCAATAGCTTCCTCTCTCTTGTTTTTCGGACAGACCTGATCTTTTTGTTGTCCGGGTTGTCTTTCATAGCTTGTCTCACTCCTCTCAGCAAGTCTGCGTACCTCTTGTCTTTTTGTTGTAATATTAAGGCCTCTGTGTTTTTGTTTTCCGCCTGTCTATCGCCTTTCCGTCTTCGTTTTCGCATCCTGCCGTTTCGGGTTTGGCTGTTTTTGATTTCGGCGGTGTGTGTATGGTAATCGTTATCTCGCTATCTATGAAGGCTATTTCTGCGAGTTTTCGCAGCCTTTTTTCATCTATTTCTTTAGTGATCGGTAGTGCCACCTTCTTCTTTCCTGTTTCGCCCATCTCCCTTCTCAGTTCTCTCAGCCCTTCGAGTAAGCTTTGGTCTACATTTTTCGATATGTTCAGTTTGTGTATGTTCTTTTCCCACTGTCTCTCCTCTCCTCCTACTTTGGCTTTTGTCACCTGCTTGATCGTCGTCAGTCCCCGTTCTCCGAGTTCCATCAATTCTGAATTGTTTGGGGAGACCTTTCTCCATTCTCTGCTCTTCTCCAATTAATATTATTGCGACGTCATCCTTTGCTATTGTTAGTGGGTTTCCTTGTGTGGTTTGTGTTTGCACATATACCTCTTCTAGCCATCTTTTCCCCATTACCTCTTCTAGTTTTGCTGCATCCTCGATATTTCTGATTGTTTCTATGTTCGCTATCATCTCCTCCTCGCTCCATGTTTGTGTGCTTATGTTCTGTACTTTCGGGGTTGTCTGGTAGGTAGCGTCGGTTTGGGTCTTTCTGTCCTCTTTAATCGTTTTGTTTTCACAGTACGATTCCATGCTGTCGATTAGCCAGCTCGTCAAATCTTCTGTCATCTTACCAATATACACTGTTAGATGTTAGGCAGAGTCTTTTATTTCCTTTTTAGGATTGTATGAGTTTTCTAGTGTTTTCTGTAGTCTTTCAATGTTATGTCGGAGTCCCTTTAGAACACTTTTTACTGTTTTCATGTTGTTTTCATCTACGTCCACCCTCCCTTGAGTTGTTGTCTGCGGGCTATTTCCAAATTTCCTTTTCTTTGTTATGCGGCTGCATTTCGGGACTACTTCTGTCCACCAGTATCCTGTCTGACTCCATAGTAGCGACTGAATGTGCCCTAGGTTTGGGTGGACTTTGCGACAATCTGCTTCGCCTTGCAAAGGGGTCTTATGTATCTCCTGTAGCATCCACATCTCCAGCTCGAAACTCTTTCTCCATCGTATTTATAGTAAACTTTTGCAATTTGAATGTTTTTAGGGTAGCCAGCCCTTTTATTACCTTCTAACTACACGTTAAAAGTTTTAATAGAAGCCTTATTTCACTTTATTTCAACGTAAACCACTTTCGTGGTGAACGGCCTATATATTTTCCCCACAGCTGGAACCGCGCGGGCGCGGGGCCGGGCGTCCATTGTCTTCCCTCCGTTCATCGAGAAGAGACCTCTGGTTTTTCAACATCCAAGCTTCGGAGTGGCTAGCCCCTACGTTTTCACGTCGTGGTCCGGGTTTACGGCGACGTGGGCACGCTTCAGAACGGTGAGTCCCCGGAAGTTCCCCCTACTTCAGAAGTTCCAACGTCTCGCTCGGGAAGGAATAGAAAATAAATAATGAAGGACTGAAAGACCCCTAGCTCTCGGTTAACCTAATAACGCCAGGGTTTGAAAACGAATAAGAGTTTGGTCGCGAGAGACCGAAGAGAAGAGTAAGTAGAAACAAAGGGGGAGACCTGACCCAAGACAAGTTGAAGCAAGGTACAGGTATGGCCAAGGCGCCTCGAGAGATGCCTCCTCCCGTACCCACTAGCGTGGGCTCTTAAGTTACTTTTTTAAGGAGGTTGTCTGGGATGTCTGGGACGTTGCGGCATCGGGGACGTCTGGGACGGGACATCTGCGACGTCTGGGACGTCTGGGTCATCTGGGACATCTGGGACGTTTGGCACGTCTGGAACGTCGGGGACGTCTAGGACGTCTGGGACGTCTGAGACATCTGGAATGTCTGGAACGTCTAGGACATCTGTGACGTATGGGCCGGAACATCTGAGATGTTTGGGACGTCTCGAACAGCTGGGACGTCTAGAACATCTGGGACGTCTGGGACATCTGGGACGGAACATCAGGGGCATCTGGGACATCTGGGGCGTCGGGAAAGTCTGGGACGTCTGGTACATCTAGGACGTATGGCATCTCGGAGGCGTCTGAGACGCCTGGAACATCTGGGACGTAGGGTACGTCGGGGACATCTCGGACGTCTGCAACGTCTGGGACGTCGGGGACATCTCGGGCGTCTCGGACGTCTGGGACGTCTGGGCCTGGACATCTGGCATGTCTGGGGCGTCTCGGACATCTGGGACGCCTGGGACGTGTAGGACATCTGTGACGTCTGGGACGTCTGGGCCGGGACACCTGGCATGTCTGGGGCGTCTCGGACATCTGGGACGCCTGGGACGTGTAGGACATCGGGCCGTTTGGGACCTCTGGAACGTCTGAGGCGTTTGGAACGTTTGAGACGTCTGGTACGGGATAGCTGGGACATCTGAGACGTCTGAGATCTCTAGGACGTCTGGGACATCTGCAAAATTTTGGACGGGACATCTGGGACATCTGGGACGTCTGAGACATCTGGGACGTCTAAGACATCTGTGACGTCTGAAACGTCTGGGACGTCTGGGCCGGGACATCTGGGACGTCTGGGGCATCTGGGACGTCTATGACATCAGGGACGCTTGGGACAATGAGACGTCTGAGACGTCTGGGACGTCTGGGACGTCTGGGACATCTGGGACGTCTGGGACATCTGGGACGTCTGGGACGTCTAAAACATCTGGGACATCTGGGACGTGTAGGACATCTGTGACGTCTGGTGCGTCTTGGCCGGGGCATCTGGGATGTCTGGTACGTCTCGGACATCTGGGACGTGTGGGACGTCGTGGACGTCTGGTACGTCTGGAACGAAGGGGACATCTGGAAAGTCTGGGACGTCAAGGACGTCTGATACGTCTGGGACATCTGGATCGTCTGGGACGTCGAGGACGTCTGGAACGTCGGGGACCTCTGTGACGTCTGGAACGTCGGGGACGTCTGGGACGAGGTAGACATATGGGACGTCTGAGGCGTCGGGGACGTCTGGGACGTCTAGTACATCTGGATAGTCTGGGACGTCGGGAACGTCTGGGACATCTGCAAAATTTTGGACGGGACATCTGGGACATCCGGGACGTCTGAGACATCTGGGACGTCTAAGACATCTGTGACGTCTGAAACGTCTGGGACGTCTGGGCCGGGACATCTGGGACGTCTGGGCCATTTGTGACGTCTATGACATCAGGGACGTTTGGGACAATGAGACGTCTGAGACGTCTGGGACGTCTGGGACGTCTGGGACATCTGGGACGTCTGGGACATCTGGGACGTCTGGGACGTCTAAAACATCTGGGACATCTGGGACGTGTAGGACATCTGTGACGTCTGGTGCGTCTTGGCCGGGTCATCTGGAATGTCTGGTACGTCTCTGACATCTGGGACGTGTGGGACGTCGTGGACGTCTGGTACGTCTGGAACGAAGGGGACATCTGGAAAATCTGGGACGTCAAGGACGTCTGAGACGTCTGGGACATCTGGATCGTCTGGGACGTCGAGGACGTCTGGAACGTCGGGGACCTCTGTGACGTCTGGGACATCGGGGACGTCTGGGACGAGGTAGACATATGGGATGTCTGAGGCGTCGGGGACGTCTGGGACGTCTAGGACATCTGGATAGTCTGGGACGTCGGGAACGTCTGAGACGTCTGAGACGTCGGGGACGTCTGGGACGTCTGGAACGTCGGGGACGTCTGGAACGTTGGGGACGTCTGTGACGTCTGGGACGTCGGGGACGTCTGGGACGAGGTAGACATCAGGGACGTCTGAGGAGTCGGGGACGTATGGGACGTTTGGGACGTCGGGGACGTCTGGGACGAGGTAGACATCAGGGACGTCTGAGGAGTCGGGGACGTCTGGGACGTCTGGGACGTCGGGGACGTCTGGGACGAGGTAGACATCTGGGACGTCTGAGACGTCGGGGACGTCTGGGACGTCTGGTACATCTGGGACGTATGGTACATCGGGGACATCTCGGACGTCTGCAACGTCTGGGACGTCGGGGACATCTCGGACGTTTCGGACGTCTGGGACGTCTGGGCCGGGACATCTGGCATGTCTGGGGCGTCTCGGACATCTGGGACGCCTGGGACGTGTAGGACATCTGTGACGTCTGGGACGTCTGGGCTGGGACATCTGGCATGTCTGGGGCGTCTTGGACATCTGGGACGCCTGGGACGTGTAGGACATCGGGCCGTTTGGGACCTCTTTAACGTCTGAGGCGTTTGGAACGTCTGAGACGTCTGGTACGGGATAGCTGGGACATCTGAGACGTCTGAGATGTCTAGGACGTCTGGGACATCTGGGAAATTTGGGACGGGACATCTGGGACGTTTGGGACATCGGGGACATCTGGGACGTCTGAGACATCTGGGACGTCTAAGACATCTGTGACGTCTGAAACGTCTGGTACGTCTGGGTCGGGACATCTGGGACGTCTGGGGCATCTGGGACGTCTATGACATCAAGGACGTTTGAGACAATGAGACGTCTGAGACTTTTGGGACATCTGGGACGGAACATCAGGGACATCTGGGACATCTGGGGCGTCTGAGACATCTGGGACATCTGGGACGTCTAGGGCATCTGGGACGTCGGGAAGTCTGAGACATCTGGGACGTATGGGACGTCTGAAACATGTGGGACATCTAGGACGTCTAGTACATCTGTGACGTCTGGGACGTCTGGACCGGAACATCTGGGATGTCTGGAAGGTTTCGGACATCTGGGACGTCCGGGACGTCGGGGATGTCTGGGACGTCTGGGACGAGATAGACATCTGGGACGTCTGAGGCGTCGGGAACGTCTGGGACGTCTAGGACATCTGGATAGTCTGGGACGTCGGGAACGTCTGGGACGTTTGGGACGTCTGGAACGTCGGGAAAGTCTGGGACGTCTGGTACATCTGGGACGTATGGCATCTCGGAGGCGTCTGAGTCGCTTGGAACATCTGGGACGTAGGGTACGTCGGGGGCATCTCGGACGTCTGCAACGTCTGGGACGTCGGGGACATCTCGGGCGTCTCGGACGTCTGGGACGTCTGAGCCGGGACATCTGGCATGTCTGGGGCGTCTCGGACATCTGGGACGCCTGGGACGTGTAGGACATCTGTGACGTCTGGGACGTCTGGGCCGGGACACCTGGCATGTCTGGGGCGTCTCGGGCATCTGGGACCCCTGGGACGTGTAGGACATCGGGCCGTTTGGGACCTCTGGAACGTCTGAGGCGTTTGGAACGTTTGAGACGTCTGGTACGGGATAGCTGGGACATCTGAGACGTCTGAGATGTCTAGGACGTCTGGGACATCTGCAAAATTTTGGACGAGACATCTGGGACATCTGGGACATCTGGGACGTCTGAGACATCTGGGACGTCTAAGACATCTGTGACGTCTGAAACGTTTGGGACGTCTGGGCCGGGACAACTGGGACGTCTGGGGCATCTGGGACGTCTATGACATCAGGGAGGTTTGGGACAATGAGACGTCTGAGACGTCTGGGACGTCTGGGACGTCTGGGACATCTGGGACGTCTGGGACATCTGGGACATCTGGGACGTGAAGGACATCTGTGACGTCTGGTGCGTCTTGGCCGGGGCATCTGGGATGTCTGGTACGTCTCGGACATCTGGGACGTGTGGGACGTCGTGGACGTCTGGTACGTCTGGAACGAAGGGGACATCTGGAAAGTCTGGGACGTCAAGGACGTCTGAGACGTCTGGGACATCTGGATCGTCTGGGACGTCGAGGACGTCTGGAACGTCGGGGACCTCTGTGGCGTCTGGGACGTCGGGGTCGTCTGGGACGAGGTAGACATCTTGGACGTCTGAGGAGTCGGGGACGTCTGGGACGTCTGGGACGTCGGGGACGTCTGGGACGAGGTAGACATCTGGGACGTCTGAGGCGTCGGGGACGTCTGGGACGTCTAGGACATCTGGATAGTCTGGGACGTTGGGAACGTCTGGGACGTCTGAGACGTCGGGGACGTCTGGGACGTCTGGAACGTCGGGGACGTCTGGGACGTCTGGTACATCTGAATCGTCTGGGACGTCAAGGACGTCTGGAACGTCAGGGACGTCTGTGACGTCATGGACGTCGGGGACGTCTGGGACGAGGTAGACATCAGGGACGTCTGAGGAGTCGGGGACGTCTGGCACGTCTGGGACGTCGGGGACGTCTTGGACGAGGTAGACATCTGGGACGTCTGAGTCGTCGGGGACGTCTGGGACGTCTAGGACATCTGGATAGTCTGGGACGTCGGAAACGTCTGGGACGTCTGAGACGTCGGGGACGTCTGGGACGTCTGGTACATCTGGGACGTATCTTACGTCGGGGACATCTCGGACGTCTGCAACGTCTGGGACGTCGGGGACATCTCGGACGTCTCGGACGTCTGGGACGTCTGGGCCGGGACATCTGGCATGTCTGGGGCGTCTCGGACATCTGGGACGCCTGGGACGTGTAGGACATCTGTGACGTCTGGGACGTCTGGCCCGGGACATCTGGCATGTCTGGGGCGTCTTGGACATCTGGGACGCCTGGGACGTGTAGGACATCGGGCCGTTTGGGACCTCTTTAACGTCTGAGGCGTTTGGAACGTCTGAGACGTCTGGTACGGGATAGCTGGGACATCTGAGACGTCTGAGATGTCTAGGACGTCTGGGACATGTGGGAAATTTGGGACGGGACATCTGGGGCGTCTGGGACATCTGGGACATCTGGGACGTCTGAGACATCTGGGACGTCTAAGACATCTGTGACGTCTGAAACGTCTGGTACGTCTGGGTCGGGACATCTGGGACGTCTGGGGCATCTGGGACGTCTATGACATCAGGGACGTTTGGGACAATAAGACGTCTGAGACGTCGGGGACGTCTGGGACGTCTGGCACATCTGGGACGTATCTTACGTCGGGGACATCTCGGACGTCTGCAACGTCTGGGACGTCGGGGACATCTCGGACGTCTCGGACGTCTGGGACGTCCGGGACGTCGGGGATGTCTGGGACGTCTGGGACGAGATAGACATCTGGGACGTCTGAGGCGTCGGGAACGTCTGGGACGTCTAGGACATCTGGATAGTCTGGGACGTCGGGAACGTCTGGGACGTTTGGGACGTCTGGAACGTCGGGAAAGTCTGGGACGTCTGGTACATCTGGGACGTATGGCATCTCGGAGGCGTCTGAGACGCTTGGAACATCTGGGACGTAGGGTACGTCGGGGGCATCTCGGACGTCTGCAACGTCTGGGACGTCGGGGACATCTCGGGCGTCTCGGACGTCTGGGACGTCTGAGCCGGGACATCTGGCATGTCTGGGGCGTCTCGGACATCTGGGACGCCTGGGACGTGTAGGACATCTGTGACGTCTGGGACCTCTGGAACGTCTGAGGCGTTTGGAACGTTTGAAACGTCTGGTACGGGATAGCTGGGACATCTGAGACGTCTGAGATGTCTAGGACGTCTGGGACATCTGCAAAATTTTGGACGGGACATCTGGGACATCTGGGACGTCTGAGACATCTGGGACGTCTAAGACATCTGTGACGTCTGAAACGTTTGGGACGTCTGGGCCGGGACAACTGGGACGTCTGGGGCATCTGGGACGTCTATGACATCAGGGAGGTTTGGGACAATGAGACGTCTGAGACGTCTGGGACGTCTGGGACGTCTGGGACATCTGAGACGTCTGGGACATCTGGGACATCTGGGACGTGTAGGACATCTGTGACGTCTGGTGCGTCTTGGCCGGGGCATCTGGGATGTCTGGCACGTCTCGGACATCTGGGACGTGTGGGACGTCGTGGACGTCTGGTACGTCTGGAACGAAGGGGACATCTGGAAAGTCTGGGACGTCAAGGACGTCTGAGACGTCTGGGACATCTGGATCGTCTGGGACGTCGAGGACGTCTGGAACGTCGGGGACCTCTGTGACGTCTGGGACGTCGGGGTCGTCTGGGACGAGGTAGACATCTTGGACGTCTGAGGAGTCGGGGACGTCTGGGACGTCTGGGACGTCGGGGACGTCTGGGACGAGGTAGACATCTGGGACGTCTGAGGCGTCGGGGACGTCTGGGACGTCTAGGACATCTGGATAGTCTGGGACGTTGGGAACGTCTGGGACGTCTGAGACGTCGGGGACGTCTTGGACGTCTGGAACGTCGGGGACGTCTGGGACGTCTGGTACATCTGGATCGTCTGGGACGTCAAGGACATCTGGAACGTCAGGGACGTCTGTGACGTCTTGGACGTCGGGGACGTCTGGTACGAGGTATACATCAGGGACGTCTGAGGAGTCGGGGACGTCTGGGACGTCTGGGACGTCGGGGACGTCTTGGACGAGGTAGACATCTGGGACGTCTGAGGCGTCGGGGACGTCTGGGACGTCTAGGACATCTGGATAGTCTGGGACGTCGGAAACGTCTGGGACGTCTGAGACGTCGGGGACGTCTGGGACGTCTGGTACATCTGGGACGTATTTTACGTCGGGGACATCTCGGACGTCTGCAACGTCTGGGACGTCGGGGACATCTCGGACGTCTCGGACGTCTGGGACGTCTGGGCCGGGACATCTGGCATGTCTGGGGCGTCTCGGACATCTGGGACGCCTGGGACGTGTAGGACATCTGTGACGTCTGGGACGTCTGGGCCGGGACATTGGCATGTCTGGGGCGTCTTGGACATCTGGGACGCCTGGGACGTGTAGGACATCGGGCCGTTTGGGACCTCTTTAACGTCTGAGGCGTTTGGAACGTCTGAGACGTCTGGTACGGGATAGCTGGGACATCTGAGACGTCTGAGATGTCTAGGACGTCTGGGACATGTGGGAAATTTGGGACGGGACATCTGGGGCGTCTGGGACATCTGGGACATCTGGGACGTCTGAGACATCTGGGACGTCTAAGACATCTGTGACGTCTGAAACGTCTGGTACGTCTGGGTCGGGACATCTGGGACGTCTGGGGCATCTGGGACGTCTATGACATCAGGGACGTTTGGGACAATAAGACGTCTGAGACGTCTGGGACGTCTGGGTCGTCTGGGACATCTGGGACGTCTGGGACGTCTAAAACATCTGGGACATCTGGGACGTGTAGGACATCTGTGACGTCTGGGTGTCTTGGCCGTTACATCTGGGATGTTTGGTACGTCTCGGACACCTGGGACGTGTGGGACGGCGTGGACGTCTGGGACGTCTGGAACGAAAGGGAAATCTGGGAAGTCTGGGACGTCGAGGACGTCTAAGATGTCTGGGGCATCTGGATCGTCTGGGACGTCGGGGACGTCTGGGACATCTGGGACATCTGGGACGTCTGGGACATCTGGGACATCTGGGTCGTCTGGGATGTCTGGGACGTATGTGACGTTTGGGACATTTGGGATGTCTGGGACGTCTGAGACATCAGGGTCGTTTGGGATATCGGGGACGCCTGAGACGTCTGGTATATCGAAGACGTTTGGGACGTCTGGGACATCAGAGACGTCTGCGACCTCTGTGACGTCTGGGACGTCTCGGACATCTGGTACGTGTGGGACGTCGTGGACGTCTGGGACGTCTGGAACGTCGGGGACGTCGGGGACGTCTGGAACGTCGGGGACGTCTGTGGCGTCTGGGTCATCGGGGACGTATGGGGCGTCTGGTACATCTGGGACGTCTGGCACCTCGAAAGCGTCTGAGACGCCTGGAACATTTGGGACGTATGGTACGTCGGGGACATATTGGACGTTTGGGACGTCTGGGACGTCGGGGACGTCTGAGACGTCTGTATCGTCTAGGACGTCTAAGACATCTTGGACGTCTGGAACGTTGAAGACATTTGGGACGTCTAGAACATCTGGGGCGTCTGGGACATCTGGGACCCATGGGACGTTTGGAACGTTTGGGATATGGGAAACGTCTGGGACGTCGGGGACATCTCGGACGTCTCGGACGTCTGGGACGTCCGGGTTGTCGGGGATGTCTGGGACGTCTGGGACGAGATAGACATCTGGGACGTCTGAGGCGTCGGGAACGTCTGGGACGTCTAGGACATCTGGATAGTCTGGGACGTCGGGAACGTCTGGGACGTTTGGGACGTCTGGAACGTCGGGAAAGTCTGGGACGTCTGGTACATCTGGGACGTATGGCATCTCGGAGGCGTCTGAGACGCTTGGAACATCTGGGACGTAGGGTACGTCGGGGGCATCTCGGACGTCTGCAACGTCTGGGACGTCGGGGACATCTCGGGCGTCTCGGACGTCTGGGACGTCTGAGCCGGGACATCTGGCATGTCTGGGGCGTCTCGGACATCTGGGACGCCTGGGACGTGTAGGACATCTGTGACGTCTGGGACCTCTGGAACGTCTGAGGCGTTTGGAACGTTTGAAACGTCTGGTACGGGATAGCTGGGACATCTGAGACGTCTGAGATGTCTAGGACGTCTGGGACATCTGCAAAATTTTGGACGGGACATCTGGGACATCTGGGACATCTGGGACGTCTGAGACATCTGGGACGTCTAAGACATCTGTGACGTCTGAAACGTTTGGGACGTCTGGGCCGGGACAACTGGGACGTCTGGGGCATCTGGGACGTCTATGACATCAGGGAGGTTTGGGACAATGAGACGTCTGAGACGTCTGGGACGTCTGGGACATCTGAGACGTCTGGGACATCTGGGACATCTGGGACGTGTAGGACATCTGTGACGTCTGGTGCGTCTTGGCCGGGGCATCTGGGATGTCTGGTACGTCTCGGACATCTGGGACGTGTGGGACGTCGTGGACGTCTGGTACGTCTGGAACGAAGGGGACATCTGGAAAGTCTGGGACGTCAAGGACGTCTGAGACGTCTGGGACATCTGGATCGTCTGGGACGTCGAGGACGTCTGGAACGTCGGGGACCTCTGTGACGTCTGGGACGTCGGGGTCGTCTGGGACGAGGTAGACATCTTGGACGTCTGAGGAGTCGGGGACGTCTGGGACGTCTGGGACGTCGGGGACGTCTGGGACGAGGTAGACATCTGGGACGTCTGAGGCGTCGGGGACGTCTGGGACGTCTGGTACATCTGGGACGTATGGCATCTCGGAGGCGTCTGAGACGCTTGGAACATCTGGGACGTAGGGTACGTCGGGGGCATCTCGGACGTCTGCAACGTCTGGGACGTCGGGGACATCTCGGGCGTCTCGGACGTCTGGGACGTCTGAGCCGGGACATCTGGCATGTCTGGGGCGTCTCGGACATCTGGGACGCCTGGGACGTGTAGGACATCTGTGACGTCTGGGACCTCTGGAACGTCTGAGGCGTTTGGAACGTTTGAAACGTCTGGTACGGGATAGCTGGGACATCTGAGACGTCTGAGATGTCTAGGACGTCTGGGACATCTGCAAAATTTTGGACGGGACATCTGGGACATCTGGGACATCTGGGACGTCTGAGACATCTGGGACGTCTAAGACATCTGTGACGTCTGAAACGTTTGGGACGTCTGGGCCGGGACAACTGGGACGTCTGGGGCATCTGGGACGTCTATGACATCAGGGAGGTTTGGGACAATGAGACGTCTGAGACGTCTGGGACGTCTGGGACATCTGAGACGTCTGGGACATCTGGGACATCTGGGACGTGTAGGACATCTGTGACGTCTGGTGCGTCTTGGCCGGGGCATCTGGGATGTCTGGTACGTCTCGGACATCTGGGACGTGTGGGACGTCGTGGACGTCTGGTACGTCTGGAACGAAGGGGACATCTGGAAAGTCTGGGACGTCAAGGACGTCTGAGACGTCTGGGACATCTGGATCGTCTGGGACGTCGAGGACGTCTGGAACGTCGGGGACCTCTGTGACGTCTGGGACGTCGGGGTCGTCTGGGACGAGGTAGACATCTTGGACGTCTGAGGAGTCGGGGACGTCTGGGACGTCTGGGACGTCGGGGACGTCTGGGACGAGGTAGACATCTGGGACGTCTGAGGCGTCGGGGACGTCTGGGACGTCTAGGACATCTGGATAGTCTGGGACGTTGGGAACGTCTGGGACGTCTGAGACGTCGGGGACGTCTGGGACGTCTGGAACGTCGGG
Source organism: Agriotes lineatus (assembly GCA_940337035.1). NCBI lineage: Eukaryota > Metazoa > Arthropoda > Insecta > Coleoptera > Elateridae > Agriotes > Agriotes lineatus. Next base: position 36,408,950 of record OW679198.1, read on the forward strand.
GACGTCTGGGACGTCTGGTACATCTGGATCGTCTGGGACGTCAAGGACGTCTGGAACGTCAGGGACGTCTGTGACGTCTTGGACGTCGGGGACGTCTGGTACGAGGTATACATCAGGGACGTCTGAGGAGTCGGGGACGTCTGGGACGTCTGGGACGTCGGGGACGTCTTGGACGAGGTAGACATCTGGGACGTCTGAGGCGTCGGGGACGTCTGGGACGTCTAGGACATCTGGATAGTCTGGGACGTCGGAAACGTCTGGGACGTCTGAGACGTCGGGGACGTCTGGGACGTCTGGTACATCTGGGACGTATTTTACGTCGGGGACATCTCGGACGTCTGCAACGTCTGGGACGTCGGGGACATCTCGGACGTCTCGGACGTCTGGGACGTCTGGGCCGGGACATCTGGCATGTCTGGGGCGTCTCGGACATCTGGGACGCCTGGGACGTGTAGGACATCTGTGACGTCTGGGACGTCTGGGCCGGGACATTGGCATGTCTGGGGCGTCTTGGACATCTGGGACGCCTGGGACGTGTAGGACATCGGGCCGTTTGGGACCTCTTTAACGTCTGAGGCGTTTGGAACGTCTGAGACGTCTGGTACGGGATAGCTGGGACATCTGAGACGTCTGAGATGTCTAGGACGTCTGGGACATGTGGGAAATTTGGGACGGGACATCTGGGGCGTCTGGGACATCTGGGACATCTGGGACGTCTGAGACATCTGGGACGTCTAAGACATCTGTGACGTCTGAAACGTCTGGTACGTCTGGGTCGGGACATCTGGGGCATCTGGGACGTCTATGACATCAGGGACGTTTGGGACAATAAGACGTCTGAGACGTCTGGGACGTCTGGGTCGTCTGGGACATCTGGGACGTCTGGGACGTCTAAAACATCTGGGACATCTGGGACGTGTAGGACATCTGTGACGTCTGGGTGTCTTGGCCGTTACATCTGGGATGTTTGGTACGTCTCGGACACCTGGGACGTGTGGGACGGCGTGGACGTCTGGGACGTCTGGAACGAAAGGGAAATCTGGGAAGTCTGGGACGTCGAGGACGTCTAAGATGTCTGGGGCATCTGGATTGTCTGGGACGTCGGGGACGTCTGGGACATCTGGGACATCTGGGCCGTCTAGGACGTCTGGGACGTATGTGACGTCTGGGACATCTGGGATGTCTGGGACGTCTGAGACATCTGGGTCGTCTGGGACGTCTGGGACGTATGTGACGCCTGGGACATCTGGGAGGTCTGGGACGTCTGAGACATGTGGGTCGACTGGGACGTCTGGGACATCTGGGACATCTGGGTCGTCTGGGATGTCTGGGACGTATGTGACGTTTGGGACATTTGGGATGTCTGGGACGTCTGAGACATCAGGGTCGTTTGGGATATCGGGGACGCCTGAGATGTCTGGTATATCGAAGACGTTTGGGACGTCTGGGACATCAGAGACGTCTGCGACCTCTGTGACGTCTGGGACGTCTCGGACATCTGGTACGTGTGGGACGTCGTGGACGTCTGGGACGTCTGGAACGTCGGGGACGTCTGGAACGTCGGGGACGTCTGTGGCGTCTGGGTCATCGGGGACGTCTGGGGCGTCTGGTACATCTGGGACGTCTGGCACCTCGAAAGCGTCTGAGACGCCTGGAACATTTGGGACGTATGGTACGTCGGGGACATATTGGACGTTTGGGACGTCTGGGACGTCGGGGACGTCTGAGACGTCTGTATCGTCTAGGACGTCTAAGACATCTTGGACGTCTGGAACGTTGAAGACATTTGGGACGTCTAGAACATCTGGGGCGTCTGGGACATCTGGGACCCATGGGACGTTTGGAACGTTTGGGATATGGGAAACGTCTGGGACGTGGGAGACATTTTGGACGTCATGGACATCGGGAACGTCTGGGACGTCGGGGACGTCTGGGGCGCCTGGAACATCTGGGACGTCTGGCACCTCGGAGGCGTCTGGGACGCCTGGAACATCTGGGACGTATGGTACGTCGGGGACATCTTGGACGTTTGGGACGTCTGGGACGTCGGGGACGTCTGAGACGTTTGTATCGTCTAGAACGTCTAAGACATCTCAGACGTCTGGAACGTTGAAGACATTTGGGACGTCTAGAACATCTGGGGCGTCTGGGACATCTGGGACCCATGGGACGCTTGGAACGTCTGGGATATCGGAGCCGTCTGGGACGTGGGAGACATTTTGGACGTCATGGACATCGGGGACGTTTGGGACGTCTGGGCGTCTGGGACGACTGGGACATCTGGGACGTCTGGGACGTGGAAGACATTTAGGACGTCTACGACATCTGGGACACCTAGAACATCTGGAACGTCTAGGACGTCTAATACATATTAAATGTCTGAAACGTTGGGGACATCTGGGACCCCTGCGACGTTTATGACGTCTGGGAGGTCGGGGACGTCTGGGACGTGGAGGACATTTGGGATGTCTAGGACATCTGGGACACTTAGGACGTCTAGGACGTCTAGGACATCTGGGACGTCTGGGACGTGGAGGACATTTGGCACGTCATGGACATCGTAGACGTTTGCTACGTCTAGACGTCTAGGACCTCTGGGACGTTTTGCCAAACTTCCCACGAAGTCAACATCGCCCAATCATAGTTAACATTGGAATACAACTACCTATAATAAAGTCTATCCAAAAACCGAGATGGAATTTCAATAAGGCAGATTGGCCATCATAGACTAAAGAAGTCAATTCACACCTACGCTGGGTCCCGCCAAAAGCTACAAATTACAAACGCTTCTGTGGCATCTTGATCGGAGCAGCAAAACGAAACATACCACGTGGGTACAGGAAAGAATACATACTGTGCTGGAACAAAGAAACGGAAGAACTATACAAAGAATATAAAACAAGTGGAAATTTTGACCTAGGTAATCAAATTCTAGAATCACTTAATAATGAAAGAAGAGAAAAATGGAAAACCACTACAGAAAAGATAAACTTCGCCCACTCTAGTAGAAAAGGGTGGTCCCTTTTACGCCGACTCGGAGCCGCAACCCCTGTGACTAAGCAAAATCCAGAGGTTACTCCTACCCAAGTTGCAATGCATATTAAACAGCGTGCAGACAAAGTCCCAGTCGACCAACACATTGAAAAAGAAGTCAGAAGAGAAACTAAAACAATAAATGGTCGCCTTGACGAAAACTCACGTTTTTCCTCTGCTTTCACAAAATCTGAATTAAACAAGTGCATAACAACTCTAAAACTTAAAAAAGCAACCGGACTGGACGGTATATTCCCAGAATTTATAAGACATTTAGGGATATTTGGAAAAAAATGGCTCCGATATTTCCTTACGGACATTTTAAACACAGGACTCGTACCCCAACAGTTCAAAATTTCCCAAACCCTCGCTATTCTTAAACCAGGAAAACCCGGCAATGACGTAGCAAACTACCGCCCTATCGCACTGCTTAGCGTTAGCTACAAACTTCTAGAGAAGTTAATCTACAACAGAATATATACAACAATAGACAACGTAATCCTCCCGCAACAGGCGGGTTTTAGGTCGAAGCGAAGCTGCTGTGAACAAGTATTGGCCCTAACATCGTACATTGAATCAGGCTTCCAGAAGGGACTAAGAACATCCGTGGCATTCATCGACCTAACTGCCGCGTACGACACAGTATGGCTAGACGGGTTTATTCTAAAACGAAAACAGACAATCTCCTGCGCCAAACTAACTAAACTTCTGGAGAATATGCTAAGAAACCGATATTTTAAAGTCACATTGAGCCAAACAACAAGCAAATCATATACCATTAAAATAGGTTTACCACAGGGATCAGTGTTGGCCCCTTTTTTATTTAACTTATATACGAGTGATATGCCAGACACCAACTCTCAAAAATTCTGCTATGCTGACGATATAGCCATAGCTACACAAACCAGACGCAAGGAGGAAGGCGAAGATACCCTAATAACAGACCTAGAAACGCTTAACCAATATTATAGAAAATGGCGTCTATGCCCAAACTTATCTAAGACTGAAGTAAGTGTCTTCCACCTCAATAATCGACAAGCTAAAACTGAGATTAACGTAACATTCTGCGGTAAAAGGCTGAAACATAACCCCAACCCTAAATATTTAGGAATCACACTAGATCGCCCCTTAACATACAAAAAACACCTGGAAATGACTGCCCAAAAGCTAAAGACCAGAAACAACACGATCAGAAAACTGGCGGGGACTACCTGGGGGGCACGAGCAGACACATTACGAATAGCAGCACAAGCACTAGTTTTCTCCACTGCAGAATACTGCGCACCAGTATGGCACAGAAGTGCCCATGTAAACAAGATTGACGTACACCTTAACGACACCCTTAGAATCGTGTCAGAAACCCTAAAATCCACTCCTATTCCCTGGCTCCACGCTTTAACCAACATTGCCCCTCCTGATCTTAGGAGACAGCAAGCTACTGTCAACGAAATAAACAAAATAAACGATACTGACCTTCCTAGAACGCTCCCAATCCATAAAACACTGGATAATCTTCCTCGTTCCCGTCTAAAGTCCCGAAATCCAATATGGACTGACGAAGTATATCTACAACGCGAAGAATACGACCTAAAAGGAGCATGGAAATCAAAATGGACGTTAAACAATAACTTTAACCAAAATGGTCTTCGAGATCCAACTGCCACTCTACCAGGAATGCAGTTGCCCAGAAAAATATGGTGCCGACTAAACCGCATTAGAACCGGCCATGGTAGATGCAACTCGATGCTCCACAAATGGCAAATATCCGACTCACCCTATTGCGACTGTGGACTGCCAGAACAAACGGTAGCCCACATAGTACAAGACTGCCCCCTCCGTAAATACCAAGGGAACTGGGACGAAATTATAAAGGCAACCCCTGAAGCTATCAAATGGTTGACCGACCTGGACATAGATTTATAGAACAAGGAACTACAATAGTAACAAAAGCTTTAATATTTTAATAAAAATTTTAATCACTTACAATATTAGTAATAGATTGACTGTCTGTTGTATACACCTATAATTAGTTATTAAGCGCTATGTAGATCGCCATACGACAAAAAAAAATGGACATCGGGGACGTTTGGGACGTCTGGACGTCTAGGACGCTTGCGACATCTGGGACGTCTGAAACGTTGGGGACATTTGGGTCATCTAGGACATCTGGGGCGTCTGGGACATCTGGCACCCCTGAAACGCTTGGGACTTCTTGGACATCGGAGATGTCTGGGACATGGGGAAAATTTGGGACGTCTAGGACATCTGGGACACCTAGGACGTCTAGGACGTCTAGGACATCTGGGACGTCAGGGACGTGGGGGACATTTGGGACTTCATGGAAGTCGGGGACGTTTGGGACGGGTGACGTCTGAGACGTCTGGAACGTCTGAGACGTGGAGGACATTTGGGACGTCTACGACATCTGGGACACCTAGGAAGTCTAGGACCTCTAGGACATCTGGGACGTCTGAGACGTGGGGGACATTTGGGACGTCTACGACATCTGGGACACCTAGAACGTTTGGAACGTCTACGACGTTTAATACATCTTGGTTGTCTGAAACGTTGGGGACATCTGGGACCCCTGCGACGCTTGGGACGTCTGAGATATCGGAGACGTCTGGGACGTGGGAGACATTTTGGACGTCATGGACATCGGAGACGTTTGGGACGTCTGGGCGTCTGGGACGACTGGGATATCTGGGACGTCTGGGACGTGAAAGACATTTGGGACGTGAAGGACATCTGGGACGTCTGGGACGTGGGAAACTTTTGGGACGTCTAGGACATCAAGAATATCTATGAAATCTGGGACATCTGGGACGTCTGAGACGTCTGGGACGTCTAGGATGTCTAAGACATATTGGACGTCTGAAACGTTGGGGACATTTGGGACGTCTAGGACATTTTGGGCGTCTGGGACATCTGGAACTCCTGGGACGCTTGGGACGTCAGTGACATATGGGACGTCTGGGACGTGGGAAACTTTTGGGACGTCTAGGACATCAAGAATATCTAGGAAATCTGGGACATCTGGGACGTCTGAGACGTCTGGGACGTCTAGGATGTCTAAGACATATTGGACGTCTGAAACGTTGGGGACATTTTGGACGTCATGGACATCTGGGGCGTCTGGGACATCTGGGACCCATGGGACGCTTGTAACGTCTGAGATATCGGAGACGTCTGGGACGTCGGAGACATTTTGGACGTCATGGACATCGGGGACGTTTGGGACGTCAGGGCGTCTGGGACGACTGGGACATCTGGGACGTCTGGGACGTGAAAGACATTTGGGACGTGAAGGACATCTGGGACGTCTGGGACGTGGGAAACTTTTGGGACGTCTAGGACATCAAGAATATCTAGGAAATCTGGGACATCTGGGACGTCTGAGATGTCTGGGACGTCTAGGATGTCTAAGACATATTGGACGTCTAAAACGTTGGGGACATTTGGGACGTCTAGGACATTTGGGGCGTCTGGGACATCTGGAACCCCTGGGACGCTTGGGACGTCAGTGACATATGGGACGTCTGGGACGTGGGGGACATTTGGGCCGTCATGGACATTGGGGACGTTTGGGACGTCTGGACTTCTAGGACAACTGGGACGTCTGGGGCGTGGGGGACATCTGGGACGTCTAGGACATCTGGGACACCTAGGACGTCTGTGACGTCTAGGACATTGGACACGTCTGGGACGTTGGGGACATTTGGGACGTCATGGACATCTGGGACGTTTAGGACGTCTGGACATCTAGGACGCTTGGGACATCTGGGACATCTAAAACGTTGGAGACATTTGGGTCATCTAGGACATCTGGGGCGTCTGGGACATCTGGGGCGTCTGAAACGCTTGAGACTTCTTGGACATCGGAGATGTCTGGGACATGGGGGAAATTTGGGACGTCTAGGACATCTGGGACACCTAGGACGTCTGGGACGTTTAGGACGTCAGGGCGTCTGGGACGTGGGCGACATTTGGTACTTCATGGAAATCGGGGACGTTTGGGACGTGTGGACGTGTGAGACGTCTGGAACGTCTGAGACGTGGGGGACATTTGGGACGTCTACAACACCTGGAACACCTAGGACGTCTAGGACGTCTAGGACATCTGGGACGTCTGGAATGTGGGGGACATTTGAGACGTCTACGACATCTGGGACACCTAGAACATCTGGAACGTCTAGTACGTCTAATACATCTTGGATGTCTGAAACGTTGGGGACATCTGGGACCCCTGCGACGCTTGGGACGTCTGGGAGATCGGGGACGTCTGGGACGTGGAGGACATTTGGGACGTATGCGACATCTTGGACGTCTAATACATCTTGGATGTCTGAAACGTTGGGGACATCTGGGACCCCTGCGACGCTTGGGACGTCTGGGAGATCGGGGACGCCTGGGACTTGTAGAACATCGGGCCGTTTGGGACCTCTGGAACGTCTGAGAGGTGGGGGATATTTGGGACGTCTACGACATCTGGGACACCTAGGACGTCTAGGACGTCTAGGACGTTTGTGACGTCTGGGACGTCTAGGACATCTGGGACGCCTGTGACGTCTAAGACGTTTGGGACATCTGGGACATCTGGGACGTCTGGTACGTTTGGGACGTCTAGAAGGTTTCTGACATTTGGGCTTCTGGGGCGTCTGTGACGTTTAGAACGTCTGGGACGTTTGGGACGTCTGGGACGTCTGAAACGTCTGGGACGTCTAGGACATTTGGGACGACTGGAACGTCTAGGACGTTAGGAGCATCTGGGACGTCAGGGCAATCTGGGACATCTGGGACATCTGAGACGTCTGGGACGTCTGGCACATCTGGGACATCTGGGACGTCTGCGACGTTTGCTACGTCTGGGACGTTTGGGATGTTTGGGACGTCCGCGACGTCTGGGACGTCTTGGGCGTCTAGGACATCTGAGACGTCTGGGACGTCTAGGACGTTAGGAACATCTGGGACGTCAGGGCAATCTGGGACATCTGGGACATGTGAGACGTCTGGGACGTCTGGCACATCTGGGACATCTGGGACGTCTGCGACGTTTTGTACGTCTGGGACGTTTGGGATGTTTGGGACGTCCGCGACGTCTGGGATGTCTGGGACGTCTGGGACGTCTAGAACGTTTGGGACATTTGGGCTTTTGGGACGTTTGGGACGTCTGAGACGTCTGGAACGTCTGTGACGTTTAGGACGTCTGGGACGTTTGGGACGTCTGGGACGTCTGAAACGTCTAGGACGTGTAGGACATTTGGGACTTCTGAAACATTTGGAACATTTACGACGTTTGGGACGTCTTGGACGTCTGGGACATCTGGGACATTTGGTTCGTCTGGGACGTCTGGGACGTCTGGAACGTTTGGAACATTTACGACGTTTGGGACGTTTGGGACGTCTGGGACATCTGAGACGTCTGAGACGTCTGGGACGTCTGGGGCGTTTGTAACGTTCGGGACATTTATGGCGTCTGGGACGTCTAGGACATTTGGGACGTCTTGGACGTCTAGGACATCTGAGACGTCTTTGAAGTCTGGGACGTTAGGGACATCTGGGACGTCTGGGACTTCTGGGACATTTAGGACGTCTTGTAGGTCTAGGACGTTTGGGATGTCTGGGACGTCTAGGACATCTGGGACGCCTGGGTCGTCTGAGACGTTAGGGACATCTGGGACATATGGGACATTGGGGACGTCTGGGCCGTTTGGGACGTCTAGGACGTTTGGGACGTCTGGGACGTCCTGGAGGTTAGCGACATCTGGGACATCTGGGACATATGGGACATCTGAAACGTCTGGGACCTTTGGGACGTCTGGGACGTTTGGCACGTCTGGGACGTCAGGGACGTTTGGGACGTTTGGGACGTCTTTGACGTCTGGGACGTCAGGGACAGCTGGGACATCTGAGACATCTGGGGCGTCTGGGACCTCTGGGACGTCTGGGACATCTGGGACTTTTAGGACTTTTGGGACGTCTGGGACGTTTGGGACGTCTGAGACGTCTGGGACGTTAGGGCAATCTGGGACATCTGGGACATCTGAGACGTCTGGGACGTCTGGGACGTCTGGAACATCTGGGACATCTGGGACATCTGGGACGTCTGGGACATTTGGGCTTCTGGGACGTTTGGGACTTCTGAGACGTCTAAGACGTCTGTGACGTTTAGGACGTCTGGGACGTTTGGGACGTCTAGGACGTCTGAAACGTCTTGGACGTCTAGGACATTTGGGACGTCTGGAACTTTTGGAACATTTACGACGTTTGGGACGTCTTGGACGTCTAGGACATCTGAGACGTCTGGGACGTCTGGGACGTTAGGAACATCTGGGAAGTCAAGGCAATCTGGGACATCTGGGACATCTGAGACGTCTGGGACGTCTGGCACATCTGGGACATCTGGGACATCTGGGACGTCTGCGAAGTTTGGTACGTCTGGGACGTTTGGGACGTCCTGGACGTCTGGGATGTCTGGGACGTCTGGGACGTCTAAAACGTTTGGGACATTTGGGCTTCTGGGACGTTTGGGAAGTCTGGGACGTCTGAGACGTCTGGGACGTTTGTGACGTTTAGGACGTCTGGGACGTTTGGGACGTCTGGGACGTCTGAAACGTCTGAAACGTCTGGGACGTGTAGGACATTTGGGACGTCTGAAACATTTGGAACATTTACGACGTTTGAGACGTCTTGGACGTCTGGGACATCTGGGACATTTGGTTCGTCTGTGACGTCTGGGACGTCTGGGACGTTAGGAACATCTTGGACTTCTGGGACATCTGAGACGTCGGGGACATCTGGGACGTTTGAGACGTCTGGGACGTGTGCGACGTTTCGGACATCTGGGAAAACTGGGACGTTTGGGGCGTCTGGGGCATCTGAGACGTCTGAGACGTCTGGGACGTCTGGGGCGTTTGTAACGTTTGGGACATTTAGGGCGTCTGGGAGGTCTAGGATGATTGGAACGTCTGGGACGTCTGGGACATCTGGAACGTTTGGGGCGTCTGGAACGTATGGGACATCTGGTACGTTAGGGACTTCTAGGACGTCTTTGACATCTGGGACGTTGGGGTCGTTTGGCACGTCTGAGACGTCTGGGACGTTTGGGATGTCTGGGACGTCTGGGACGTCTGGGACTTTTGGGACGTCAGTTCGTATGGAAGATTTTGGACTTGTGGGACGTTCTCCTTGATTTTCATACCTTCCAATACTTTCCCATCTTCTATGTTTATCATTTCCAATTCCTCCATTATTATGATTCATTTTCTTACCGGATTTTATCTAGAACCGTCTGCAAATTACAATAAAAACATGTTATTTCTTCTTCTTCTGTTCCCTCTGTTGGCGCATATATTTGTATTATATTAATCTTCCCATTTAATTCTAATTTTCTTTCTATTATTTTTGAGTTTATTGGTGTATATTTACTAATTCTTTTATTTATTTCTACTGATAAAATTATAGCCAAACCTTCTTTGTTCCTCTGTCCCTCCTGCACTCCTAAATAAAAGAAGCTGTATTTGTTTGGCAGTTGTATGTTGCCTTTTCCCTTATTTTTAACTTCGCAAATTCCTATTATCTCTATACCTCTTTTTGCATTTTTTTTGTTATTTCTATTTCTTTTCTCGTTAGCGTTGTTATGTTCCATGTCCCTATTGTTATTTCTTAGTTATTTAAATCGTTACTACTATTTTATCTATTCTTCTCTATTATCTCTTCCTTCCCTCCTCTTCTACTAAATTTATCACCAATTTCTTTCTTTGTTCGTTTTCTGTTTCCGGCCATTATTAAATTTTGCTACTTTTTCGAGAAATGTCCTATTTTGGTAATCTTCAGCAGTCTTTCTTTCAATTTCTCGTCTTCTGTATTTTCGGGTGACCTTTGGCTCAGCGTTCTTCCTTTCTTGGTTAGCTCATTTCCATTTCCTTGTATTTCTACTCTTTTATTCGTGTTTTTGTTTTCCATTATTTCGTTATTTTCCTTTTTTACATTTGTTTCATTTGGTTCTTCTTCTCTTTCCGCCTCATTTATTTCTATGGCTTGGAGTTGTTCAAGAGTGTATAGTACACCGTTCATGATCAGTTTGTTATATCTGATTTTGGTTAGATTATCTTTCGCTCTTGTTAATTTCAAGTATTTTATCTATCCTTTCCTCTGTTGTTGTATCTCCTTTGAGTAGTTTTCTTTTATATAATTTTTTTCCTTTTAAATTTTTTGCTTTCCTGAGGATTTCCATTTTCTTTTGATATTTCTGTACTTCCATTATTATAGGTTTCTCTTTTCCATGTACTTTTATACCAATTCTGTTCATGTCTAACACTTCTTGTTTCATGTCTATATTAATTTCTATATCGCTCAGTGTAATTCGTACCAATTCGTTTAATTGTAGCTCTTTCTCTTCTTTTAATTCCTCTACTGTATGTATAATTATTTTCCTCTTCTTTATTTCTCTCTCCATTTTCTCTATATTCTTATCTTGTTCTAATGGTTTCTGTTTTATGTCTTTATTTTATTTTTCAATTGTTTATTTTATTTTTTTTTTTATTTTTGATAGTACAATTTTGAATTTGTCGATCTTCTTTTCTATCCTCGTATTTCTCTCTTCTATCTTATCTAGTTTTCTTAATTTTAGATTAATTTCCGCTAAAATTTCCTCCATTTTGACTTTTCTTGTATGTGTGTGTAATATTATAATTAATTTTCGATTAAGAATATTAAAATTGTTCTGAGGCCGTCTTTGCTTTTGTTAGTTATTTTTGTGTTTCGAGTTTTAAAATTCGTTGTTTTGCTGTTTATATTATCTTACCACGATAATAGCCTAAAGGCCGGTCAACCCATCGGACCTTGACTTCTACCAGCAGTGTGGATTATTTATTTTAATATTCTTTACGTACTTTTACAGAAGTTGATGTGAGAAATTTCTATTTCTGTGTTAAAGCTGTAAACTGTTATTAATAAGTAATCTGACGGTTAGAAGTCGTTTATGCGCTTGGCTCAAAGCAACAGCTGGCCTGCGGTTTCGACCCACCGGCTCGTGTATAGCAAATTCCTTATTTATTCTTAAAACTAGATTAATCTTACTTTGTTTGCTGTTTTTCTTCTTGCACAATCAGCTGAAACAAATCTTTTGTTTCGGCTATTTGTTTCGCCATTAGTCACTTCCGGGCCAGCCTGTATATTTTCACCTGAGTTATTATTCGCTGCATTTCAAACGGTATCAAATCTTGTTCGCCCAAAAGTGTTGGATTTGGTTTTTCCGGAATTCACTTGTTATCGCTTTGAGCCAGCGAGCCCTTGTTTTGCGGGCATTCTATTTCTGCATTCGGTTGAAGTAACTTGCTTCTACGAAGGCTTTCCCGAGTGCTACCGCACCAATTTTTAATTAACTTTGTTTGTGAGCTGATGACTAAAATCAAGTATGTCTACGCTAATTGTTTAATATTCATTTTAGTAATTTCTCGTTTTTTAATTAGCTCTTTGACGATATTCTTCAACGTCACTTTTAAACGCCATTCTCTGATGCCGTTTTTTTGACGACTCTTTATTTGAGTTTCCTAATTAACACCCTAATCAATAACTTGGACCCGCAACTCCTTTCTGGAATGTCACCTTGAGTTTGCCAAGTGGTACAAGGAGCGTCTATTCCATTATCAAATTCGGCTACGAGTTCGAGATTGCTGTCGGCTTACGTTAAGCTAATCCTGGACTAATTCAGTGCCTGCCGGCAACGTTTTTTTATCACCACCCAGGTTAGTCTTGTTTCAACTGTTGTTGATAACCACGCCCGCCTATGAATTGTTGGCTGAATCGATTGTAACGACGCTTCCGATTTACAATTTACAAATTTAAACTACGCTTTACAAATTTAAAATATAATGTATTAATTGTTCATAAATCTCTGCTTTAAAAGTCAGATTTACAATCTACAAATTTAAACTGCGCTTTAAAAATTTAAAACGTAATGTATTAATTGTTCCTAGATTTACAATTCACAAATTTAAAGTTTTGCTTAATGAATACGTATTAAGAATTTTGTAAAAAGTGCCCTCACGCCATTTTACTATCATTACCGAGATAACGGTTAAAACATATGACAGTAGTAAGCTTACTCCTTCATTGAATTGTAATCATATTCAATCCAAGAGCCCAAAAGAGGTCCACATATTTTTTGTGCGTGCTGCATTTTTAGCATTAGTTATATACTGTATTTAAACTTTGTGATAAACAATTTACAGACCTAATTACGATGTTGCAAGCAACTATTATTTATTAACCAAATAAACCTAATTGTTGCTGTAATTTTATTTATTTCTCGAAATCTGTGATTTCTGGCGCTCTGTGTTTTTCTTATTATTGAAAGAGTCTGCAGTAGTACAGCTGATGATAGAAATCTGCGACCCAAGGCCACCGAATATGAAGCTAGCTAGGTCATTGCGGTGAGTAAGAACATCTCAGAGCTACCGTGGTGTACAAATGATAAGGGGGTTGATCTGCAATTATACTACCATAGTTATTATTAGTGATCAATCGCAGGTTGGCTTCTTTATTGTTTCACTGACGCCAAACGTGTGGGGCTCGACTTTGGTATTACATCAGCTGTGCAACCTGCAATTCTCTAACATTTTGACCAAATTATTTATTTCAAAATGAATGTTAACGCACTTCGTGTAGATGAATTACTCTATGAGCTACTGTTCAGAGGCTTAGATAGGGACACGGTGGAAAGTATGAACGTTGACCAACGTCGTAGGACCTTGCGTGCGAAACTGTTACTAGAAAAGGCTGACCCTACGTTGCTTAGCGCTTATCAATTAGTAGCACCCTTTGATGTACAATTCGAACTTGATGCTTGTAAAGGCAACCTAACTGGTGTTAGTTACTGCTTTCTCGGGGGCACCTTCTGATTCAGAATTTGCTCGGCTTGACACGCGGCTGACGCATTTGTATTCATGACTGACCAGGCTACAACCCTCTTCTAAATTAGAGCAGGAGCATGCTACTCTTACTAGTTAATGCTTAGATTTATTACAGTCACTTAGTAATGAGCATGACGATTCGCAACTACAAGTAGATCCTTCGCCCTCAAATGTTGATGCCACTAATTTTGTCGATTCTGTTAATACAGTAACTCTACCTAATTATGACCCTATTGAACCTATGGCAGATAATATTGTTAACAACCCTAATATAATTGAAGCAGCTAGGTTAGCTTAATCTACGTTCCAACGACCTAGGGTATCTTTTTCTGATGAGCACGTACATCCGTATCCTCCTTTTACACAACAACCTAGTATGTCAGCTACTGCTAATTTGCGAACTGAATTAGATCACATTAATTACTCTACGACGTCTCTTCCTAGACATGTAGGTTTAGTTTCTGTACCGGTATGCAAATGGGGTTTATCATTTGATGGAGACACGACTACTATGGGGGTAAATTCTTTCCTACAACCTGTCGAAGAACTTAGAGTAGCGCGTAACATTTCGTACGACCAATTATTTTCTAGTGCTCTTGGCCTTTTCTCGCGTCGTGGGTTAGTATGGTACCGTGCTATGCATCACCGGGTTTCAAACTGGCACGAATTGGTAGCTAGGTTGCGATCTGATTTTTTGCCTACTGATTTTGATGAAGGATTATGGGACGAGATTAGGAAGCGCAAGCAGAGGGCCGATGAAAAACCCTCACTTTTTATTGCTGTGCTGCTTAATTTTTTTGATCGTTTACTCGTTAAACCATCCGAATCAATTCAACTTAAGCATATTATGAAAAACTTGCAACCTTTTTACGCTACTCAATTATCTTTAACAGTAGTCCACGATATTGAACATCTTGCATTTCTGTGTAAAAAGCTGGAAGACGTTAAGATACAGAATATTAAATATCGCAATCCTACTGCTGCTTCATCCTTGCAACTGGAACCTGACTTGGCTTACCAGCCTACTCCTAAAAAACCTGTGACACAGACTGCACAAATGACAATTAAACATCCTGGTCCTAGAACTAACGGTGCGAAAAGTACGACCACTTGTTGGAACTGCCGTAAATTAGGCCATACTTTCCATACTTTCTCAGATAAGACTATTTTTTGTTATTTTTGCGGTCATGCAAATAGTTATTTTGCCACTTGTCCTAAATGCCATCCAAAAAACGCAAAGTAAAGGGTAGATATCACAGCCGATCTATTCCTTATCCCTATTATACTAAGGCTGATACTTTATCTTGGGAATCTTGGTTACGAACTGTGAATGAATTTTGCCGTATGACTTGTAATACTTCAGCCACCTTTACTAAACAACTTTCTGACAACCGTCCTTATTTAACTATTTATATTAATGGCGAACCTATTCACGGTCTTTGCGATACAGGGGCCAATCAAACTTTAATTGGGCGCAGCGGTTTATATTTACTTCAGAGACATGATCTCAAATTGTGTAACAATAAGTCTCCGCTTACCTTGACTACTGCTGACGGTCAGCTACAAAATATTTTAGGTACTGTTGCCTTACCCATTACCATTGATGGTATTACTAGGTCCATCGATGCGGTTATTTGTGACTCAATTCCGTCTACACTAATTTTAGGTGTTGATTTTTGCTACGCTTTTGGAGCAAAGACTGATTTTGTCGCTGGACGCTTCGATGTGGCTGAAACTTTTTCGCTGCAGACTATTTGTGGCGTAGTTGATTTGTCAGTTCAACAAAAACTTCTTCTAGACCAAGTTGTTGGGAAGTTTGCTGAAATTTCTGGTCCTACTTTAGGCTTAACTATGTTACGGTGCAAATTTTCCAGCTTTACAGTGATGCATTTTGGTTGCAGTCCTTTTGCCTGGTACAGTTTAAATTTCAAAATTAAATTTGATATCTCGCGCGCCGAGCTCCGGCTGTCTTCGGGCGTTATCTTTGACCAGAATTGTGGAATTCTCGAAGCGATGGCACTTTAAGTTTTCACGCTAGCAGGTGGTGATCGATTAATAATACAGCCAGTATTTACGGTTGTCAATTTTTGGATTTGTGAATCGATGCCGCAATTAAGATCTATATGATTTACCTTCACGGACGACTATCTCGGATAAGCACGCGCGATTCCGAACAGCAGCAGTCACAATTGAACAGATTAGTTTCTGATTGCAACGAGTTGTTTGTTGAGCTTGACGTAGCTGCTCGAGAGTATGACTCTGAGCTGATGGATGCGCCTGATATAGAGGCCCACCGTTCTTTGATTGATGCACCAATTCCCTTGCTGCCATCGGTTAGACAACTCAACAACCCTTAATTGATATTGAATCTACTATTACATATAATGATTTTGCGAAGACTAGCTCTGCTCCAAACGAGCAATATCAGCATTTTTCGTCACCTGTACATGATAACCTTGATGATGAACCACCGGCATTTTCTCAGAGGCTTCGTGCCGTTACGTTATGCGAACCTGATGCATATCAACCGGTAGATCATCATGCTGCACCAGATAATTCTTCCATATCGCGTCGTCGACCTAGTGATCGATTCGAGTTTAGACCAATGCCGCAACCATCTGCACATGAGCGAGTTCCTATGTTTAATCAAAGTGTGCGTCAGCCACCTACGAGCAGTTTTACCTATCCTCAAGTACATAAATGGGGCATCACCTACGACGGAAAGTCAGGGTTGTCAAACTTTTTGCAACGTGTGGAGGAACTGCGCATTGCACGCGGTGTCTCAAAAGATCAGTTGTTTATGGCTTCAGTTGAACTGTTCCGCGATCAAGCTCTTACATGGTATCGCGCCAATAGTAAAAATGTACATGGTTGAGTTAGTAAAACAGTTACAAACTGCATTTTTACCGTGTGATTATGAGTCGGACCTATGGGAGGAAATTCGTTGTAGGACTCAGGGTGCTGATGAGAAGGTCGTAGTTTTTATAGCTGCAATGGAGGGTCTATGTAGTCGTCTTCCTTATCTTCCAAGCGAAGTGACGCGACTAACCATAATATGTCGTAATTTGCTGCCTTACTTCCAGACGCAGTTAGCCTTACAGAGCGTATTCACACTAAGTGAACTAACGCGAGTCTGTCAACTTGCGGAAGACACTCACATACGAGCCACGAGTTTCCGTCCGCCACCAACTAATGTAAACCATATCTTGGAACCTGACTTAGCGTATCAGAAACCGCGCTCCCCTTATCGCGTGTCGGCCATAGACAAACCAGTAACGTCTCCACCAATAGTAGAACCTGTAGCAGCCGTTACTAAATTTACGTCTATCGCCACGCCGCGTAGAGCTACGTGCTATAATTGCAACCAGCCGGGTCACACATACAGGAATTGTATCAAACCTCAGGTGAAACGATGCTTTCGATGTGGTCTCGCAGATTATACAACTCTTACTTGTCCTCAATGTTCGGGAAACGAACAAAGGAACCATCGGAGCCGTCGACAGTCTAGAGCCTGGAACTAAGATTTGTGACGTCACATTAGTGGCCGGCCGCCTGCAACCTCTATATAGTCGCTGCAGACCGGTAACGTTACATTACAATGGTGATTCATGTAATAAACTATTTGAATATGAACTACTTGCCTTCGTACTCTTTTTCGTGTAACAATGTTACATACTACACTTTATTGTGTCTAGTTTACAGGCGTTTCAAGGCCAAAGAAACAATTATTTCGTATGCAATTAAACCTAAAATAAATGAAAATGTAATAATCTTGTTCTTTTGCAACTTTATTAACCAATAAATAAACAAATAATTATCAATATTACAACAAAATTTTAAAATACATAAGTGAAACATGAAATTAAAAGATATTCACAAACAACAAACTGAAAACAATACTACTAATGAAGCACCTACATAACCATAAGAATAATCCCCTACAAATCAGAATAATCTCTTGTGCATTATGTGACTTGATGACTAAATTTTTGCAGCTTCCTCTTTTTAGACGTGGATGCACCATCAAGAGATTTCGTTTTAATATTATTATTCTTAACCTTACTATAATTATTGAGTAATATGTTTGAAAATGTACTAATAGTTTTTTTCACTAATGATAGCACAGAAGTCCCACAAGAACATTTGTCTTCAACACCCAACTCATATTCAAGGTATTCCAATTTTTTTAAAGCCAGTGAACTTAAAAGTCGTTTATGAGAAGAACATTGAAGAAAGATGTTTTCAAATCTTTCCAATATTAATGCTTGGAATAAGCAGTATGTACTAAGAATTACTTGATTAAAATATTCTGTTGCATGACTAAGTCCACCTCTATCAAGGAGTTTAATATAATTATTAATCGCCGCTGAACATTCTAAAACTATTTTTTTCTCTACCGACATAATTGCGTAACAAGATTTACATTGTTTTTTTACTTTATGAGCAATAAATCCTCCAATATAAGTTAGAACCATAAGGTCATTTTCAGTCAGTTCGATGGTACCTATAGGAAAAAAGACAATCTAAATTCAATTTATCGAGAGTGGCACTAATATCTGCGTTTTTAGAAGCCTCAATTTCTGCAGTATTTAGAAATTCCTGTAAAGAAAATGTACCAGTAACACTTGAGGTTAATTTAATCAAATTCAAAAGTTTTATTTTCTGCTCTGATTCAAGGATTTGCGTTAAGGTAACATGGTAAGAACAGCCGCTCATTTGACGGTATTGACCAAACCGTGCTTCCAGTGGGTCTGATTGAAATTTTCCCAACAGAATATATTCAAATTTTAATACCTCCAGAATATATTCCGACAGTAACACCAAAGTTTTTGTTGTGTGGGATAAAGAAAATTGCGTTTCTTCCATAAGTTTACCGTGTCGTTGATTTCTTCCCTTTCCATCACAACCCTGAATGCTTAAGTCATTCCATTTGCTTAACCAATCGGAAACAGATTGCAAAAATTTTATATTCGCATCGTCAAGGCTAAATATGGGATTTTGAAATGGATCTCGTAAATTTGCCCCTTTGAATTTTGATTTCACGTTGACTATTTTCCACCACTTAGAAAGTACTGCCAAAAACTGTATTGTACTATTTGCTTTTATAGGTTCTAGAGTTTTTAGAGCTGCGATATTCTTCTCATCAAATAGCTTAGTGCATAAACTAACATTTTGTCTTTCAATACCCACGGGATGTAATACTTTTTTACTTAGGGCAGGAGCCAATTTGATAGTATTTGCCTCCTCTGAAGCATGCAAGTCTCTTAAATCGGATATTTTGCCAAACAATTTTGAATGATCATTTGATGACGAGCAGGAAGCTACTTGATCTGGTTCAAATGGTGGAAAAACGAATGTTTGACAGCTGTCCTTCTGATTCATCCAGTTGTTTCTTATCGACTTGAATATATGTACTGTATCAAACAGGAGAAATATTTTACAATTTGCATCATAGGGGTTTATTATGAAAGAAGTCATAGTGCCACCACTAAGTAAATTAAACATTTTCCCATTTGTTTTGTAGTTATCAGATACTAATGCCACAATTACATATCCTGCCTTCGTTAACGCTTCAATAACTATTACAGTTAATTCATGTAATTGTTCGCCATTCAAATTTTTTGCCGGGTACAACCCCACTACGTCTTTATTTTTTGACAATATGGATTGCAACATAAAAGTCTGTACAGTAGTTGCTATTTCCCCTTTAGGGTTTCCCTCGGCATCTACATTATATCCTTTCAGTTTGCCACCTTTGTAAGTTATTTTGGGTGTGTTATGTATTTCATCAAGCATAACTGTAACAAATTTATCATTTTCAGGTAAATGTTTTAACTTTTCAGCAAGATAGCATTTGTGACTATCGTTAATGCCAGGACTGTCGGTGCCTAATTTCATTTTTAAGCTATTTAAATAACGAGGAGTAGGTAAAGTCAACATATTGCTGTCTCGAATTTTTTTGTAGCCGCCAGCAAACGCAAAGTAGATAGAAGACGACCACAGCAAGGTATCTACTGAATATCTTATTCGTTTAGAAAAAACTAAAAGGAGTTGATCTTTAGCAAACTTTAGTTTCCCAATCATAACTTCAGATTCATCTGATTGTGATTCATGCAACAGATTACAAGCTTTGTCAATAAAATCACCAGCTCTTTTAACGTTTTCTTCGGCTGTTATTACATTATTTTCTAAATCTAATGCAGCGTAACTAACATTAAGAAAAGAAAGTAATTTTTGCAAACACGTCCAAGTATTACATGTGTTATTCTTATTTAAAATAGACCTAACAGTTGAACATTCGTTAACAATAAACTTACCTTTAAATGCAGTAACAGAAAGATTTTCTTTAATAACTAAAGAACTAGATATTTGAGGTATTTCCCCATCGAAATCTATTTTAACAAAACAAATTTTGTCTGTTTTAAGCCATACCTTAAAATTAACAAACTCCTTTGTTTTTGTTGCATAGCAGGTTCTCAAATCTTCAAAGTTCTGTATTGTGTCTTTTTCAATTGCTTTTTGCCGTTTTTTTTCTTTCCTTCTGTCTATTTCTAATTTTCTAACTTGGGGGTCTTTTCGGGCTGGTGCTAACTCGGTGTTGAAATATTTGGGTTGTTTTTCAAATATAGTCGGGTATGCATCTTCTGTTAATTTTATTCTCGTTCTTGGAAAAACTAATACAGTCCCATCGGGCTTGACTATTTTATCTTTGCGAATTATGTATTTTTCATCGAAATGTTTGACGCAAATTACTGTAGACTTATTTGGCACAAAATTTTCCCGATGAATTGTGAAAAATAGTAATCCGTTCATTATTTTCATAGTCGCTAGTACACAAAGGGACACAGCAGCTGGACGGCATACCTAATGAAAATTTAAAACCAGATAAAATTTATTGAATTTTAAGTCAAAGTGTTGTAATACCTGCATCAAACTAATGCTGAAAAGCAAATTAATGTGTATGGAAAGAATATCTACAGTTAATCAATAATACGTCTAACTACATCCTTTTTCATGCTTGCAAAATTGACACTGAATGCAGCGACTCTAAATGCAAATGCATGCAGGGGCACTCGACGGATCGGCTACAATGGTCACGTGCTCGCTGTGGAGGGGATGTACATCCAGGCTCTAGACTGTCGACGGCTCCGGAACCATTAACTAGCCGATTAATGTGTTCTACTCTTTCTACGGCTAATATCTCGTCCACGTACTCAGAACCTCTGTCAGTTACAGAAAAAGCAAAACTCGATTTTATACTTTCTAGCACTGAAGGCGATGAACGTCCTTACCTTCCAAGTAAATTGAATACTTTGCGAGTCACTACTTGCACGGTTGCTAATGGCCAAGAGTGCAAGGTTTTGGCTACAATTTCTGTTCCGGTTCGTCTTAAAGACCAAGTTCGAATTTTTGAGGTTCTGGTAATGCCCACTTTATCACACACATTAATTTTGGGGGCTGATTTTTGGAAGGGCATGGGAGTCATCCCTAATTTACGACGAGGTGAATGGAAATTTGCTACTTCACCCGATAACGTCTTTCTAGACGCAATACGCTCTGCTAGCGATCTTAGTGACGCCCAGCGCAATGAACTAGATAATATCATTAAGTCAGCCTTTCCTGCTTCTTCATCTGGTAAGCTCGGCTGCACTAGCTTAGTAGTTATAACTACCTCCTCTCCACCTATTAAACAGAGGTATTATCCCCTCTCACCAGCTCTTCAAGCTCAAGTAGATGAGGAACTCAAGAAAATGCTCGCCGATGACATCATAGAGCTTTCTAACTCACCGTGGGTTTCTCCTATAGTTATGATACGCAAGAAAGATAACTCGTACCGATTTTGCGTAGACTACCGTCGATTGTATGAGGTCAGTGATCGAGATGCTTATCCTATCCCTTATGTTTCTAACACTCTTGATAAGCTTCGAGATGCTAGTTATCTAACCACATTAGACGTCAAATCAGCGTATTGGCAAATTAAAATGGCCAATGCTTCTCGCCCTTTGACGGCTTTTACAATACCTAATCGCTGATTATACCAATTTAAACGGATGCCGTTTGGGTTGCATACGGCCTCGGCGACTTGGCAACGGCTGATCGACCGAGTGATAGGTGTTGATTTGGAACCACATGTATTTTCGTACTTAGATGACATAATCATCTGCACGTCTACGTTTGAACAGCATATTCGTGTGCTCAGAGAAGTTCTTAAACGATTGACTAATGCGGGACTCACCCTAAGCAAGGACAAGTGCCACTTTTGCAAACCTGAGTTAAAATATTTAGGGTATGTAGTCAACTCCCGCGGGTTTTTGGATGACCCAGAAAAAGTTGAAGCTATTATTCGTATTCCCATTCCGACAACTGTAGCGGAGGTAAGAAGGGTCCTTGGAATAGCATCATGGTATAGACGATTTGTACCGAACTTTTCCACAGTCGTTGCGCCATTAACAGAACTTTTGCGTAAGAATAAGAAATTCGCCTGGAATCATGCTTGCGAGCAAGCTTTCAACACCATCAAGAATAATCTGATATCCGCTTCAGTGCTTACCTGTTCCGATTTCAGTCTTCCCTTTTCAATTCAAACTGATGCTTCTGGTTTTGGACTTGGCGCGGTATTAACTCAAAAACACCCTGATGGTGAACGAGTTATATGTTACATTAGCCGCTCTTTGACTCCTCAAGAACGAAACTATAGTACCCCGGAGCGTGAATGTCTCGCAGTTTTGTTCGCAATCGAAAAGCTACGACCGTATCTGGAGGGCACTACTTTCGAAGTCATTACCGATCACTACAGCCTCAAGTGGCTTCAAACCATAAAGTTCCCATCAGGCCGAATAGCTAGATGGTTACTACGTTTACAAGCTTTCGATTTTACTGTTGTGCACCGACCTGGAGCTGAAAATATCTTACCCGACGCTCTATCTCGATCGCTTCATGTGGTAGATGTTATTAAAGCCGACGCTGCAGTCTCCACTGACAAATGGTTTACTGGTATGTTGTCCAGTGTTCGAAATAAACCGCACAAATTTCCCCAATGGCGTATCGTGGGTTCGAAGCTATACAAACATGTGCCGTTGTCTCATCCTGATTTAACATCTGTACGTGATAGTTGAAAGCAAGTGGTCCCCAAGGATCAGCGAGCCCATGTGTTACGGGAAAACCACGATGAACCAACTTCAGGACATCTTGGAGTTTTTAAGACGGTGAACCGCATTGCCCAGAAATTTTATTGGCCTAAAATGCGCTCGGATGTGGCTACTTATATTCGCCACTGCAAGGTATGTCTGGCTACCAAACCTGAACAAAAAGCCCCGATTGGTTTGATGGGTGGTCATTCGAAAATTGACAGACCCTGGCAAGTTATCTGCACAGATATTATGGGACCCTTGCCTAGATCTACGCAAGGCTACAAGTACATATTGGTGGTCACAGATCTTTTCAGCAAGTTTTCATTAATGTTTCCTATGCGCAATGCTACTGCGTCGCGAGTGGCTAAACACATCGAGGATGACGTCTTTCTTTTATTTGGAGTTCCAGAGAGGATCGTCTGCGATAATGGTGTGCAGTTTCGCAGCCGGCAATTTCAACGGCTCGCTAGCATACACAGCATATTATTATCCTCAGGCGAATCCTACTGAGAGGGTAAATCGAGTAGTGAAGACTATGCTGACGGCCTATGTCTCGAAAAATCACCAGAGCTGGGATAAGTACTTAGCGAAGGTTGCGTGCGCCTTGCGTACCGCAAAACATGAAGCAACTGGGCATACGCCTTACTTTATCAATTTTGGCACCGAAATGGTCGTGAAACCAACGCAGACTAGACCTCTGAACGAGGAATTTGAGAAATTATTTGATGAAATTAAAACTCGTCTACAACACGCATATGAGTTGTCCAAGAAACGGTATAATCTTCGGAAACGTCCCACTTCCTTTCAAATCGGTGATATTGTATGGAGTCGGAACTTTGTCCTCTCGGACGCCGCTAACAAGTTTACGGCCAAGCTTGCTCCCAAATTTGTAGGTTCTTTCGAGATACACAAAAAATCATCTGCCTATGTGTATCAACTTAAAGATCCAGATGGCAAGGTGATCCAAGGTTCCTGGCATGCCAAAGACCTCAAGGTGGCCCCTGTCAGAGATGCGTAGTGGATATTATAGTAGGAAGCAGTACCGTTCTTCTACCTGTTCTTGTTTTGCTGCCATCTTCCTTGTTAGTTTTTTTGTGTTTAGTAGGCTTGTTCCGAGTCCTACTTTTAGACGGCTGGTTCAACTTAGGATAAGTAATTCATTGAACGGAGTATGGTTTGGTGTTGTTGGATCTTTTTGCCACTTGGCTGACCTTCGTGGCGCCTCTCTAGCCTCTTTATAGGAGTCTATTAGTTTTTTTTCTAACCTCTCTCCGTTGGAGAGGTCTACAGTGTAGTGGGGGGATTGCTACGGTGCAAATTTTCCAGCTTTACAGTGATGCATTTTGGTTGCAGTCTTTTTGCCTGGTCAGTTTAAATTTTAAAATTAAATTTGATATCTCGCGCGCCGAGCTCCGGCTGTCTTCGGGCGTTATCTTTGGCCAGAATTGTGGAATTCTCGAAGCGATGGCACTTTAAGTTTTCACGCTTGCAGGTGGTGATCGATTAATATTACAGCCAGTATTTACTGTTGTCAATTTTTGGATTTGTGAATCGATGCCGCAATTAAGATCTATATGATTTATACTAAATAGATTTTACCCGTATGGGGATCTTTGGCGTGAAAATACAGCGCGATAACACCAAGGTATAAACTGTTTTATTGTGACCTCTTTTACATTACTGCATTTAATGCGCTTTTTTCCCATTCTTATTCCTTTCGTATTTTGTAGCGCTTTTAGTAAGGGGCTCCATGCGCCCTAATAATCTTCTCTAACCGCAATATTCGAGGAAGTACAGACTGATTAATTGTGAGAGGAAACAAAAACTTCATACAGCTGTTAGGAACCTTGTAACCACATGGCAAATCAGTTCCTTGTTTCTGTAGAATTTCACTGTTGCACCCTTAAGAAGGAAGTTGTTGGAAATCCGTGTACCCCAGGGCGATGCAGTTCTTCGTCCCATAACATTCCATCGATGCAGAATTGTTACTGGTGCTATTGGACTGAATGCTGAGATTCTGCGATATTAAGGTCGTGCACTCAATTTATAATAATATGCTTAATTATAAATCTCCTAAATCTAATTTGATTTGATGAAAAATTATTCATTAACGGGAAGTTTTCTACTGATCTAATGAAAAGCAGGGTACTTTGCCTGCAGCTAGCTTCATGTATTGAATTGTTTTGCCGGTTCGCCTTCTTTAGCAGAAAGCTTCCTCGTCCCCGTGCAATCTTGCACCGGTTATTGTTGTGTGCCCCGATGTCACATATTTAAATTAATTGCACATTCTACGGTACCGACATCACTTGAGGTAAGTAGTTTAAACAAACAGAATTTAATTTCCAGTAAAGCCTACGTTAACTATGTATTTCTTTTATTAGAAAATATACGTACCCTTTTATTAGAACTGTGATCGGGCTAGAAAACAAGATCTTGTGTTCTTTAGTTAGAGAGACGTCGTATTGCTTTCATGCTACTGGTAATACACCATACATAAGTTTTATTCTCATTATCACAGTGCGATCGTGCACCTGACGTTCTCTGGCTACCCTGCCCTAGGTGTTATTTAATACTATTTTCCCAAATGTGTTGTTAATGCCAAATATAATTTTGGAACTAGATTGATTTGAAAATTCATAGTTTATGTATTTTGAAATTATAAGTGAACTTAGTCACAGAAGGGCATACATTTCACACAAAAAGAAATAACTAAAGAATGGTCGTTTAATTTAAATTCTTGTTTTGCGAGAACACTTGGTTCTTTTTTTTATTAAACCTTCGGCATATCTAGTCGTATTTATACTTATATGGCTTCGTATTTTGGAATATTGCCGGTTTAGTAAGTTTCGCCGATACCTTGTGTACTTGAACGTTGGGTTACTTATTATTACATTGTATATAATATTTTGGGCTTATTGTATTCTCTTTAAACTTGGTTTAAACACACATAAAATTTAATAACAAAATTTACGAAACCAGTCAGAAGTTCTAAATGTAATTCTGATTTCATAAACAAACAGTTTGAACCTCCAGTTTTACTTCATAATTTTGCAAGTTTATACTTAATCTATATCTGTTTTAATCTTGAATTAAAACAGGCAAAATTCAGTTCCTAGTTACGACATCTTAACAAACGAATATTGTTTCGCCAACATTGAGTAAAAATGCAACTCGGCATTTCGCTTATTAAGCGACCTACAAAGCCAAGTTCAACGCTTCAGTCTGCAAACCCATGCGGAAATATAAAAGCTTATCATGCTGAGTTGCGGTCTTCGGACCTTTAAACGCATTCTATTACACTACACTATTATGAACTTTGATATTGTTACTTCGTTAAGCATTTTCGTTTTATATAAATACAAGTTTATTTTTATAATAAAAACAATCTGCATTTATTGTTTGATTCATTCACTACCCCTTCTAAGCCATAATATTTATGGGGCATGAGGCTGTGCTCCAGGGGTTAGTTTGGTTTTACTGTCATCCGTTCAAGTTGAAACAAATCTTTAGCTCCTGCTATTTTGTTTCGCCATTTATTCATCTATTCCGGTCCAACCTGTATGTGTTCACTTGAGTTATAACCCGCTGTATTTCAATTCATATCAAGCTAGTCCGCGCAAAAGCGCTGATTTTGGTTTTCCCAAAATTCACTTGTTATCTCCTGGCACCAGCCGTCGCGGTCCGCGACCTCATTTTTACATTTTCGCTTGTGGTTGGAGCAACTTGTTCCAAGAAAGCATTTTGCGTGCTATTGCACCTCAATATTAAATTTGTTTGTGGGCTGATGAATGGAATCAGGTATGTTACGCTACTTGGTTTGATATTCAATTGTAGTAATTCCTCGTTTTTTATTAGCTCTTTCTTTGACGTTAATTTTGTCAACGTCACCTCTTAATTACCGCTTTCAAATACCGCTTTTAACGCTGTATTCTTGGGGCGATTTCTCCTTTGGATTGACGCCACGTTCGCTGTCCTAATTGGCATATGGCGTGGACCTGCAGCTTCTTCTGGAATGCCATTTTGAACCTGCTGTTACTGACGTGTGGCGTTCGTTTCCTTATCAATTTTGGCCACGAGGTCTGGACTGCGGAAAGCTGTCACGTTACGATTATCCTGGACCAATTATTCTTCGCCTACATGCGACTTTTTGTCACAACCAGGTTAGTCCCAGATATCTACGACGTTCCAGCACCGGTAACCGATTTACCAGTTCTAAATTTAATTTCCACTTTATAAGTTGAAAAATTAATGTAATAATTGTTTCAATTTACAATTCATAAATTTAAAGCTCCGCTTTATAAATTTAAAACATAATGTAATAATTATTCTATGATCTACATTTCACAAATTTAAAGTTTTGCTTAATAAATACGTATTAAAAAATCTTGTAAAAAGTGCCCTCACGCCATTTTAATATCACTACCGAGATAACGGTTATTACATATGACAGTGATAAGCTTATCCCTTCATTGAATTGCAATTAAATTCATTCTAAGAGCCTAAAAAAAAAAAGGTTCACATATTTTCGCTGTGCGTGTCGCATTTTCAGCTCATGTATTATATTGTATTCAAACCATTTAATATTGTGATAAACAATTTACCTACGTATTACCGTTGTTGCAATCAAATATGATCTGCTAATTAAATAAACTTAATTGTTTGTTATTATTTTATTTATTTCTTGAAATCTGTGATTTCTGGCGCCCTGTGTTTTTGACTATTATTAAAGAAGCTTGCAGCTGATCAGCTGATGATAGAAATCTGCGACCTAAGGCCATCGACTTTGAAGGGGGCCATTGCGGTGAGTAAGTACATTTCTGAGCTACCGTGGTGTTTAAATGATAAGGGGATTGATCTGCGATTGTACTATCATTGGTTATTATTAGTAATCCTTCGCAGGTTGGCTTCTTTATTGTTTCACTGGCGCGACCAACGCTCTGGGGCTCGACTTTGGTATTACATCAGCTGTACAACCTGCAATTCTCCTTTAATATTCTGACAAAATTATTTATTTAAAATGAATGTCAACGCGCTTCGTGTTGATGAGCTGCTTTACGAATTACTGTTCAGGGGATTAGATAGAGACACGGTGGAAGGTATGAACGTCGACCAACGTCGTAGGACGTTGCGTGCTAAGTTGTTACTGGAAAAGGCTGACCCTACGTTGTCTAACGCTTATCAATTAGTAGCACCCTTCGATGTACAATTAGAACTTGATACTTGTAAAGGCAAACTTACTGAACTTTCGGTGTTAGTTACTGCTTTCGCTGCTGCACCTTCTAATTCTGAATTTGCTCGGCTCGATACGCGGCTAACGCATCTGTATTCACGACTAACCAGGCTACAACCCTCTTCTAAATTAGAACAGGAGCATGCTACCCTTACCAGTCAATGCTTAGATTTATTACAGTCACTTAGTAATGAGCATGACGATTCGCAATTACAAGTGGATCCTTTGCTTTCAAATGTTGATGCCACTAATTTTGTCGATTCTGTTAATACAGTAGCTCCACCTAATTCTGACCCTATTGAACCTATGGCAGATAATATTGTTGACAACCCTAACATAACTGAAGCCGCCGGTTTAGCTTCATCGACATTGCAACGACCTAGGGTATCTTTTTCTAATGAGCACGTACCTCAGTATTCTCTTTTTACACAACAACCTTGTATGTCAGCTACTGCTAATTTGCGAACTGAACTAGACCAAATTAATTACTCTACGACGTCTCTTCCTAGACATGTAGGTTTAGTTTCAGTACCGGTATGCAAATTGGGTTTTTCATTTAATGGAGACACTACTACCATGGGGGTAAAATCTTTCTTACAACGTGTCGAAGAACTTAGAGTAGCGCGTAACATTTCATACGACCAATTATTTTCTAGTGCTGTTGACCTTTTCTCGGTTTGTGGGTTAGTATGGTACCGTGCCATGCATCACCGGGTTTCAAACTGGCACAACTTGGTAGCTAGGTTGCGATCTGATTTTTTGCCTACTGATTTTGATGAAGAGTTACGGGACGAGATTAGGAAGCGCAAACAGGGGGCCGATAAAAAACCCTCACTTTTTATTGCTGTGCTGCTTAATTTATTTGATCGTTTACTCATTAAACCATCCGAATCAATTCAACTTAAGTATATTATGAAAAACTTGCAACCTTTTTATGCTACTCAATTATCCTTGACAGTAGTTCACGATATTGAGCACCTTGCATTTCTGTGTAAAAAGCTGGAAGATGTTAAGATTCAGAATATTAAATACCGCAATCCTGCTGCTGCCTCATCCTTGCAACTGGAACCTGACTTGGCCTACCAGCCTACTCCTAAAAAACCTGTGACACAGACTGCACAAATGACAGTTAAACATTCTGGTCCTAGAACTAACCGTGCGAAAAGTACGACCACTTGTTGGAACTGCCGTAAATTAGGCCATACTTTCCATACTTGCTCGGCAGATAAGACTATTTTTTGTTATATTTGCGGTCATGCAAATAGTTATTTTGCCACTTGTCCTAAATGCCATCCAAAAAACGCAAAGTAAAGGGTAGATATCACAGCCGATCTATTCCTTATCCCTATTATACTGAGGCTGATACTTTATCTTGGGAATCTTGGTTACGAACTGTGAATGAATTTTGCCGTATGACTTGTAATACTTCAGCCACCTTTACTAAACAACTTTCTGACAACCGTCCTTACTTAACCATTTATATTAATGGCGAACCTATTCACGCTCTTTGCGATACAGGGGCCAATCAAACTTTAATTGGGCGCAACGGTCTATATTTACTTCAGAGACATGATCTGAAATTGTGTAACAATAGGTCTCCGCTTACCTTGACTACTGCTGACGGTCAGCTACAAAATATTTTAGGTACTGTAGCCTTACCCATTACCATTGATGGTATTACTAGGTCCATCGATGCGGTTATTTGTGACTCAATTCGGTCTACACTAATTTTAGGTGTTGATTTTTGCTACGCTTTTGGAGCAAAGACTGATTTTGTCGCTGGGCGCTTCGATGTGGCTGAAACTTTTTCGCTGCAGACTATTTGTGGCGTAGTTGATTTGTCAGTTCAACAAAAACTTCTTTTAGACCAAGTTGTTGGGAAGTTTGCTGAAATTTCTGGTCCTACTTTAGGCTTAACTAATTTAGTGGTACACACTATTGATACGGGTGACGCATCTCCTATTAAGCAGAGATATTATCCTTTGTCTCCTGCTATGCAAGTCCATGCCGACCACGAACTTGATCGCTTGTTAGAGATGGGTATTATTCGTCCCTCGAAATCTCCTTGGAGTTCTCCCATGGTCTTAGTCAAAAAGAAAGATGGTTCTTATCGACTTTGTTTCGATGGTCGAAAATTAAATTCGGTTACCAAGAAAGATGCCTATCCTTTACCATATTTAAATAGCATTCTTGATAAATTGCGCGATGCACGTTATCTTACGTCCATCGATCTTAAGCAAGCTTTTCACCAAATACCTCTACATCCAGATTCGTGCGAAAAAACAGCTTTTACGGTCTCTAGACGTGGTTTGTTCGAGTTTACAGTCGTTCCGTTTGGGATCGCGAACGCATCAGCTAGTCAACAACGTCTCATGGATAGCATTTTTGGTCCGCTATTAGGTGAAAACATCTTCGTGTATTTAGACGACATTGTTATCGTGTCTGGAACCTTTAAGGAACACTTGGACACCTTAGAGCAAGTTTATACCCGTCTTAAAGACGCTAACTTAACTGTCAATATCGACAAATGTCAATTTTGCCGTCCCAGTCTTACGTACCTCGGCTTTGTTGTCGATAAAAATGGTTTACGCACGGACCTTGATAAAATTTTGGCTATCACCAATTATCCTCAACCAAATACGGTGACCGAAGTCAAACGCTTTATTGGCTTAGCTTCTTGGTATCGTCGTTTCGTTCCAAATTTTGCCACTATTACTGCTCCTATTTCGGACCTAATTAAAGGTCGTATTAAAAAGCAGCGTGTGCATTGGACTGGTGATGCTATTAAATCATTTAATCAAATTAAATCTTGTTTGACCTCCGCACCTGTTTTGAGTAGTCCAAATTTTTCACTACCGTTCACGTTACAATGTGACGCCTCGAATTTTGGCCTCGGTTGTGTTCTTACACAAAATATTGACGATGAGGAAAAGGTAATTGCTTATGCTTCACGTACCCTTAACAAGGCCGAACGCAATTATTCTGTCACAGAGAGAGTGTTTAGCTGTCATCTTTGGCATTGAGAAATTTAGACCGTACATTGAAGGTACACATTTCACTGTGTTAACTGACCACTATTCCTTATGGTGGCTTACTAATATGAAAGACCCCACAGGCCGTTTAGCCCGTTGGAGTGTTCGTCTGTCGCAATACGATTTTACCATTCGACACCGACAGGGTAAACATAACGTAGTTCCCGATGCTTTATCGCGAGCTCCTATTCAAGTTTTCGCTCTAGAACTAGTTGATGGTGACTTAGACTCTTGGTACTTAAAAATGCTGGACCGCGTTAACCAAAGTCCTAATCAATTTTCTACTTGGCGAATTGAAAATCGTCGACTTTTTAAGTATGTCCCCAACCGTCATGCATTGTTAGCAACTTAGAGGAATGGAAACAGGTGATACCTCGTTCTCGCCGAACTGAAATTTACAAACTCTTTCATGACAGTCCTACATCTGCTCACTTGGGTGGTTATAAAACCTTTTGTAAAATCTCCGAACAATATTACTGGCCTAAAATGCGTGCAGATGTTATCCGTTACATACGCCATTGTGAAACTTGTGCTGCGAGTAAAGTTAGTCAACTTGCTAGACCTGGTTTAATGGGCCAAAATAAGAAGATTTTATACCCTTTCCAATGTTTGTCAATCGACATAATGGGTCCCTTACCTCGCACGAAAACTGGTAACACTTCTATCATAGTTGTATGTGATTGGCTAACCAAGTTTACGCTAGTGAAAGCTGTTCGCGCTGCCACTGCTAAAGCAGTAGCCAAGTTTTTGGAGAACAAAGTATTCCTCATTTTTGGTGTTCCTCAAATATGTATGGTTGATAACGGACCACAATTTATAAGTTCCCAATTTAAAGCCTTGATGAAACAATACCAAGTTCAACAAGTTTGTTATAATGCTTCTTACCATCCTCAAGTCAATTTTGTTGAGAGAGTTAACCGAGTTATCGGTACTGCTCTTCGTTCTTATGTTTCGGATAATCATCGTTCATGGGACGAACACATTTATCAAGTTGCACACGCTTTGCGTAACGCCGTTCATGAGGTGACGGGTTACACCCCTTCTTTCTTAAATTTTGGGAGGACTGTACCAGTTTCTGGGACTTATTACGGTCGTCTTAAGAACTTCCAAGAAGAAGAATTATCTTTAGAAACTCGTGAAGACCTGGCTTCAGACGTTAACCAACTTTCTGAACTTTATCAAGACGTTGTTAAACGCCTCAATAATTCCTACCAACGCAATTCCAAGCACTATAACTTGCGTAAGCGTCCATTAAAATTCAATGTCAATGATTTGGTTTGGAAAAGGAACTACGTCTTATCTGATGCATCTAAATCCTTCAATCAGAAATTGGCTCCTAAATATGTCAAATGCAGAGTACTAAAAGTCACCGGCCCACTTACCTATCAGTTAGTGACCGTCCCCGACAATAAAAACGTTGGAGTTTGGCATATTAAAGATTTAAAACCTTACTTTGGAGAAGGACAAGTGGAGGAGTGAATTTTGGTGTGCCTGATTGTGTGTGTGTGATTGTATATATGATGATGTATGTGCATGTTTAGTTTATCTCGCCTATTCACCCTACGGATAATATTATACTACCAACATTATTCTCACCCTTTTCGACTTGATAACCAATTTCTATTATTATGATTCTTATTTATTGCGTGCTTTTTAAGCCGCATATTTTTGCTTTTGAGTGCTAGTTAAGCACCTTGAACGACTCCTTAATTACCGATTTGATGGTACTTTCCCTATCATTAGATTATATTAGGTGAAACACTTTTGAGTGACGGATTTCCTCGCTTCCTTATAGATAGCGATTGGACCTTTTGTCGAACTCTCCTTGAGTCTTATGTTGATAGTGAAGCAAGTGTTTAGGTGAGTTGCTTTCGTGATGAGTGCTTGAGTCTTCTTTACTTTTTCGAAGTGTGTCTTTCTGATAATGGAGTTAGTTATAAAAGAGTTTCTAGACCTGCACGATTTACTTAGGGTGGTTGGTTGGGCATGCAGGGTCGGTCTCTTTTTGGGAAACCTTTCCATCAGATATTTATTATTTCCTTTCCCCATCTCGCTTCACGAGATATTTTCCCAAGCGTCAGGTCGACATTCTTAGATTCTTTAGTGGCCTGTATTGCTTGTGGTACACACGAGTTAACGTTTATATTTCATTTTTTAATAATTTTTCCTCCATACTTTTGCTATTGGATTACTTTGGTTTTGGGGTGAGTATTAATGATGCGGTTCGAGTTTTTCGGATTTTTGCGAGTTCTTCGAATGTTTGTAGTAGGGTGGATTGTGTCCTATGTGATGCAGTCAGTTTTTGCTGTGTTTAGCAGTATTTTAGGCGTCTGTCCGATTTAGACAGAACGTCTATTTTCTAGAGTGGTATCCTATGTGGTGCCAGAGTTATTTTTTTCTCGAAAGAGGATTTTCTAGGGCGTTTGGTGCATCCTCGATCTCACTCTCTAATTCCTTGGTTTCCTGCATCTTTTCATGTTCCATACTTTAAACTTTTTTATGGTTTTTAGGGCTTTTTTTGTCCTGGGTTTTACCCGAATTTTTTCGTCGTAGTATTTTCACTTCTGCGATGTTTCATACAGGAGTAAGTTTTTGTGACTTATCTCCGGTGTTTCGCTGTGTGTTAGTTCACACGGTGTTTCAGTGTGCAGTCGTTCCTGGACTGTTCACTTTTCCTCGACCAGCAGGGTTTAGGGTTTTCTGCTTTGGCGCTCTTCTTCACAGTCGCTTACATTCGCGGTGATCACTACGGGGGCCCGCGCTGAGTGTCTGTGATCGACAGCGTCCTCACCTTTTGTTAATTTCTCATTTCACTGCAATAGCTTCTTTCAAACAGCCCTGCGTTGACTGACTGACGGACATCGGACTTATCCCTTCCAAATCCCTCTTCGTTATACTATCTTCCTTTACTATACTCTTTTAATACCCAAGTATCCCTTTTTCCGATTTCTTTTCTTCTCTACCTTATTGGCTAATTCCAAGTCCCATTTCTTAGTTCTATGCCAATTTCCGGCTGCTGCCTCAGCCGTTGGCTAAACCTCAGCAACTTTTCAGTACGCTGACTAGGTCCAATGCGTGTGTATTCTGCCAGTACACATTTAAGGTAACCTTCTGATTAGTTCGTTTTCCGTTGGCTATGGTACGGAGCTAAGTGTCTAACTTATCCACCGACGCGCCTTTTTCATCTAGCGCGACGGATCGGTTTAGCGCTTTGCTCACGACTATTCCCTCCGTAAAACTTTCTATTCCTTCTTCCTTTCTTAACTTTACTCCTTTATTTCCCATCTATTTCCCTATTTTCTTTTCGCTTTCTTTTGACTGACGTTAAACTTTTCAATTGCTTAGCATAATCATACCTCAGGTATTTCTCTTGGCCGTGGGGAGTGAAACAAATCTTTAGCTCCTGCTATTTTGTTTCGCCATTTATTCATCTATTCCGGTCCAACCTGTATGTGTTCACTTGAGTTATAACCCGCTGTATTTCATTTCATATCAAGCTAGTCCTCGCAAAAGCGCTGATTTTGGTTTTCCCAAAATTCACTTGTTATCTCCTGGCACCAGCCGTCGCGGTCCGCGACCCCATTTTTACATTTTCGCTTGTGGTTGGAGCAACTTGTTCCAAGAAAGCATTTTGCGTGCTATTGCACCTCAATATTAAATTTGTTTGTGGGCTGATAAATGGAATCAGGTATGTTACGCTACTTGGTTTGATATTCAATTGTAGCAATTCCTCGTTTTTTATTAGCTCTTTCTTTGACGTTAATTTTGTCAACGTCACCTCTTAATTACCGCTTTCAAATACCGCTTTTAACGCTGTATTCTTGGGGCGATTTCTCCTTTGGATTGACGCCACGTTCGCTGTCCTAATTGGCATATGGCGTGGACCTGCAGCTTCTTCTGGAATGCCATTTTGAACCTGCTGTTACTGACGTGAGGCGTTCGTTTCCCTATCAATTTTGGCCACGAGGTCTGGACTGCGGAAAGCTGTCACGTTACGATTATCCTGGACCAATTATTCTTCGCCTACATGCGACTTTTTGTCACAACCAGGTTAGTCCCAGATATCTACGACGTTCCAGCAACGGTAACCGATTTACCAGTTCTAAATTTAATTTCCACTTTATAAGTTGAAAACTTAATGTAATAATTGTTTCAATTTACAATTCAGAAATTTAAAGCTCCGCTTTATAAATTTAAAACATAATGTAATAATTATTCTATGATCTACATTTCACAAATTTAAAGTTTTGCTTAATGAATACGTATTAAAAAATCTTGTAAAAAGTGCCCTCACGCCATTTTAATATCACTACCGAGATAACGGTTATTACATATGACAGTGATAAGCTTATCCCTTCATTGAATTGCAATTAAATTCAATCTAAGAGCCTAAAAAAAAAAAAGGTTCACATATTTTCGCTGTGCGTGTCGCATTTTCAGCTCATGTATTATATTGTATTCAAACCATTTAATATTGTGATAAACAATTTACCTACGTATTACCGTTGTTGCAATAAAATATGATCTGCTAATTAAATAAACTTAATTGTTTGTTATTATTTTATTTATTTCTTGAAATCTGTGATTTCTGGCGCCCTGTGTTTTTGACTATTATTAAAGAAGCTTGCAGCTGATCAGCTGATGATAGAAATCTGCGACCTAAGGCCATCGACTTTGAAGGGGGCCATTGCGGTGAGTAAGTACATTTCTGAGCTACCGTGGTGTTTAAATGATAAGGGGGTTGATCTGCGATTGTACTATCATTGGTTATTATTAGTAATCCCTTGCAGGTTGGCTTCTTTATTGTTTCAAAGTACCATTGACTACATTGGTTTAAAACGTAAACACAGTCTTGTTTACGTGCTTGACGGATAGAACTAACGCAAAGTAACGGAATCCTGAATCAGCCTCTCAGGCAATTCTGTTCATGGTCCTTCGAGCCGGATCTGTCTCCAACTAACGAAAAAACACATCCCGAGAAGAAGACAACATCTGCCAACCACCCAGTTCCCAGAAAATGGCCAACAACATGGAGGAATTCAACAACTTAGCTATCGCCCAAGAAGAGCTCGCGCAGAAGATAAAGCAAATATTATCCAACACCAAAAAGGACCCTGCCAGCCGAAAAAATGAAGCCTACATCGCCAGTCGCAACAAAACGCTGGACGAACTTTGGAACACTGCAACTAAAAATCATGCAGAAATGGGACAGCTAAGTATTCCAACTCATAATTATTTTAAAACAGGGTATTACGACCAAATTAAAGCCATATACGGCGAAGCAAAAAGTTACTTGCAGAGCTGTTCAAAATCAACGGAAATTTCCAACCCCTCCGTAAGCAGAACTCAAGAGGAAATGGTGGCCAACCCCGAGCAAAAGGTTCGTATCCGAAAACTGCAGATTCGGATTCAGAATTTTAAGCAAGCGATGGACGACGCCGAACTAACACAAGAATTAGGGAGGCCCGCTATCACGACAAGGGAATTAAGAGAAAAATGGGATCGTGTGGTCGAGATGGACGAAGAAGTTATGTCAAACGACATGGCTTCAGAACAAATGCACTTCAGTCCTGAATATACTACGTTGGAAGACAGGTATAGAAATTTAATTATTTTATTGCAAGCGCCGACAAGGAACGAGCTAGCAGCAGCCATCTTGCTTCCTCAAGTCAAAATTCCCATATACGAGGGAAATTATGAGGAATGGGCCACTTTCAAGGACCTGTTCACCAAATTAGTAGATGACAACCAGAATATGGACGATGTCATCAAGATACAATATTTAAAGACGCATGTTAAGGGAGAGCCAAGCCGACTGATCCAGCATCTAGCTGTTACCCAAGCAAACTACAACACCGCCTGGAATCTGCTGCAACAAAGGTATCAAAATAACCGTCTTATTTTAACTAAATTGCTAGATACCATATTCGATCTGCCAGTCCTCTCCAAAGAGTCAGCCCAAGGGTTAAAAAGATTGCACGACTCCATCAAGGAATGTGTGGAGGCAATCAAAAATTTAGGCATCTCCACGGACAGTTGGGGCCCGTGGATTAACAGAGCTATCGCTCGAAAATAGGATCCTGAAACCAACAAATTATATGAACAGTCGCTTCAATGTCCAAATGAAGTCCAGGATCACCAAAATTTAATGGCTTTCCTGCAAGTGCGGTTCCAATCCCTAGAATCCATAGATGGAGCTCGAAAGCCCACGCAGGAAAGACCACAGAAGAATTACGCTTCCGCATCCCTAAATTGCAAGCTGTGCCATGGAGATCATTACATCGACAACTGTAGTCAATTCCAGAGGCTACCTACCCATGAAAAACTAGAAGCAGTAAAAACCAATCGATTGTGCTATCGATGCTTGCGGCACAATTCAAATATACCATGTCGTGCCTATTTTAATTGTAGGATCTGGCGCTTCCCGCATCATACACTGCTCCATAAGGCGCAGCCACCATCAAGGCCGCTCCATGCCCAAAGTATGAGAACGTCAGCTCATGCAGCAGCTATGAAGACTTCCAACGCTCCAGAAAAGAAGCCGAAGTCGGACATCATCACCGCCAATTTAGGCGCACAGGAGAGCCAAGTTCTACTTGCCACAGCAATAGTTCAAGTAAAGGCAGCATCCGGGATGACTTATCTATTACGAGTATTAATAGATCCCGGGTCTCAGGGGTCGTTTATCACGGAAGCATCAGCCGAATTATTGGGGTTACCCAGGACCAAGGTTCGAGCTGAAATCACAGGAATCGGGAACAGCGAGCCAAAAATTGCCAAATGGAAAATCCCAGGTTTGATCACACCTAGATTTTCAAGTAACTTTTCCCTACCTGTCAATTTACTAATACTTCCTAAACTTACCAAAGCCATGCCTTCATCCCCCATCCCAAATATAAATATCAATTCCTGTAGCAATGTTTTCATCGCCGATCCAGCCTTCAACCAACCTGGCCCCATAGACATAATTCTAGGCGCCGAAGAATATTCAAAAATAATTCTAGAAGGAATCACTAAAACAAAGGATGGCATCTTAGGACAAAATACCAAACTGGGTTGGGTATTATCTGGAACCATTGGAAGACAGCATAACGACAGCATTAAAGTCAACACCATGGTTGCCAAAATTGGAGAAGAATATCAGTTGCAGAAATTATGGGACACAGAAGAGGTACCCACACAAAGAACACTTTCCCCTAAATATCAGGTACGTGAAAAGAAATTCACAGAATCAGTACAGGAAAGACCGCAGAAAATCGAAGCTTCCGAAACTCTTAATCATGGAGGTCACTACATCCAAAGCTGTGGTCAGTTCCGAAGTTCACCTACCAATGACAAGCAAACAATCCAGCAGGTGAAGAAAATATTAACAACCGATCCTACAGCGGAAGAACGAGCAATCGCAGCTGCCAATATAAAAAATACGGAAGTTCAACATCCTGTTATCATCGAATGTGAAAAAATAGCATTTTCTCATCCACAAGAAAATCACCAAGTGCATGGAGTTTCCAAAGTCCTCATTCACGAAGCCCTCGTTCACGAAGTCTCCATTCAGGAAGTTCCCATTCACAAAGCCGATGGACAGAAAGGAAAGGAAATTGCAGGTCACGAACAAATCGTTGAAACTCCTACAGCAGCTCCAAGCAGTGGATGCAGTCCAGAAATTGCAGGCCACGAAAAAATCGTTGGAACTCCTCCAGATGCTTAGACAGCAGCTCCTAGCGATGGATGGAGCCAAGAAGTTACAGCAATAACTGCAGAAAATGGAAAACCCTCCGACTCCATTAAAAACTTGACACCCGGTGGAAAGCGCCACCAAGACTTGTCGGCAGGGGATGCAGGAAAAGAAAAATCCGACACCAAACACTTCGCACCTAGCGATGGATGGAGTCAAGAAGTTGCAGCAGGAACTGCAGCAATCGAGAAACCCTCCGAGTTCAATAAACAATTAGCACCTAGTGGAGGGTGGCATCAAGAAATGGCATCAAAAGATGCAGCAAGAGAGCAAACCTCCGAGTTCGCTAAGCACTTAGCCCCTCGTAGAAGATGGAATCAAGAAGACGGCTTATTAAAGTCTGCGAGGGAATTTACCAAAAATACGCAATGTGGAATAACGATGCGGCATCTTCTAAAAAAGCTAACCCCGGCAAGAGTGATATTAATTATCGTACTCACTCATATAATATTCATCTCCAAAGAAAGAGGCAAGAGATGGACGTTGTCGGGATGTTCCAAACCAAGTGGCAACCTCTTCAACGACACGATAACACAAAAGCTCTTTTACAGAAATAGCAAAGGAGCCAGTGTTGCAGCAGCCGAACCACTTCGAGGATTTACAACCCTCTCGGTTAGACCTGCAGACGTCATCTCCAGAGGCACTAGTCCAGGGAAATTAAAAGAACATACACTATGGTGGGATGGACCAAGCTGGTTAATTAACAAAGAGTTATGGCCGTGTCAACCAGATACCGCCACAACCAATGAAGAAGCAAAGCGTTACACTGTGCATCAAGACGAGAACGAGATTATTCATCGCTTCTCGTCTCTGACAAGAATGATACGAGTAGTGTCCTACTGCCGAAGATTCATCAACAAGTGTAGGCGTCTTCCCATTCAACCAGGATGTCTATCAGTTAAAGAAATGGTAGACACCATCCTCACACTCATCAAGGTCGTCCAAGGAAGTGATCCTATTTTGAAGGCAACAGGATCTCAAATCCAAAAGAGAAAATGTGTGACTCCAACAACAAACTCGCAAATCTCAATCCATTTATCGATCAACATGGAATCATACGTGTTGGAGGAAGACTAGAAAATTCAAACTTATCCTACCACGAAAAACACCCAATTATCCTTCCTTATTCCAATCATATTTCCAAATTAATAATCCATGAGGCACATTTACGCACCTTACACGGTGGCACTCAACTCACACTGTCCTATGTCCGAAGAAAATATTGGATCATCAACGCAAAGAAAGCCGTCAGCTCCAGCATCAAGAAATGCTTTCGATGCATCCGATTCAAGGCAGAGGAAGCTCAGCAATTAATGGAGAATCTTCCATCAACCAGAGTCAATTCAACCTCGCCATTCTTCCATTCAGGAGTGGACTATGCCGGTCCAATACAAATCCGAACATCCAAAGGAAGAGGGCATTTATCATCCAAGGGGTACATTGCTGTTTTTGTCTGTCTATCAACCAAGGCAATAAACTTAGAAGCCGTCAGCGACATGACAACTAACAGCTTCCTAGCAGTCTTCAGGAGGTTCATCGCCCGAAGAGGACGCTGTGCACATCTTTATAGCGACAACGGAACGAATTTCGTTGGAGCAAGAAAGGTCTTGGACAAGGAAATCCGTCAAGCAATGGAAGGCCCAGTTATCCAAGAAAATGTATCCACCATTGGTACCCAATGGCACTTCATCCCCCCAGTAGCCCCACACTTCGGAGGGATATGGGAAGCAGGAGTAAAATCAATGAAGCATCATCTGAAGAGAACCATTGGCAACGCTACTCTAAAATTTGAAGAATTAACAACTCTGCTTTGCCAAATCGAAGCCTGCTTAAACTCACGTCATCTGTCCCCACAAGGCAACAATATTGAAGACACCACTGCATTGATACCAGGCCATTTTCTGATAGGAAGAGCGATAATCCCACTACCGGACCCAATCAGCACACCAATATCAACAAATTTGTCAAATCGCTGGAGATTGATCCAAAAAATCAAGCAAGATTTTTGGAAATCATGGAGCTCAGACTACCTTCATGGATTACAGCAAAGAAACAAATGGAAGAAACCGGTGGAGAATATAAAAATTGGTGACCTAGTGTTAATCAAAGAATAAAACAGTAATCCTAGTAAATGGCCCTTAGCGAGAGTTACCGACATTCATCCTGCAACCGATGGATCAGTACGAGTAGTAACCATCCAGAAATCAAGAGGACATCAATTACAACGTTCCATAGGCAGTATCATTCCATTACCAACTAACGAAGAATCGCAGGAACCAGAGCCGGAAGAGAAAATTTCGGCCAACAGCACCCACACACAATCATTCCCAGTACCAAAGAAAACTATCCGGTCCAAATGGAAAATGCTTCTACTCATATTTACTCTCCTTACTACAAATACATTGAGTAAGGCAGAATTCAACATACAAAAACCAGACAGCGGGTACTATGTAGAGCATATTGGACACGGGAAGATTGAACGCGGAACATTCAGGATCGAAATCCAGTTCGAGAGGGGGAAGATCGAAGAAGACTTCGAAACAGTTACCGACATGGTGGACAAATTCGACGACCTCTGCAACTCTGCGAAAGAACTGTCCGAAGATACGTTATGCAAGACATTGGTGCATCATCTTCTGGAACAAAAAAGGCATATGGAATGGATTAAAACTGGCATGAAAGATATCATAACAAGACGAGAGAAACGAGGAGTGCTTGGGACTGTACTCACGTCAATTTTCGGAGTAAATGACGAGGTCTATCAAGATATTGATAGACTCGACAAAAATCGACAGGAATTAATAAAAATGGACAGTCAACAATCCAAATTCTTGCTATCAGCACTTTCAAGATTTAATGAAACCGAAGAACGAATCGATCAGAAACTGGAACATTTTCAAGAGAAGCTGAACCAAGGAATCATGGCAATCAACAACATGGACAAATGGTATAAGGCAACCGACTCCAACCGATTAAATATCCACATCATCAGTGTCTATCAAGTCGCCACAAATGTTATTAGTGAACTGTGCAATTACCACACAAACATTTTGAACGTTCATTTCCAACAAGGTAATTTTTACGAGTTAATCACACCTGCCCAAATCAAGCAAATCCTCGCAAATGCAACCAGTAAACTCTCGCCAAACTTAGAAATTTTACCGACCCCACTCCTAAAGGTCGACATCGGACATGATGACATCTACATCAACGTCCAAGGATACTTCATCATAGTAGAAAAAACCGAATATACCTAAATCAAGGTGACACCAATTATTCCACTCCGAATTAACAATGGGTCCTACTGGGTGATCGACGTACCAAAAGGGATCTTCGCTGTGGATTACAACTTACAAATGTACTTTCAAGAGACAAATGAGGAATTCAAAGAAAATCTCCAAATTACTCCAAACACGTATATCTGCAGTCCGACAGTCGTGAAAGGAATTGAAAATAACCCAAATTGCATCATTGATGATATATATCATCGAACGAAAGTTAGTCAATGCAGCCTACGAAGACATCAGATCCAGTCCATTATTTGGAAAGAACTATACATAGAAAACACCTGGATGTTCGTAGTCAACAAGCCAACCCGAATAGCTATCACTTGTAGTGGCAATAGGGAAGAAGTCACTGTCAACACTACAGGTGTAATTCAGATCTCGTCAGACTGCATCATTCAAACTACAAAGAATACGTTAACCCCCAGGCATAGCAAGAAATTCAAGATCCTAGCAGGATATTCCAAGGCCGTCAGCATCAATTTTACCAACACAAGAACACCCAACTCCTTTTCAGAAATTGCAGAGAAGCCAGTACTAAAACAGTCAGATCACTTCGAGGATCTACAAACTTCGCAGTTGGAATTCCAGTAGCACCTAAAGGACATAACTTGGAAAACCATCCGCCACCACTCCTATCTATCCAGCGGGATCACAGGCAGCCTATTGGGAGGGGCTATTCTAATAGGAGCCTTCTACTACATTCGGAAAAGGATCAACCGAAGGAAGCATCAATCCAAACAACGCCAGTCCGCCGTAGAAGATTATCCTCTAAAAACCCTTAATGTGGAAGAAACAATATAGTTTTTTCTTTTTCTTCAGCCTAAAATTGGCAATATGTTTAAACTTGGTTTAAACACACATAAATTTTAATAACAAAATTTACGAAACCAGTCAGAAGTTCTAAATGTAATTCTGATTTCATAAACAAACAGTTTTAACCTCCAGTTTTACTTCATAATTTCGCAAGTTTATACTTAATTTATATCTGTTTTAATCTTGAATTAAAACAGGCAAACGACATCTTAACAAACGAATATTGTTTCGCCAACATTGAGTAAAAATGCAACTCGGCATTTCGCTTAATAAGCGACCTACAAAGCCAAGTTCAACGCTTCAGTCTGCAAACCCATGCGGAAATATAAAAGCTTATCATGCTGAGTTGCGGTCTTCGGACCTTTAA
The DNA here is from genome assembly GCA_940337035.1 of Agriotes lineatus. Taxonomy (NCBI): domain Eukaryota; kingdom Metazoa; phylum Arthropoda; class Insecta; order Coleoptera; family Elateridae; genus Agriotes; species Agriotes lineatus. Next base: position 36,452,494 of record OW679198.1, read on the forward strand.
ACGCATTCTATTACACTACACTATTATGAACTTTGATATTGTTACTTCGTTAAGCATTTTCGTTTTATATAAATACAAGTCTATTTTTATAATAAAAACAATCTGCATTTAATGTTTGATTCATTCACTACCCCTTCTAAGCCATAATATTTATGGGGCATGAGGCTGTGCTCCAGGGGTTAGTTTGGTTTTACTGTCGTCCGTTCAAGTACCATTGACTACATTGGTTTAAAACGTAAACACAGTCTTGTTTACGTGCTTGACGGATAGAACTAGCGCAAAGTAACGGAATCCTGAATCAGCCTCTCAGGCAATTCTGTTCAATTTTGATGCTTCTACAAATATAGTTGTACTATTGTCTTGAATTCTAATAGAGCCTTGGTACTTTAGCTTATGTCTATTTGGTTTTTAATGGTTTTACATTTCTTTTGGTATCACGATTCTTCCGACGCACAAATCTACTTTATTGCCTTTCTAATTTGGGGCATACTAAGAAAAGGTGTCGACGTATTAGGCAGTCAGCAACAAATTAGTGGCGCTCATTTTCGATCTTTGCATTCGAGCGAGGACTGTACAGGGTTATTCATTATAAATTACCCACCCCTTATCATCGTTATTATTGCCTATAGAAAAAAATCTGGTGTGATACACGCACACAACTTCCTTTTACAGTGATCTTATAATTAGCCAAAAATTTTATTTAAAATGTTTTAAGCATTTGTCAAAAATTTTCAAAAATTACAAATTCTGCAAAAACGGTTCAAAATAGAGCGTTAGTTGAAGAGACAAATTTTCTCTAGAATTTTAAGCTGAATTCAAAAATGTAATAATATACCGGGTGTTCTATTTAAAATAAGAGTTAATAAAAAAAATAGACAAAAAAACAAAAGAAACCCATTTTAGAAGTATTCAACTGGAAAATCACCTATCTCACATCAATACACATTCAAAATGTAATAAAAATGTAAAGTTTTAAAAAAATCGTTAGAGCCGTTTTTGAAAAAATCGAAAAAAACTGAAAAATCACAAGAGTAAACACCTACTTCCGGTTATGCGATTTTTTTCAAAAGCTTGCTGTCTCATATACATAGTAACCAAAACTTATATATGAAGTTGCAACGCCATACCGCTTTTCGTTTTTGAGATATTCTGTTCACAGACAGACAGACAGACACACAGACAGACAGACACACAGACAGACAGACAGACACACAGACCAATGAAAAAAAATATGTTTTTTGGGATCAGGGGACTCTAAAACGTGAAGATCTGTTGAAAACTCAATTTCGAATTTTTGGGGTGAATCCAATACTTCCTTTATTGTAAAAGGAAGTAAAAAGTTTTAAATAAAAGTTATGTGGTTATAACTGAATTTTGTTAAAATGCTATCAAAAGTACAGTGGCGTGCATAATTAAGGGGTTACAAAAAAGTAATATATTTTTTAAATGAAACATATACAGGGTATATTATTAAATTTTTGGAATGATCTTTCTTTCCTGATTTCAAAAATATACTATATGTTACCCCTACCTTATACCGTTTTTGAGTTATTAAACGTCGAATATCATTAACATTATTAAAGTAAGCTATGAAAATGACAACTATTTTGTTTGATAAGTGACATTTCTTTAATGAAATAATCTAAATGAGTTATTTTTTATTTATATTTAAATTTCCTAAATAAAACTTTGTTATATTTAATCATGTTAACTACTTTAACTAAGATATTCGACGTTTAATAACTCAAAAACGGTATAAGGTAGGGGTAACATATGGTATATTTTGAAATCAGGAAAGAAAGATCATTCCAAAAATTTAATAATATATAGGGTGTTCCATTTAAAAAAATATATTAGTTTTTTGTATCCCCTTAATTATGCAAGCCACTGTACTTTGATAGCATTTTAACAAAATTCAGTTATAACCACATAACTTTTATTTAAAACTTTTTTTTCTATAGGCAATAATAACGATGATAAGGGGTGGGTAATTTATAATGAATAACCCTGTACACGGCACCTCCACTGACCCTAGCCTGGGTAACCGCCTACGACACTGTATTCTGAAGAATCGGAGGGCAACGCTAACAAATGTTGCGTTTACCACCTGCAAACCCAGCCGTTTATTTTAAGCTGACAACTAATTTAGTTGTACACACTATTGATACGGGTGACGCATCTCCTATTAAGCAGAGATACTATCCTTTGTCTCCTGCTATGCAAGTCCATGCCGACCACGAATTTGATCGCTTGTTAGAGATGGGTATTATTTGTTCCTCGAAATCTCCTTGGAGTTCTCCAATGGTCTTAGTCAAAAAGAAAGATGGTTCGTATCGACTTCGTGTCGACGGTCTAAAATTAAATTCTGTTACCAAGAAGGATGCTTATTCTTTACCATATTTAAATACCATTCTTGATAAATTGCGCGATGCACGTTATCTTACGTCCATAGATCTTAAGCAAGCTTTTCACCAAATTCCTCTACATCCTGATTCGTGCGAAGAAACAGCTTTTACAGTCCCTAGACGTGGTTTTTTCGAGTTTATAGTCATTCCGTTTGGGATCGCGAACGCAGCTGGCAGTCAACAACGTCTCATGGATAGCATTTTTGGTCCGCTATTGGGTGAAAACATCTTCGTGTATTTAGACGATATTGTTATCGTGTCTGGAACCTTTAAAGAACACTTGGACACTTTAGAGCAAGTTTATACCCGTCTTAAAGACGCTAACTTAACTGTCAATATCGACAAATGTCAGTTTTGCCGTCCCAGTCTTACGTACCTCGGCTTTGTTGTCGATAAAAATGGTTTACGCACGGACCCTGATAAAATTTTGGCTATCACTAAATACCCTCAACCAAATACAGTGACCGAAGTCAAACGCTTTATTGGCTTAGCTTCTTGGTATCGTCGCTTCGTTCCAAATTTTGCAACTATTACTGCCCCTATTTCGGACCTAATTAAAGGTCGTATTAAAAAGCAGCGTGTGCATTGGACTGATTATGCTCTTAAATCATTTAATCAAATTAAATCTTGTTTGACCTCCGCTCCTGTTTTGAGTAGTCTAAATTTTTCGCTGCCGTTTGCGTTACAATGTGACGCCTCTAATTTTGGCCTCGGTTGTGTTCTTACACAAAATATTGACGATGAGAAAAAGGTTATTGCTTATGCCTCACGTACCCTTAACAAGGCCGAACGCAATTATTCTGTCACAGAGAGAGAGTGTTTAGCTGTCATCTTTGGCATTGAGAAATGTAGACCGTATATCGAAGGTACACATTTCACTGTGTTAACTGACCACTATTCCTTATTGTGGCTTACTAATATGAAAGACCCCACAGGCCGTTTAGCTTGTTGGAGTGTTCGTCTGTCGCAATACGATTTTACAATTCGACACCGACAGGGCAAACATAATGTAGTTCCCGATGCTTTATCGCGAGCTCCTATTCGGGTTTCCGCCCTAGAACTTGTTGATGGTGACTTAGACTCTTGGTACTTAAAAATGCTTGAACGTGTTAGCCAAAGTCCTAATCAATTTCCTACTTAGCGAATTGAAAATCACCGACTTTTTAAGTATGTTCCCAACCGTCATGCCATTGTTAGCAACTTAGTGGAATGGAAACAGGTGATACCTCGTTCTCGCCGAACTGAAATTTACAAACTCTTTCATGACAGTCCCACATCTGCTCACTTGGGTGGTTATAAAACCTTTTGTAAGATCTCCGAACAATATTACTGGCCTAAAATGCGTGCCGATGTCATCCGTTACATACGCCATTGTGAAACTTGTGCTGCGAGTAAAGTTAGTCAACTTGCTAGACCTGGTTTAATGGGCCAAAATAAGAAGATTTTATACCCTTTTTAATGTTTGTCAATTGACATAATGGGTCCTTTACCTCGCACGAAAACTGGTAACACTTCTATCATAGTTGTATGTGATTGGCTAACCAAGTTTACCCTAGTTAAAGGTGTTCGCGCTGCCACTGCTAAAGCAGTAGCCAAGTTTTTGGAGAACGAAGTCTTCCTCATTTTTGGTGTTCCTCAAATATGTATGGTTGATAACGGACCACAATTTATAAGTTCCCAATTTAAAGCCTTGATGAAACAATACCAAGTTCAACAAGTTTGGTATAATGCTTCTTACCATCTGCAAGTCAATTTTGTCGAGAGAGTTAACAGAGTTATCGGTACTGCTCTTCGTTCTTATGTTTCGGATAATCATCGTTTGTGAGACGAACACATTTATCAAGTTGCTCACGCTTTGCGTAACGCCGTTCATGAGGTGACGGGTTACACCCCTTCTTTCTTAAATTTTGGGAGGACTGTACTAGTTTCTGGGACTTATTACGGTCGTCTTAAGAACTTCCAAGAAGAAGAATTATCTTTAGAAACTCGTGAAGACCTGGCTTCAGACGTTAACCAACTTTCTGAACTTTATCAAGACGTTGTTAAACGCCTCAATAATTTCTACCAACGCAATTCCAAGCACTATAACTTGCGTAAGCGTCCATTAAAATTTAATGTCAATGATTTGGTTTGGAAAAGGAACTACGTCTTATCTGATGCATCTAAATCCTTCAATCAGAAATTGGCTCCTAAATATGTCAAATGCAGAGTACAAAAAGTTACCGGTCCACTTACCTATCAGTTAGTGACCGTCCCCGACAATAAAAACGTTAGAGTTTGGCATATTAAAGATTTAAAACCTTACTTTGGAGAAGGACAAGTGGAGGAGTAAATTCTGGTGTGCCTGGTTTTATGTAAGTGATTTTATGTATGATGATGTATGTGCATGTTTAGCTTATCTCTCCTATTCACCCTACGGATAGTATTGTACTATCAACATTATTCTCAACCTTTTCGACTTGATAACCAATTTCTATTATTATGATTATTCTTATTTATTGCGTGCATTTAATCAGATTTTTTGCTTTTGAGTGCTAGTTAAGCACCTTGAGCGATTCCCCAATTTGATGGTACTTTTCCCTATCATTAGATTATATTACGTGAAACCCTTTTGAGTGACGGATTTCCTCGCTTCCTTATAGATAGCGATTGGACCTTTTGTCGAACTCTTCTTGAGTCTTTTGTTGATAGTGAAGCAAGTGTTTAAGTGAGTTGCTTTCGTAATGAGTGCTTGAGTCTTCTTTACTTTTTCGAAGTGTGTCTTTCTGACGATGGAGTTAGTTGTAAAAGAGTTTCTAGACCTGCACGATTTACTTAGGGTGGTTGGTTGGGCATGCAGGATCGGTCTCTTTTTGGGAAACCTTTCCACCAAATATTTTTTTATTTCCTTTCCCCATCTCGATTCACAAGATATTTTCAAAACGTCATGTCGACTTTATTAGGTTCTTTAGTAGCCTTTAGGATGTGTGGTATGCATGAGCTCATACTTGTGTTTTTTAATAGTTTTTGAAGGCGGGTTTCTTTCGGTCTTGTGGAGATTTCTGGGGGTCGGGGCGAGCGATTGAGTTGCCATCCGACTTGGTGAGGGAGTTACATTCAGTCCGTCACCGGCGCGCCTTTTTCATCTAGCTGCGACGACTGGCTAAATGCCCGAACTGGGTTTGGTGGTGGTACGGTCGTTCCTTCCGGCTTCTGGGGTCTTTACCCAAATTCGGGGCGGGTATGGTTTTGTCGTAGTGTTTTCAATTCTGCGATGTTTCATACCGGAGTAAGTTTTTGTGACTTACCTCCGGTGTTTCGCTGTGTTAATTCACACGGTGTTTCAGTGTGCAGTCGTTCCTGGACTGTTCACTTTTCCTCGACCAGCAGGGTTTAGGGTTTTCTGCTTTGGCGCTGAGTGTCTGTGATCAACAGCGTCCTCACCTTTTGCTAATTTCCCATTTCACTACAATAGCTTCTTTCAAACAGCTCTGCTTTGACTGACTGACTGACGGACATCGGACTTATCCCTTCCAAATCCCTCTTCGTTACACTATCTTCCTTTACTATACTCTTTTAATACCCAGGTATCCCTTTTTCCGATTTCTTTTTTTCTCTACCTTATTGGCCTATTCCAAATCCCATTTTTTAAATTCCGTAACGATTTCCGGCTGCTGCTTCAGCCGTTGGCTAAATTTCAGCAACTTTTCAGTACGCTGACTAGGTCCAATGCGTGTGTTCTGCCAGTACACGTTTAAGGTAACCTTCTGATTAGTTCGTTTCCCGTTGGCTATGGTACGGAGCTAAGCGTCTAACTTATCCACCGACGCGCCTTTTTATCTAGCGCGACGGATCGGTTTAGCACTTTGCTCACGACTATTCCCTCCGTAGAAACTTTCTATCTCTTCTTCTTTTCTTAACTTTACTCTTTTATTTCCCATCTATTTCCCTACTTTCCTTTCGCCTTCTTTGACTGGCAATAACCTTTTCAATTGCTTTAGTATAGTCATACCTCAGGTATTTCTCTTGGCCGTGGGGAGTGAAACAAATCTTTAGCTCCGGCTATTTTTTTCGCCATTAGTCACTTCCGGGCTAGCCTGTATATTTTCACTTGAGTTATTATTCGCTGTATTTCAAACGATATCAAATCTTGTTCGCGCAAAAGTGCTGGATTTGGTTTTTCCGAAATTTACTTGTTATCGCTAGGCGCCAGCGAGCCGTTTTGCGGGCATTCTATTTCTGCATTCGGTTGAAGTAACTTGCTTCTACGAATGCTTTCCCGCGTGCTACCGCACCAATTTTTAATTAACTTCGTTTGTGAGCTGATGATTAAAATCAGGTATGTCTACGCTAATTGTTTGATATCCATTTTAGTAATTTCCCGTTTTTTATTAGCTCTTTGACGATATTCTTCAACGTCACCTTTAAACGCCATTCTTTGATGCCGTTTTTTTGACGACTCTTTATTTGGGTTTCCTAATTAACACCCTAATCAATAACTTGGACCCGCAACTCCTTTCTGGAATGTCACCTTGAGCTTGCCAAGTGGTACAAGGAACGTCTATTCCATTATCAAATTCGGCCACGAGTTCGAGATTGCTGTCGGCTTGCGTTAAGCTAATCCTGGACTAATTCAGTGCCTGCCGGCAACGTTTTTTTATCACCACCCAGGTTAGTCTTGTTTCAACTTTTGTTGATAACCACGTCCGCCTATGAATTGTTGGTTGAATCGATTGTAACGACGCTTTCGATTTACAATTTACAAATTTAAACTACGCTTTACAAATCTAAAATATAATGTATTAATTGTTCATAAATCTCTGCTTTAAAAGTCAGATTTACAATCTACAAATTTAAACTGCGTTTTACAAATTTAAAACGTAATGTATTAATTGTTCCTAGATTTACAATTCACAAATTTAAAGTTTTGCTTCATGAATACGTATTAAGAATTTTGTAAAAAGTGCCCTCACGCCATTTTACTATCATTACCGAGATAACGGTTAAAACATATGACAGTGGTAAGCTTACTCCTTCATTGAATTGCAATCATATTCAATCCAAGAGCCCAAAAGAGGTCCACATATTTTTTGTGCGTGCTACATTTTCAGCATTAGTTATATACTGTATTTAAACTTTGTGATAAACGATTTACAGACCTAATTACGATGTTGCAAGCAACTATTATTTATTAACCAAATAAACCTAATTGTTGCTGTAATTTTATTTATTTCTCGAAATCTGTGATTTCTGGCGCCCTGTGTTTTTCTTATTATTGAAAGAGCCTGCAGTAGTACAGCTGATGATAGAAATCTGCGACCCAAGGCCACCGAATTTGAAGCTAGCTAGGTCATTGCGGTGAGTAAGAACATTTCAGAGCTACCGTGGTGTATAAATGATAAGGGGGTTGATCTCCGATTATACTACCATTGATTATTATTAGTGATCGATCGCAGGTTGGCTTTTTTATTGTTTCACAGCGAAGGCACTTACTATCCACTATTTATACTTCTCTCAGTGTTGCCACATCTTTACAAATAAAAAACTGCATTTTTAGTAATTTTCTGCATTTATTTTAAGTCTCAAACCTCTTCATAAACGGATTATTAGATATTCAGCGAAGTAACAGGTGGGAACATATTTAAGGTCCCACAACTATTTTATATTGCAAAATTATATTTTTTGTCAGTCATAGAAAAACATGATGTTAGTTAAAAAATACTACAATAATATAGTTCCAATTTTATTATATAATTACGTACAGTAAATAAAATAAACATACGTTAGATGGTATGTACACAGTTGAACCGTCACCTAGCATGCTATTGGCACAATAACAGTGTGACTAGTAATAAATAACATTTTAACATTGTATAAATTTGAGCTTGGACGGAGTTGTTGCTTAACTTTTTAACAAAGTGGACATTTAAATACATTAATTAAAATTTATATTAAAAAAGGTGAATACTTACGATCAGGAATACATAACATGTACAATATTTACAATAATGGTATTTACTAGCGTCTAATTCGTGATTCATAAGTAATTCTATAGGTACATAAAATATGTCTTAATTTAAAACTTAGAGCATAATCATGAACCCAGTCGCAGAAGTCTATATGGTTCGTCTTAAATTATGTTCATTCTCAAACCTACCGTCTGTAAGTACTGTTACCTCATACACTTAAAACTATCTTATCTACAATCACTTTTTGTTCAGTGCCACTCTTTGATTCGATACTGTCTTTAAACCTATAGTATTTGCAATCCATTGTCGAGTATCTTCGTTTATTGATCCATACAGGGCAGGGTGGCGGTTTTTGCCACAGTTTGCATGATACGATAGCAAACCATGCAATTCCCATGTGCTGCTAGTATCTGAGAAGCACATCAGGGGCGCACCTTCGTCATTCTGTAGGAATAGTAAATTTTGGCTACTGGAATATACGTATCTTAAAATCAATACTCACATAACATGGTGTTTTTTCAGAGTCCGTATATCCTGCACATATTTTATCTTTGGTCACTCGACCATTGTAATGCTTAGTGGAATTACATTCCTCCATGTCTATCGTAGGAACTGGTAGGTAATGAAGGTACTGTTGCATCCCAGAATCTGCAATCGTAACGTGAGCATTAATAATAAAAATATTCAATGATAGATCGGTCCTACCTCCTGGTTTGCTAATGCCCCAACCAGCAATCACACACAGCTGTCGAGGTTCAATATCTTTGTTCGGCAGGCAAATTGTGCTGACATTTTGTCCTAATGTTAGGGGAGTTGCAAGCTCTACTAGCACAATGTCGTTTTTGTATACAAACTGGATGTACTTCGTCTGAAAATATCAAAGTGTCAAGTCTGAGAATTGATTGAAAAATATCCAAAATCAATTAAATTATTGAGATATGCAAGTAAACTAACAGCTGCAATGATTAAAAATATCAACTCACTTGAGGATGAGAAACGATGTTCTTGATCTGTCGAATTTGTGTGCTTGAATTATCGGCGTTACTGAAGAAATTAGTTCCACCGGCATAAAGCACCCATTCATTGGAAGTCGAGGCGGGAAATATAGGATTGGTGGAAAATACACATGCATGACTAGCCATGACCCATTGTGGAGCAATTAATGTGGCAGTGCATTGTCTGTTTTGCTTCTTATTGTACAAAAGAGTCACGCTGGGCCACTGTGCCTCTGTAGCGCTACTGCCGCCAATTATTCGTGCTGATTGAGTATCTAACGATGTATGGCTTCCACACACTGTAAGAAAGTAGGATTTTTAATTTTGAATGTATAATTTAAAACGGCAGTTACTTACCAAATTCTTGACAACTAATTGATACAACATTATCACAACTATCAGTCTTTTCCAGTTGAGACAGCAACTGAGCTCCATATTGTTGCTGCAATTTTAGTTTATAAAATCCTAGAGAATTTTGTTTGGCCGGTACCGATGATGAAGATGTCGAACTTGCATAGCCCAGGCTTTGGCAAACTAAATCCGAGTGTGAATTGTTCCATGAGTCGGAACACACTTGAAGCCACGTTTGGTTTTTATATAATACCTGTGAAACAATTTACATTAATCACAAATTATATGACGAGAGATTCATTAAAGAAGAGGAAGAAGGATTTTTAGATGGTATAAAGATCTACTTTCAGCTTTTGTGATATACCACAGAAAGTCCAAATATCAGAATATTTTCAACGAAGAATAGCATCAACCTTCAAAATTTTAATCATGTCAAAACAAAGTTTGTAGGTGTGTTTTACGATGCTAACAAAAAAATTTTCATGGATCGGTAGATGGCAATCCTAAGTGGTTAGTTCTTTCAGTACATTCTGTTAGCCGAAAGAAGGTTTGAATAGAGAAATACTGATAACTTGCATTATAGAGCTTTTTTCGTTTCCAAATCACTTTGCATTATTAACTGTGAAAGTTTGTATTTTTCGTATTACATCATGTTAGGATAATTTGAACATCTAAATGCCATATCAAATTTCGCACTCAAGAAAAAAGAAGTAGAGATAAATATTTTTGTTCCGTTCAACCACTACTGTACTTGTCCCCAAGCGCCCATTGGCGTAAGCTACACAGTAGTTCTATTTCTTTGAAGAAAATTGACAGACAGATTGTCTAATGGACACAAGTGTTGAGCCTTTCCCCGATGGGGAAGCTAAACGCCATTTGAACACGTCGGTCGGATTGCAGCTGTCCTGCCAAAATTACCTTCCCTTAGACTGTAGCTGCCGTGGCGTTACTCTGTAAGAACTTTCCTTTAGAGGTTAACAAGCCAGCCCAAGACTACCCATTACGATTGGTTCCTTGTATTACAGTGTGTTTAATATTACCTATTGATTTACATTCTGTGTTTTTCATTGTAAAGCAAATATGCACTCGCGTTTATAGGTGGTATCAGCACCAAGCAGATAAAGGTAAGGTAAGTTCATCCAGCCAACTAAGACTTGATCTTGTCACGACGTCTCGGGTCGACTTCCTTTGAGTTGGAAGGGTCGCAAATATCTTCAGGCTAGAGTAAATAACTCAGTGGCCCCTAACACATAATAATAACCATATTTCACGTATCTACCGATCTGACATACGAAATCACCTGCATTTTCAGATCAAGACCGCACCCATTTCACACTTTAGTAACCCGCGTGCATATTTTAGTCGGTTACATGTCGTAATTGAATTTCCAAGTGTAATACACATGTCCAAGGTAGTCGAGATGGTATCCATTATGCATAGCTGAGCGGTTTTAGTATTTTTTAGCATTTTATTAAATTCTAAAAATGCGTAGGAATGTCCATATTTTTAAACTCGCCAATGTTCTTTATCAGATTTTCCTTGTGCGTTTAAGCCTCTAGACGGTACAGTACTACTGCAAACACATACCAGTGTTAACATTCTGATAATAAAGAAGTGTTTTCGAAGTCCTGACACTATTTGTTTGTCTGCTTGATTCGGCTTCAAATCCCTCCCTTCTGCTACCAATCGATTTAATAAAAATATTGTCTCTATTTGCGCAATTATTATATTAATGTAAAGATGTTCCACTTCTTTATGACCACATGCTTTACCTCTATGTGTTAATTTCCAATGTGTATATTACTGGCTCGTTTTAAATGGTTTCAGTTACATATGATGTCGCTACCGGAGATTGTTTACAACTTTACTTAGTCAACAATTGAAATTGCTTGAGGAGGGGAGTTTCACCGCTTCCGTTTGCATCTGTGCAGCTCTAGGCCACCCACACAGCTGTAATTTGCGTATGCTACGTCATTCGGGGCTGATTGGGAGATATCAAACTCACCCAACCCCTTTGAGATCAACTTTCTGGGCTTAAGGTACCTGTACTATATTATAAAGTGCTTTACCAAATTGTGAGTTGTCTCTAGTGACGTGCATGAATTAGGGGTGCTTATATGAACAGCTCAAATTTGAATTAACGTCATAGTCTATTGTTTGGAATTTTGTGCAGCTTTTACAGTTGTCATATGGGTCAGTTTGAATTCGTAATACCAGTATAATTTTGTAGTATTGGTTTGTATAGAAAGTTTTATCCTGTGTGCGAAAGTAGCTTGAATTCTGCACAGCCGAGGCTAGCCGTTTCGATGTCAAGCTCTATCTTTTTCTCTATCTATAGGGATTTCTTCTCTTTTATTATATTTTTGCTAGCGCAACATGCTCTCTTCTTCCAGTTTATTACTTCTATACTGTTTTCAGATCTTGTTGTACTTCGTTCAACCAACCAAGTATTGGGCTTTCTTTACTTGTCCGGCCTTCTGGTTGTCCCTCTAGGATCTTCTAAACTCCTTTCTAAGGTGGAATTTCATATCCTTTCTGGTTTACCATGACGTCTGTGACATTGTCATATTTATTTTTTTATTTTTGTCACCATGAGTGGCTGTCCCTTCCTCTAAGTAGGAGGTACATTTATTCAAATCGTGCGTTGATCAATCAATATCATGAGCATGTGTCAGTATTGTGCATTACCTGCTGCTCAACGTGCCTACCGGGTTTACAGGTTCCTTTCATATAACCTTTCCAACGTAAAGTTGAATACGTAGTTGACATCGCCGATCACCTTGCCTTAGTCTACAATCGATTCAGAAATCTAACAAATGACCTAGTATTCTGACCCTAGCTTTTGTTTTTGTAAGATGCATTTCTACTGATTTTATTAGTTTTCTCGAAACTTTAAGCTCGTCTAGCCCATTATAAGTTCTATCCTGATTACTGAGTCACATGCTTGGCAGAAGTTTATGAACAAGTGGTGTAGCTCAATGTTATACTCTCTAAAATTTTCCAATATTTGCTTAATTCTGAATATATCATCTGTTGGTCTTTCTTTTCTAAAACTGCAATTTATTTCTTTATCCCTACAGTCATCTCTTTTTCTATTAGTTTACTAGGTATTTTATCACCTAAGTAACACTGTGACTGTAATAACCACATATTATTTTATCCTCCTTTTATGGAGTAGGCATCATTATTGTCATTCTCAGCCTCTCATCGTCCATTGTTGAACATAGGCCTCCCTCAAAATTTTCTAGTCTAGTCTTTTTTTGTGCTATTTTGATACCATCTCTTGCCCGCATATAGTTTGATATCATTGAGCCCTGGCTTTTGTGGCCTGCTGACAATTTTCTTGGTTGTTCTAGGTCTTCAGTGGGTGATTCTATTGGTCCAGTTATTAGATGTTTGTTTAGCCACATGTCTGGCTTAATTTACGATTAGGTGTAACTGTTATAATGCATTCTCTTTCGATTATTTCCTTTTTCTATCAATTTAGATTTGATTTTCTTCTGGGGTGGTACGATTTCTTTACGCTTTTGTTATATTTCCCATTTTCTCTATCATTAGTGATTCTACTCAATTTTCCATTCCTCGATCTTCTTACAGTTCGCCTGTCCCTTCTTTTATACCATATGTCTTAAAAAGAATTACATCTAGTAGGTTTTTAATTTTTATGTGCCGCTAGATTGTTATTGGTATTGCATTCTGGAAAATTCAGAGCATACTAGCTGTAATTCTTTTTAAGACATCCGGTATTATACTGATCTAGCAATTTCTTTAAATGTTCTTCCCATCTTATAATTATTTCGACCGTGCTCACTATTCGTTTTTTTCACTTTTTGCACAGCTGGGTTCTTGGTTGAAAACATTTTCTTGTCGTTTTATCTTCGAAAAGAAAGAACTTGCGAACCCATGTTAATAAGAACTTTTTGTCCTAGAATAAGCCAAGGAACATGCCAGTCGATCTTCTACACGTACTTAGCTAAATTTGTGTGTGTGCAGCGATAAACGTAACGTCCAAGCCTGCTCGCGGAGCAAGGGAATGTTCAACTCAAACAGATTTTATAGTGGGCCAACAGTCGCAGGCTCACCTTGGTTGTGGGCGGATGTACCTGCTTCTGAGCACTTTGTGCAAGATCGCCTTATGGCGAAGTACATGGAAGCGACATGAAGCCTGCAGTAAATAAATGCTGCCTACAAGTTAAAAGTGCAGTAAGCCTGCGTTTGTGTTCACAGCAAACGCATTTTCTCTGTGTACGAGGTGAGTACACAAATTTGCGCCACACCAAAAGGCTTCGTTACGGGTCTTTCCCGCAGCATTAGATGTGGTAATTTTCCACGCATCACGCCTTCGAATATTGAATGATGCAATTTGAGGGCAAGTCAGTATGTCACGCAGGTTAAACATATGCTACATGCGAATAGCCCAAGCGTAGATTCTTCTAGGAGCTAATCTTATTTTCTTTTTTTTCCTTTATGTTTTTAAGTGTTTTAAAGTCAATATATTTGTGTAAGCAAATTGGTTTTTCTTGTGCATTATTTGCAGTCCGTTTCAGCCAGAAAACACTACAGGAGCGGATCAGTTTCCTGTTTTTTTGTAGCAAATGGTGATGGATCGCAACCACCGCATGTTCACTGAGCTAGAAAAAACAAATAATGATTCAAATATTAAAGCGAGACGTCTGCTTTAGATATGGCTTGCAATGGTGGGTTCAAACTACTGCAGGACCATAAGTATTGTTACAAAACCGGATAAAATCTGAAATAGAAGATAACCTTCCTTACACCATGGTCAGTTTTAATCTCTTCAGCATGTTGATTTTAATATGGATTGATATCTTGCTTGTTGAAATTTCTATCGTGTTAATTTTTGATTTGCTTATTTGATCTTATGTTATAGAAGACTTCTACAATCAATAAGCCCACCTCTGTACTAATATATTTATATAAAACTAAGCCTCTCCGGTTCGAAAAACCATTCCTAAATTCACGGTAACTATCAGTATGCAATTCTTCACATCTGCAAACGAATCTATAGTGCACTATTTCCGAACATGCTTTATTATTCGATAATCTTATTCCTTTTTTGCTCTGCCATTTTTGGTACCTATAGTAGTTACTATTTCTTCTGATTAATAAGGGACTTCCATCGTTTTAATCAATTCCCTTCCTTTTCCTACTCATAAAACCTTGTCCTGTCCCTTTTCTTAACAATTTTATTTTTCAGTTATGAAGTATACAGCATTTCTAGCAGAATTATTACAGCATTATTATAAAATAGGAAGGGAGTGGTGGAGGTATTGGTAATTTACTAAAACAATGTTAAAAAAATTCTAACTTACCTCCAAATAACTAGGATTTGTTAAATGCCCTTCAGGTTCTTGCAGCTGAATGCAGTTCCACTCATCAGAATGATCTGGACACTGTTCGACTCCATCACAACGTTGGTCTACTGCTATGCAGCCACCTTGCATGCACTTGAATTGGTCGATAGAACACTCTGTATAAAAAAGTTTGTCAAGGAAAAGGCATCATCATGCAACTGATGAGGTTCTTACCACACAAATTCTCATCTTCACCTCCGGTACAGTCCTGCTTTCCATCGCACCTCCAAGTGTTTGGTATGCAGGTTCCCTGTTCTACACAATGGAATGCGTTGTTACCACAGGTTTGCACAGGGCAGTGGTGCTCATCTTCTCCTCCTGAGCACTGTTCCCGTCCGTCGCATTTCAATGATAGGGGAATACAGCGACCTCCTTCTCCACATGAAAATTCATCAAACCTACATTTCCATGACTCTGAAAAAAGTAAGAATGTTAGATGTTTATAACCAAAACGTTATACTTATGTATTAATGCTCATTAAACGCATATACATACCACAGTTTTGTTCATCACTTCCGTCGTTACAGTCGACAATTCCATCACATACGAGATTTCTCTTTAAGCATTGTCCATTGGCGCACTAAAAAACAAAATAGAATAATTAACTCTCTGCATTTATATTTGATGGAGGATCATCCTCCAATCTAGCAGTTATACTATTGCTTACCTGGAAGTTTTCCCGACAATTTTCTTGGGCACATCCAACTTCATCTGAAGCGTCCGTACAGTCATCAACAGAGTCACATCGATCGTTACTAGGAATGCAGTAACTGCCCCCTTTCACTGCTGTGCCATGAAGGCACTGGAATTGTCCAGTTGCGCATCTCGAGAAACCAGTAAAACTGAAACCTTCAGTTACAGGCTTTACATCTGTAGTTACCAATTCGGTTGTGTTTGTGCCTTTAGGTTCTGTAGTGACCACTTCCTCTGGAATTTCACTTGTGATCGCCTTTGGAGGTTGGTATGATTTAGTGTAGAAGTCTTTAGCGGTCTCGTCGAAGTAATTCTTTTTGCTTGGCGACGACGTGAAGGTCGCTTTGTCAGTGAAATCCGTAGCTAGGTAGTGGTCTTTTTCATTTTCAATGTCTGGTTTGATGTCATCATTAGCCTTAGACAGTTTACTTTCTGTAAATGGTTTTTCATTTGCCTTTTCTTTGGATGAAACGAGAAACTTGTCTAGAACACTCTTTTCCTCATCGCTTATATCGTTAAGGGAATCGTTCGAGTCGTAAAGGGAATCAAGAGACTTTAATTGATTGAAATTTTCGTCGTTTGCAACACGTTTTTGGTCTTGTTTGGAAGACTCATCGTCTTCTTCTAATGGAATAACTGGCAAAGGAGCATCTGCATCATTTTCAGTTTTATTAGTGATTGCTTCTGTTGTTGAAGAAAACTGTAATATTTTGCTGCGTTCTGTAGTTAAATCTTCTGACAAATGTTCGTGTACTTCATATTGCTGATGCGTCGTCGTTATGATCTCAGAGGAATTTTGCATTGGCGAAGGAGTTGTAGTACTTTCAGCTACGCTAGCGTTTTCAGATGAAGTAGTTAAATTGGCGGCAGTATTAAACTGCACCGTTTCAGTAACAGTTTCTATTATTTCTGCATGAATCGTTGTCGCATTCACAGGTTTTGATTTGAATTGTATAGCAGGACCTTTTGTGACATCTTCCTCTTTTGCTTTATTTAGCACATTGGTGGTAGTTTCAAGTGCTACAAGATCCTCAGTACTCGTGTTAATTTCTGAAAAATTTTCATGAGGAGTTACTGCAGGTGTCAGTACTTCTGGAGCAACTTGCAAAGTAATATTAAAGTTTGAAGTCTGTTCGGGCTGTATTGTAGTGATTTGAGGGATATCTGTATGTTGTTCAACGTTTTCAGTGCTGGTTTGCAATCTCAAAAAGTAATTATTACTATGAACGTTATTTAAAATATCTGGACTTAGAGTTGGTGGTGGCATAGTGACTGCTGGTTTTTCAGTCGATGTCGTGGTAGTAGGAACTTCGGAACTTGCTTCAATTTTTTTCATAAGTGTAGTAGTGTCAAGATTAGGTAGCATCACTTGTTCAGTCGTGGTTGGCATTTCCTGCGTCATATTTTCCTTTTCTTTATTAATATCTAGCAATGGTCGGCTTTCAAGTTCATTTTGTACCTTTACAGACTCTTTAACATTTTGCGTTGTGATTTCTTGGCTACTCAGGACTTCATTCGACTTTTCAGTTTCACTTTCTAGAGGAATCACTCCAAGGATGGTGTCTGTCGGGTGTGGATCATGGGGATTGGTGACGTTCATTTCGTCGTTGTCCAGCCTTGGAGGCTTCTCAGGTACGTGGAATATGTGCTCGTCATGCATTTCAGTTTCGTTATGGTGGAAAAGCATGTCTGTGTGGTGGTTCACGTCTTTCTGTAAGATGTTTACAAACGTGTCGTTTTCGATTTCTGGTAGGAATGGTGACATGTTATCTAATACGTTGCTGTTTTCTGTCGGGTCGTACGTAACCATATGTTGATGAGTTTCGTGAGTCGTTTGTAAAATTATATTTTCGGTCGAATGGTCTTGGATGTTTACTGCTTTTGGAACTTCAGATGATGATTCCTGAGGCGTCGTTGTGTGTAAAGTGCTGCTTTCAGTATTAAGTAGATGAGTTTCATTGTTTATAACGATAGGCATCAGTTGATTTTCACCAACAGTTTTATTTTCGGGAGATGTTGTCGCATCGTCCACCTTGACCATCTCTGTATTGGAGTTAATTTCAACTGGGATCCAATTTTCTTGTTGAGAAATCTTTTGAGTAGTTGTTGTCAAATCAGATTCCATGGTGCGTACCACTTCGATATGAGGATGAATTGTCATTTCAGAGCTCATTTCTATCCTAGTAGTGTGTTCATTTTCTAACAACTGAGATTTAGAAGTATTTTCTGAGACAGATTGTGTGGTCATATCATTCATTACATTACCGTTATTTGAAATAGTGGTTGTTACTTCTGCAGATGTTGGCTTCGTTCCGTTCTCCTGGTGCGATATATCGTTAGCTAAACTATCCGGCGTTGTAGTTCTTTGGGACGTTTCATCTAGCGGTATAACAACACTTGTTATTGCATTATTTTCATTACTAGGTTGTTCTGGAAGTGTTGTTGTAGAATCAACGCTCTCCACATGTTCAGTCAATTTCTCCATTTCAGTCCGGTATGTAGTTTTTTCAGGTAAAAAGACTTCGTTCTCTACTTTCGGAGATATAGTCGTTTCCGATTCGCTATTGGTAGATGTGTATACCAAATTTGTTGTTGTTTCCGCCATTTCTGCAAGTGGAACACCAAATACATGTCCTGAAGCAATTTCATCACTTTTATTGACTGTTTCGCTAACGATAGAAGTTACTGATTCAGTCATTGATTTCAGTTCTGGAGAAACTGTCGAAGAATGTTCCAATTCTATTAGATGTGGTTCAGTTGGTTGTGGTTCTGGAGATGGCTGTAAAGTAGGCTCTAAAGATGGTTCGGATTGCATCATTGGATTTGCGGAAGTTTGTATTTCAGGGTGAACAGTTGATTGTGTTTCGGGTTGTCTGGTGGGTTCTGCAGATGGTTGAAGAGTTTGTCCCAGTTCAGGCTGAGTGGTCGGTTCAGAAGATGGTCCAGGTTGAACAGTAATAAGTTCTGGTAGGGATGTAGATCCAGTAACAACATGCTCAACATCGTGTCCCCCATCATCAAATTTACCTTCTCTACCTAGCAAATATGTGAATTTTGTTGTCGGCTGTGCTTTTTCAGATGGTTCCATTGTTGTACCTTCATCAGAATTCATTGCTGTGGATTGTGGTTCCATATTCATTTCAGCCTTTGTTGTAATGTATAATTCTGGCCTTAATTCGGCTCTTACAGTTGCTTCCTCTGATCGACTGGTAGGTTCTGGTTCAGGTTGAACAGTGCGTTCTGCTTGCGTAGTAACTTCAACTTGCCGTTGAGTTGTTGGGTATCCTAATGGCCACATTTCTGGTTGTACTGTTGGTTCTGCAGACGGCTGAGGCTCAGGTTGTGCAGTTGGTTCTGCAGATGGTTGAGGTTCAGGCTGTGCAGTTGGTTCAGGTTCAGGTTGAGGCTGTGTGGTTGCTTCAGGTTCAGGTTGTGCGGTTGGTTCAGGTTCAGGCTGTGCGGTTGGTTCAGGTTCAGGTTGTGCAGTTGGTTCTGCAGATGGCTGAGGTTCGGGCTGTGGTGTTGGCTGAAGTTCAGGTTCAGGTTGTGCAGTTGGTTCAACAGAAGGTTGAGGTTCAGGTTGTGGTGTTGGTTCAGCGGATGGCTGAGGTTCAGGTTGCGGTTCAGTTGCATGTTCAGGTTCTGGTTCGGCTGTTGGTTCAGGTTCAGGACTAGGTTCTGGCTGTGGAATAGGTTCAGCAGTTGCTTCAGGTTCTGGTAGCGGGTGGTGTTCATGAACATGATCAAATTCGAAGTCGGTTAAGGTTTCCTGCTCTGTACTGGATGGGGGTTCTGGTTGTGGTTCAGCATAGTCCACGCACCTCTTTTCACTAGCGTCTAAACGTTGATTAGGTGGGCATTCGCATTGAAATTGGACTGCTTTGTAATCGAATGAACAAGTATGCTGACAGCCGTTTTTGTCAATTTGGCACATATTGATGATTTTATTCACATTTACTGTGTCTTCTGGGATGTGATATTCATACAAATAGTTGTAATTTCTTGATAACACACTACGTAATTTTTTATCAAGCATCTCTTTATCGATGGGATCTTTGGCGTTGTGAATACCATCCTTAAATTCCCATCCAACTCGAAATTTGACCACCACGCTGCCAGGCCTGTAAATACATCACTTAATAAAAATAATCGGTGAAGCGCAACAGTTACTTACATAAACTCCAAAACCTTCAGTTCGATAGTTGCCGGCCCATAATTTAGAACGTCGTTGGAAAATAGTGCAGACTTCAGCTCTCGTTCGAGTATTTCAGCAAGGTTTCTGAATTCAGTGCTATTGCTGTGGGCCAAGTCGGGTGAAAATTGAAGGTTGTCGATCACAAATTGGGATTCCAGAGCTCGTGGTACTGAAGAAAAGGAGTTGTAAAGATAAGTCTTGTATAAGGAGAAAATTTACCTTCAATCATCGACATGTCCGTGGTTGGTAAAAGATTCGAAACGGTGCTAATAGGCGGTTCTGGTGTAAGTGGATATTTGTGCGTTTCGTCCGAAGGGGTCGGCGTGTTGTCGCCTCCTGGGGGTATTCCGAGGAAACCTCCCGCTGCTTTGACATCCGGAGCATCTTCTTTCGACGAGCCGCCAAATTGCCTGGCTTCTTGGACTGGATGGGCTTCTTGATTACCGATTACACCGACTAAAGATAAAATATTAAGTGTTATTTTATGGTTGTACCGAATTTCGTTATTTTGACTGTGCGAAAACAAAGCATGAATAACAAAACCTGTATATAATTACATCATATAATTATTGTAGTATTAATACACTTTTGTCACTTTCTAGAAGGAACAATTGAAGAGAATTTGTTGCATAACGAGTTTAAACTATATTTTGTGTATGTATTCTATTTCACTTCACTTCACATTTGCCGTCCTTGAATGCGCCCATTGTCTGGCAAAAATAACTGTAGGTATATTCCGGAAAACTGTCTAACGTGTTTTGAAGAGTACCTACATGAAACGGTAGCATTTTAAGAGATAGTTGTCAACGTTCTTGGGCGCAAAATATGAACTACTGCAAGATTTTGTGACCGTTACTGAGTGGCACATCCTACTAACCCGTTTTAAAATTTAATTAGACCAGCTTGGTGCAACCAAAATATAGGTAAGTGACCGTCCTTCACTGCAAAATGCTAGGAAACTGTTATTTGGGAAGCAATTTGAAATTGTGTTAATTTAGCATAATAGTAACGTATTGTTTAAGGCTGTAATTTGGCACGTAACATTTAGAAATTTGACAGTGTTGTAAGTTATGGTAATATTTACTAATATGACCTTCCTTTTCCTTCATTGCGACTTTATTGTAATTGGAGAAACACGTTCGAGTTCCTTTCGTCTTTAATAGTATGGTTTAGCCCAAAAGTATTAATGTATGCTTTGTGATAGATACTAAGGAAGGGTCTAGGACAATTCGACGTCGTCGCCGATTCGTCGTTTCTGATTCGCGTAGCTACAATTCGACGTGGGAAAATTCATCGTCGGAACATTCGCCATCGGCGGATAAACTAAATGATTAAAAATACCTGTTACTTTCAATTCAGTGTAAATAAAATACAAAAACACATTTAACAGTTATCATTAATGCGCTCGTTAGGGCAAATCCTTTTACAATCGCCCAAATGTAACTTTGTTGTTTCGAAATAGAAAAGCAACATTAGATACTTATAATAAGTTCCAGAAATTCTTCGAACGATAGAGATAAACTGTAGTCATTAATATTCGTCAAAGCCAAAATTTCAGATTATTTCTTTATTAGTTAAGCATTTAAAAACTACAGCTTTTCGCGACGCCGAATCGGACAGACGGCGAATCGGTAACGACGAATCGGCGACGGTCAATCGTGAACTACGAATTTTCCTATCTCCAATAAGGTAGGAAAACTGAAGACTGGTAGTGATAAGTAATAATTCGAATACAATGGACCTTTGTTATAACTCACACAGTTCCTTATCTTTGATTGTTTGTTTTAGAAGCACATTAAAGTTGCCTACATATCCACGCCAATAATAAGAAAACAATATTTATGCGTGTACCATGTTGATATATCGTACAAACTACACAGAGTGGAAGTCAATCAGTTAACATGCTCACGTATTCGATATCTTTAATGACTCATGTAAATCATTTCTGGCTTTTTCTATGGTGCTTTAGTGCTTTTCAAGGAAACCAGTGAGCTAGTATGAAATAAGCTGAGCATTTTACGAGAGTAAAAGTCCATTGTCGTGCCACTACTGGACTTGGAGGTTTAATTACGCGTGTGGAACGGGACTACACGCTTCTTTAGAATTTATATTATACTTTGTTACGTTGTTGAATCCTATTGTAGGAGGCTATAAATCAAAGAAAATAAAAATTATTTTTAAAAAACTATTTTATATTTAAAAACGCAGGGCTTTGAACTTTTTGGGAAAATTGGTCGGCCTACTAGAATTTTTCTCCAAAGACGCCACTTATAAAAAAATTACCAGTCATTCTTAGCGAAATTCCCAACCTCTCTTGGTGCGTCCTTGAATACAATTATTATTTATTTAAACTTTTATACGCCATATAGACTGTATCTATCTCCCTATTTAGAAATACTGTCGTAAAGCTCTAAAATAAAATGTAAACTTTACAAACCTTCTGGATTAAATGAACTATTATTAATGCTTTGCCAATTAAAATTGTATCGTTAAACTACGGACTAACCTTAGACACATCCGTAAATCAAATGATTCAGTCGTCCTTGCATTTCCAAATAAACTAAGGATCATATTATTCAATATCAGCTACCAACTGATTTATACTTCTTTGTTCCGGTTTCTTTGTGTTGTATTGTGGTAATACGACTTTCTGCTTTGTTTAAATTTCTAAAAGCTAGCTAGCACAAGCAAAACGAGGTAATTGGAAGAAGGAAGAGTTGTTATTTTCTAAGCAAGCGTAATTGCTTGGGGTTGTTGGAAATAACAAATGGTCAAAACTTTTTATAAGCATTGAGACATGATCAATTATCAATAATTGTGATGTAACCAATGAAAATTTCAGCGGATACTCCATTCATAACTTCCCATAATTACAATTACGCAAAGGTTATTCGGTAATAATCAAGTAATTAGTAAAACTCGTAGAACTGTAACCACTGTGGGACAATAATCACGTTAACTAGGTATAACGGATTACGGTAAACAAATGAAAGATTGAAAAAAAGTTGACATTGACATATAAACGTGACAGTGACATTATACTACGACAATTTGTTGTTATTCTTTGCCATTTCAATTTAAAACACACGGTAAAAATGGTATTGTTTTTAGGTATCCTTGGATGTTGGACATGAAACTTCGGATGTCACTGTCAAGTTTATTTGTCAGTAGCAATTTTTTATGCAAATAGTTTTATTGTGGCCTAATACTGCTTAAAGAATTGAATTATATAGTATGCTGGTGGATTGAAAAGCTTCATAAGTTTTAGGGCTGAATCACCTTCAAACGTTTTTTTATCAACATAAAAACCCGAAAAAATCATGTTTAGAAAGCTATCATGTCTTACTATGGGTACATTTGCAGTGTAGGTACTGAAATGACAACAGAGACAGACGCCTTACCACTACCGGTCGGTCACCCATCTGAGTGGCGACCGTGGCCAACGCTGCGTAACCAGGAAGACCGTTTGACCGGTACGAGCAGTATTGGTCATGCAATCGGTAGAAAACTCAATGTTGATCAAAATTGGACATGAGGTTTCTCAAATGATTGATTCAGTTGTTAAGACGTTAAACATTTAAAAAGCTTACCTGCTGCTAATATTCCTACGATCACCGCTGCTGCAACTAGAGCTAAGCAGAGGCCCCAACATAAACACCTATTGCGCTTCTTCGTGTCCCTCTTGTCCTTCGTCACATACAGTTTTTCACCCCTGAAAATCAGAAAAAGGCATCAACAGCTGCTCCGGGTTAACAGGCGTACCCAACACAACCGGCCTAGGGTTAATGAGCGCAGCTAACGTTTAATTCCAACACCCATTCATACCACCGAAACCAAACCCCCCATGTCGTATCAAAACCCAGAGGCGTTACTGTTTGTCCAGTCCGATCTTCTTCCCTGTACATTATAAGCTCGCAATGACCACCGAGAATGCGGAATCACCATCAGAGTGAACATGCAACTTAGCTACCCATCGCTTTCTAGCTAAATGGACCCTCGACCACGATCTAGCATGTGGTGATATGAATAAATGCCGGTACCGTGGGTTTTCGAGGGCCGTGAGCCATTCCGGGTATTCAAGGACTCCCCGTTCCGGAGTGGTGAGGGACAATCCAGTATCGTCCACCCCGGCTGCGGTTTCTGCGAACGTTACGCTGTTCCGTCCTTTGCGGGTAGAACTGTCAAGGGGAAGCGATTATTATCTTTAATGTCTTGCTTTGTGCCCATCACAACTACACAAGTTACTGATAGTCGAGAGCGTCGAATATCTAGTTGTGTTTGTTCTCGACGAGGGTGCTTTATAGAATTTTTTAATGTCTATTTCTTGTTTAACTAAAATTTTTGAAATTCGTGTTATCGGACATACTATACAATTATCCAACTTTACCTTGGATAACCGATAATATAAAATTATTAAATTTACTGAGAGATAAAGCTAAAAAAGTTCCGTAGATAAAAAAACACTACGGAATTTGATAACAATTGCAATACGCAATGAAGAGAAGAATTATCTCAGTCACACACTAAGCAATAAAAACAATTCCAAAGATGCCATATGGAAAGAATTAAGAGCTATGAATGTAAATATTACTAATAATAAATAAATTCCACTTTCTCTTCAAAAGTCCAATCGAATGAATGGTTTCTCTGTACACAACTTACCTTGTTCTTACCACAGTTTACCGTTACCTTAATTAAATAAAATCTAACTTAACCGGACCCGATGTGACTTAGAGACAGTGTCATAAAGGTTTCAAGGTACTACTACTTAGAAACCGAGTTGAAATTGTAAAATTATTTGACATTGTGTCAACTTCAATGCAATTACAGGTAGGCGTACCGCAAGGTTCTGTACTCGGTCTACTATTGTTCATTATCATGTTGTCGAGAAAGTTTTAAACATTGCAATTGTCATGCCTATACGGATACATAATATACTCTAAGTACTCGTAATATTAATAATTTGGCTTTAAAGCGTATTACTATCTACTAAATATTCAACTTTGCCTTGTAAAACTGCAATTCTTTCTAAATTTAATTACTGCAGCTCAGTATACGTCTATATTTGACTATTTGATTATATGTGATAAAACTTGAGGGCATATTTGTTTTTGAATTCGTAGGATCACGTTTCTTATAAATTTGATAAACTGTTTAGCTTGCACATTTTTAATAAACTCTACTTTTGGATCGCTTTCGAGAATCTTCGTATCTTTCAAATGCGGTATCATTTAGAACTGATGTTTATAGCTTAAACTAGCTTAAGCAGTTCACCATAAAACGAGCGGCGAAGAACTGGACTGTTTCAACCTAAAGGCATTTTTGACTATCTCCAGTTTTTATTTTTAAACTTTAAGACTTTATTCTAGGCTTTCCAATCTTCTCTCTGCACCACCTATAGTGCTGAACTAAATCGTTGATTGTATTTATATCAGTTCTTGTATAAAACTATTAAAGATCAGTCTATATTTATTCATTATCTGAGTCAGTTTCTGTATTAAAAGGAATAAAAAAATAGTCGTTCTACAATTGTACGATTTCGTGGCATTTAATCAGTGGAAGACCACGAGACGTTACAGACAGCTCAATAAACAGCAACAATAAAGTATGCGCAATTTTCGTTAGATGGCATCGAAAAGTGGCACATCATAGAGTCCCTGTATATAGTTAGAAAAAGGGTCTCTAGCACATCATAGTGTACCTGTATAATACTTTAGTAGGAGTAGAGCAAACAGCGAAAAATTTTGGATCATTTTTTCATGGCTACCAAGATTTAATGATATATCGAAAAACAAGGCTGGTAAAACTGACACACGAGTTGTCAGTTTCATCAAATTCGAGGTTAGCATGTTAGGTTTTGCGTCATATTTGACACAGACTGACACAAAACCTAACCTGCTAACCTTAAATTTGATGGAACTGACAACTCGTGTGTCAGTTTTACCAACCTTGTTTTTCAATATATCATTAAATCTTGGTAGCCATGAAAAAATGATCCAAAATTTTTCGCTGTTTGCTCTACTCTTACTAAAGTATTATACAGTGCCTTTATATAAAGCCTTTATATAAAGGCACTGTAGCACATCATTCTGCAGCAGTAAAATTTGTACCATTGCCGTTAGGTGGAGCTGAAAGCAATCCCGATATAGTGTACCTGTATAATACTTTAGTAAGAGTAGAGCAAACAGCGAAACATTTTGGATCATTTTTTCATGGCTACCAAGATTTAATGATATATCGAAAAACAAGGCTGGTAAAACTGACACACGAGTTGTCAGTTTCATCAAATTCGAGGTTAGCATGTTAGGTTTTGCGTCATATTTGACACAGACTGACACAAAACCTAACCTGCTAACCTTAAATTTGATGGAACTGACAACTCGTGTGTCAGTTTTACCAACCTTGTTTTTCAATATATCATTAAATCTTGGTAGCCATGAAAAAATGATCCAAAATTTTTCGCTGTTTGCTCTACTCTTACTAAAGTATTATACAGGTACACTAATCAGAGCCAGTTACTGGCTCTGCTACATAGATATATAATTACAAGATACGGCGTGCCGTTGATATAGTTGAACAAGACGTACCATCTATTTCTGTCACTCTCAATGCGTGAATTACGTATAGCGCTATCCTTTAGAGAGGTACTTGGACTCGCCATTGAGAGAAATTCTGATAAAATACATTTAACTCGTGTTACATGGTGCCAGAAATAGTCTTTTTGGTCTCAAGATGCTACAAAATGTAGAAAAGAAGTAATCGTATAAATAAACACAAATTAGAAAACATAACCTCAACAGGTAACACTTGATAACCTCACTCGATGAGGTGTGGGGGTGTGCAAGATATTCACTCGCTAACGCCTTTGAGTTTTACGGTTGATAATAATAGCCAAAGAGGATATATCCTCTTTGATAATAGCAATCAAAACCATTGCCAAAGTTCAATTTTCGAAGAATAAACTGTGAAATTGTATGACACTTCTGACGTTTTCATTTCAAAACTTCAAAATTAAGCGTACGAAACATTGTATGAAATACGTCTAAAGGGAGAGAGAAATAAAGTGATATAGGTTAGAATGAAATGGGGGAAGGTACCGAACTCTGTGATATGTTATTTTAAGATTCGACGTACGTTTACATGTAGTGAACGTATCCTGTACTAATATATCCATGCTCTGCTACCAATCATGATGTGATCAAGTAGTGGCGCCATCTGTTAGTACTATCGGAAAGTACCCTCCAGGAGCCGTTCAAGGTCATCCAAATCGGAATTTTGACATCAAAGGAACCGACAGTGAGTGTCCCTACTTGTTTGATTTATGTATGCTGGTTAGGTGCACCGTGAAATCTCAGTTTATTATTTTTGTTGAAATTTAACACAATTTATAATAAATCAATACATAAAGTAAGTTTATTTGTGGAGGTTTTAATTAATACAGATAAAGTTAACACGCAAAACTATGATCAAAAATTATTTTCATCTAGTATGGTCATGGAATACTTCCTAATTTATGAATGCAACCACATTTATACTTAAATGTCAAACGTGACATTTGCTCATAAATTAAGAAGTATTCCATGGCCATACTAGATGAAAATAATTTTCGATCATACTACAGTAGGTGCTGTTATGTACGTTTCAGTATTTATTAATAGATATCTCTAGGTGTTCCCTATTGAGGTCACTAAATCATGTTAGCTTCGCCAACACAGGTAGGGAAACTCCGTGTTCTTTATGTCAAACCAAACTCGGTCGTGATAAGACCAATGGCAGTGACTATTTCCCACATCTCTTATTATCCAATGAAAAGCCATGCTTTTTCAAAATTCAACCAATCGTGTGTTTTTGTAGTGGCAAAAAATCGAAATTTTCCCTTGGGATTTTGTCAGTTTCTTTTGCCACTTGCATCCACGGCAACCACCAAATATGTTGCTTTAATCAAGGTGGTATTTCAGAAACGTAATTTAAACTGTCATTGCGCATCAGTATAAATGTCAAAATGAACCGATATTTGGGAAATAGTCCACAAAATGTATTTCGGGCTCATGATTTTGCTCGGCAAATGTTTTACTCACGATTTGTTGTTTTTTTGGCAATGCCCCTCGACAAACTAACTTTGACAAATTCCCTCGCCTTCGGCTCGGGAATTTGATCAAGTTAGTTTGTCTTGTGACATTGCCAAAACAAAATACTTCCGTAAAACATTTTTACCGGCAAACGCATTTGCCCTTAATACATTATTACTGATAATCACCCGCAATAATTTTGACAAATAACAACCCGAAAGTGCGTTGCTTAGAAATAAACCGAGGCAAAGCCGAGCTTTATTTCTTAAAGATAACGCACTTGAGGGATATTATTTGTCAAAATTATAAGGATTTATCACTGGCCGTGGTGAATTCGGGAAGATAAGTTCTTAAATAATAATTTTTCTGTCAAATTAATTTGACACTTCATTATAATAATATGTTGGTGTAGTATCCTATTACAAGTTGGTGGCACTGTAAATGTAAGACAAATTCGAGGTTAGCAGGTTAGGTTTTGCGTCAGTTTTGACACAGACTGACGCAAAACCTACCTTCTAACCTCGAATTTATCCTACATTTACAGTGCCAACAATTTGTAATGGGATACTACTGAAATTTAATTAGGTAGTTTCCATGGTGATTGAAAATCACCCTAGGGTCGTTTTCACTTCAAATGTGATCTGATTTGTCAAACTGACTCACGTGATTAAAAATAATCAAATTGAATTGGTCTGCAATATATGTAAGAACTTATTACATATAATCTCATAAGAGCATTAATTCTTTCCGGAAATTTTTTTGAGTGTGTTTCAACAACGTCTTATTAATTTGCCCGAGCGGGACGCGAGGGCAAATTAGGACGTTGTTGAATGCACGAAAAATTATTTCCGGATATGAATTAATGGTCGAATGCAGATTCGGTAAGAAAATCGTAACGACACAAACCCTAAAAAGAAGTAATGTCTACCTACAAAAAATTTCCAAGAATTTTTTTTTGTTGTCTTGGATACGGCTCGTGAACTAATTTTTCTATTGGCCATTATTGATTGTCGTACGATTTTCACATATAATCTCATAAGAGCATGAATACTTTCCGGAAATTTTTTTGAGTGCGTTCCAACAACGTCGTATTAATTTGCCCGAGCGGGACGCGAGGGCAAATTAGGACGTTGTTGAATGCACGAAAAATAATTTCCGGATATGAGTTAATGGTCGAATGCAGATTCGGTAAGAAAATCGTAACGACACAAACCCTAAAAAGAAGTAATGTCTACCTACAAAAAATTTCCAAGAATTTTTTTTGTTGTCTTGGATACGGCTCGTGAACTAATTTTTCTATTGGCCATTAATGATTGTCGTACGATTTTCACATATAATCTCATAAGAGCATGAATTCTTTCCGGAAATTTTTTTGAGTGCGTTCCAACAACGTCGTATTAATTTGCCCGAGCGGGACGCGAGGGCAAATTAGGACGTTGTTGAATGCACGAAAAATAATTTCCGGGTATGAATTAATGCTCGAATGGAGATTCGGTAAGAAAAACGTAACGACACAAACCCTAAAAAGAAGTAATGTCTACCTAAATTTCCAAGAAATTTTTTAGTTGTCCTAGTTACGACTTCTGGACTAATTTTTCTATTGGTCATTAATGAGAGTCGTACGATTTTCAAACTAATTTGCAAAAACGTTGTTGCGTGTAAACGTGGTTTTACAGAACTTCCAGGTGGATTAGTATGCGGATTGAAACATCCCGCAGCGATGCCAAACTAGTTATTAAACAGCAAATCAGGTTAGTCTTTGACTAAGTCATGCGCAAACAGCCCTTAAAGCATGCTCTTGTGTGTGTATAAATTTAAGAGAAATTGCTGATAAAAGATTAATAAGTTTAAACTTGACAAGTTGCAATTGGTAATACATCAAACATAAAATTACTAAATAAATAATAATATTAAAATTAAGGTAGGTCTAAAGTATACCTAACAGACCTTACTTTATTTTTAAGTGATAATTTTTGTATTAGTTATTCACATTTCTAATTCTTTATCTTGGTTTTGTTATATAAGTTTATAATAAAACAACAAGCAAATGCTATTATACGGTCATGTAATTTTCTAACGTCGATTAAGAGATTAAGGCAGTTACAGCGGTTAAGTTGTCCGCCGTTGCTATTTTTGAATATTTAAATTTGACGCCAATTCCGCCGGATTCTCAGCGGCGCTCAGGGATATTTCAATTGTCGTTAAATTAATCTCATTCACGTCAACGCCCTCTCTGAATTGACACGATAATTTCTGGAAGTGTTTGGTGCGGGTTTGTTTGTGATATTTAATATTTTAGCAGTACGCTCCTCTCATTTTCCGATAATTAATGCTTAAAAATGGTCAAATTAACTGCAGAAATAATTCAAAACTCAATGCAGTACATAAATCCAGTGAAAGACCGCGAATTGGATTTAAGAGGTTAAGTTTTCTTTTTTGAGGTTATGTGAAATTTTAATGGAACATTTTAATCTTTGCAGGATACAAGATTCCAGAAATCGAAAATTTAGGTGCTACTGGAGATCAATTTGATACGATAGACTTCTCCGAAAACGACATTAGAAAGCTTGATGGTTTTCCTTACTTAAAACGATTAAAATGTTTATTGATGAACAACAATCGTATTGTGTAAGTCTAACAACTCGTTTTTAAAGAAGCTGTTATTGTTATCTTTTTCGTACAGGCGAATTGGGCAACATCTAGAAGAGCACATCCCAAGTTTGGAAAGCCTAATTTTAACAGGAAATCACATAGAGGAACTTGCAGATCTCGACCCTTTAATTACCCTTGAAAAATTGAACGCCATAAGCTTGCTGCACAATCCAGTCACTGCTAAACCACATTACAGACTATATGTGATCTATAAAATTCCACAGTTACGGCTACTGGACTTCCGTAAAATAAAGATGAAGGAGCGTGAAGAAGCGAAGACTTTGTTCAAAAGCAAAAAAGGCAAAGAAATCCAAAAAGAGATTTCCAAAAGAGCAAAAACGTTTGTACCTGGTGGAACGATGCCTAATGCACCTAAACGTAACTTTGTTGTATATTCTTATTATTGCATTTAAAACTGCTGATTTTAGGTCTGTCAGATCAAGAAATACGTAAAATTAGGGAAGCTATTGGCAAGGCCAGTTCCTTGGAAGAAGTTGAGAGGTTACAACGGCTTCTGCAGTCTGGGCATATTCCAGGGCAAGAAATGCAAAATGGAACGTATAGTGGTAAGATTGTTATGGTTAGGGTGTACTACGTATTCGAGTATTTTCCATCGATTTTATGGAATATTGCTAGATATTGAATATTGTCGATGCCTCTGGTATTTGGTAGCAGTACACCCGTAAGTCGGTCAACTTGTTTTAATTATTGTTATTTTTAGGACAAAATGGTCTTGAAATGATGGAAGCCGAGGGTGGTCAATAAGAGTTAAGGTATACCATATTGTAATATGCAAAGGTATGAACAATTTAGTTACAGTGTAGTTTCAAATTTATATTTTTAAGAAATGCTGATAATTTTCAGTTACAATTAAAAAGTTATGTTAGTTTTATAATTAATATTAAGTTGATAAGAAATATGTTGTGCTTGTAACATTGAGATATTCACACGTCTGCCAATTGGTTATGAAGCGATTATGTAGGGGTACAATTATTACAATACAGATACAAAAAGCATCTTTTTTATTATTAAAACATTTACAGATACATACAAAATTAAATAAAAATGTTTTACTCTACAGCAATGCAGCCTAGATTTGCACCTAAAGTATAAAACGTGGAATATAGGACAGGAAATTTCATCAAGCTTGTAGTATCAGGACGGTTTGCAGGTTCCAATTGTAACATTACCTCTACCAAATACTGCACTGCCGTTTCATAATGTGATGTATTAATCAATTTTTTTCTTCCAGTCGTAATGGCGTACACTACGTTGGCCACCTAGAACCAATTATTTTTATAAATAAATGTAATTCCTCAGGAATGTATAAATAAACATTTGTTTGTTATTGTGGATATATTTACCGGCCCATCGAACATTCTCTCCAATGCACAAAGCTCGTACAAAATGCATCCGAGCGACCAAATATCCGACTTGGTGCCATAATCTTGACCTTTACACATTTCTGGAGCCAAGTAGTTAGCAGTGCCAATAAATGTATTCGTTTTAGTGTTACTGAAAAGTAGTTTTAAAATTAAATCTAGTCTGTTGGCGCTTTGGATTTTTACTTACGTATGTAATATCTTGTGTGTTTTTACAAAAGAAATGGAAATTGATGACGTTCTACATTGACCAAGGCAAAAATGGAGCAAAAAACTTTTTAGACAATTTTAATGTTTATTTGGCTATATTTCAACTAGCAGTAAGAATAGGCCAATATGGTTTTTATGATGAGATTACTTATCAATTTTTGTGTAATTTGCTATAGTAATCTTTTGTATCAAGGTTTTTAGTTAACTGAATAGTGCCGATGCTCAATTTTTGCTTAACTCCGGAAAAGAAATTTAGTATTGACTTAATTTTTTTTAACAAATTTTATTGGGTATAGTTAATTTCGCTTCTTCATATTTGATCTATTTTTAATAATAAAAAACAGTTAGCTGTTCCCGTGATCTTGGTTTATGGAGAATTATTTAATGATCTTGACAAAAATGTGCAAGTATTACTTGATATTGTGTTTTTATCCTCGCGATATTAAATGTAAAGAAAACCACTTATTTATGTTCATTTTCTTTAGCTTTTTTCGTTCTTGAATCTCGGCTACGGCCAGATTTGAACCCATGTCCACCTGGGTGCTAAGCCGACAACAAGCCCACTCAACCACCGAGGTGGCGTAGAGGTTTTTATTGCAAGTTTTATTAATGAATAATAAAATTTTAAACATTCATAACAGGTTTGAATACAAACGGATGGAAAATTGCTGACAACAAAATATTGGAGTCAGTTAATACAGCATAACTTCTCCCTTGTGCTTGATAACCGCCTGAATTTTCAGTACCATAGAGCAGTCTTTTCCAACCTGTGGTACGCGTACCACTAGTGGTACGCAGACGCCACTGCGGTGGTACGTGGTGCTCTGCACACGGGAAAAAAAAATTGTTTTAAAATTTGATTATTGAACAAAACACATTTTTTAAAAGAATACATTTCAACAATTATGGAAACACAACTTCTTGCCATGCAGATCAACTTTTATTCGCAGTACAGCTTCAAAAAGTGATGTTGAAAGCTTTTTTTTTTTTTAGTTTCAATATATGTAATATTAGACAATATTCTTTCAACATCAGCATTCTCGTGTGGAATACACAAAATAATAAGGGCTAGTTCGGCAATATTTTTAAAAATATATTCCTCGTGAAAATCTTTTGAAGTATAAAATAATTTTTTAACTGATTGCATTCCTTAGTGCAACTGTTGTCGACATGATAATGCGAATTGACAAAACTAATTTATTGTGTAAGTAAGTAATCGTGATTTGAAAAAATCCTCAAATATTATATTTTTGGTAGACACAAATTCCACTACCTCTTTTTAAAAAAGGTTCTGCCGCAGCTACGCGGGCTGAAAATTCGCTACCGTAGCGGAATTCCAATATGGTTGGCAACACTGCAGGTCTGTGCTGCGAGCCCCCCCAACCCCTCTACCGCCTACCCCAGTTCATTACCCTCACTATTCAGTTTGGCGGCAGTCACCACGTGTAGCAGTACTTATGTTTTTGTCTAGTTGAGGTTAGTTTTGTCTCGCTCTTTGCTTTGACACAGTCGATATGAATAAGTTTTTAAAACGTTGCCAACCTGGTCCTTCAACCACTGGTTCTAAACCTAGAGTTTTTAAAAGTAGTGAAAGTGAAGTGAAAAGTATTACTGAGAGTACCGGTACGCCTACTGAATCAGATGCAGCCACAACTAGCATTCAGTCATCCAGAATTACTTCTAGTACAAATAAAAAAGGAGTGAAACGAAAGTATGATCCTAATTATTTAGCTTTTGGGTTTATTTATACTGGTGATGTAAATGAGCCCATTCCACAGTGTGTTATTTGTATGGAAACATTATCCAAACAGTATGAAACCTTCCCTTCTCATGAGGCATTTTAATACAAAATACAGTAATTTGAAAGGAAAACCTGTGGCTTATTTTAAAAATAAAGAAAATGAGTTCAAAGGAAGCAAAACCACAATGAGCTCATTTACATCTTTAAACACCAGGGCAGTTGAAGCCTAGTATAAAGTTAGTTTAAGAATCGCTTAAGAATCGCTCAAGAAGCTAAGCCACATACAATTAGCGAATCTTTAATATTACCGGCTGCCAAAGATACAGTTTCTTCCATTTTAAGAGATAAAGAAACAAAACAGCTTGATGTTTCTTTATCTAACAACACTGTAACGAGGAGAGTGAAACACATGGCACTAGATGTAAAATGCCTGTTAATAAGGAAAATCAAAGACAGTCCACATTTTTCACTGCAAATTGATGAGACAACAGATATAACCAATATGCCAAATTTGCTGTGTTATGTTAGGTATGAAGACGGTAGCGGGGTAAATGAAGATATGCTATTTTGTTAGGTAAGACCGACTCATACAACTGGCGAAGATATTTTTGTAAAGTTAAATGGTTTTGTGAATGAGCATGATCTGGATTGGAACAAGTGTGTGGGACTTTGTACCGATGAAGCCGCTGCGATAGTCGGGCTCACGCTGGACATGTAGCTATAGTAAAACAAGTGGCTGCCCAAGCAACACTCACTCACTGTTGTTTGCATCGAGAAGCTTTGGTAAGCAAAAATTGCCCTGACAGCTTGAAGGAGCTTTTAAACCAAGCCGTAAAAACAGTAAATTTTTATCAAGGCACGTGCTTTACATTCCCGTTTGTTTGCAATATTATGCGATGAAATGGGTGGTTTGCACAGACAGCTGTTGCTGCACACAGAGGTCAGATGGTTATCGAGAGGGAAAGTAATGACACGTTTGTTTGAACTGCGCCATGAAGTTTTCGTTTTTTTGTCTGACACAAACTTTGAATTGAAGAACTGCTTTGCAGATGAACTGTGGCAGTGTAAGTTGGCGTATTTGGCAGAGATTTTTTCAAAGCTTAATGAGCTCAACCAAGCCCTGCAAGGAAATTATAACACTCCTTTTCGGGTTCATGATAGAGAAGTGCTATGAAAAAGAAGCTGAATCAAGCAGCAAAAGCAGCAGAAAAGAAAAAGGTATCGTTGTTTCCAACGCTAGAGAATTTTGTTGAAGAAAATGACTTGAAACTGAGTCCTGCACTTCTGACAGACATCAAAACACACTGTCTTGGTTCGATTCAAAGCTACAACCTATATTTCCCTGAAGACTTCCGCAAATATTCCTGGATCCAAAACCCGTTTGCTGATATAGAAGTGGCACCAGAAAACTCTACTGCGAAAGAAAAGGAACAGTTACCTATATGAACTAAATTGTGACTCAGAACTACAGCAAAAATTTTCAAAAATGTCGCTCGTGAACTTCTGGGTTGAAAGACGTGCGGACTACGCAGAAGTAGCAGACAAAGCAGTTAAATTTTTACTTCCCTTCACAACTTCTTACTTGTGCGAGACAGCATTTTCTTCACTTGTGTATCACAAGAACAAATATCGGAATAGACTTATTAGTGTGAAAAATGATCTTCGTTTAAGACAGCAATCTTAGACCAGGGATTCCCAAGTTGGCTTCTAATCTTCAAGCTCAGCCTTCTCATTGAAATTTTGTATTATATTTTTGTTGTATTTTCCTTACAGTATAATGTTTTTTTATTTTCAACTTACGGTATGAATTCCTTGTTCATATCAATTAATAAAATATTATAACACTACACAGAATTTTATTTTTCATACTTATGGTTGGAAAATCGGTTAGTTAGATTACTAAAATAATAAACATATTCCATCCATAATTACCTCCACATGACTAAGTGGTACGCAAAATATTTTTGTCTTGTGAAGTGGTACGCCTGGAAAAAAGGTTGGGAAACACTGCCATAGAGGATACAAGTTTTTTACAGTCATCCATAGTAAAAAAATCCAGATTTCTTGATTTTTTTTGTGTAATCCAGAAGCTATTCGTTGAGGATGATGTATAAATTGTTTTGTCTTATGCCAAAATGTTTCAATAATATTGAAGTCTGGATTACCAGAGGGCGATGGTAAAACATTAATATTATTTTCCTTAAACCATTTCTTTGTGGCTTTGGCAGTATGGCACGAGGCGTGATCTTTCTGAAATTGAAATGCTTATTTAGGTATAAGGTCTGTAGGTACACTAGGCACTAAAGCATTTTCAAAAATTTCTTGATATTGGATGCATTAACTGTGCCATCTATAAATTGTAATTGGCCCATTCTCTTGACAAACCAGTGTTGAATCCAGGAGGGTGACCGGGGGTGAAATTCCCCCCCCGGGCAGAACAAAATTCCCCCCCCCCCCCATGTTTCTTTAAATCTATAAAATAATGGGCGGATTGCGGTGGAATAGGTAAAAATACCCCCCAGACGTTTCATTTTCCCCCCCGGAGTAATCAGTCTGAATTCAACACTGTGACAAACACATCCCCAAATAATAATTCCTTTTGGGAACTTTACAGTTAGCTTCAGGCAATCTTTATGGAATGTTTCATTCTTTTTTCATACAATCCTCTTGCAATCACCAATACATACATCAAACCTTGATTCATCACTCAACACTAATTCTTTCCAAGATTTTATTGTCCACGAAGTTTTAGATTTTGAAAATGTTAGCCGATTATTCTGTTATTTTTCGGAAGCATTCTAAGGATATTTTCAGACCAGTTTTCTTATTCTTTTTTACAGTTAGTTGTCTAACTGTTCTATGACGATTAGATTTACAAATTTTAAAAAGACATGCGATTTCTTTTTGTTACAAATGGTGGTCTGCCAGAACTCCCATTTTTGTTTTTTTTAAACAGTTTCACTATATTAAAAACACTTCTTAAATAATTCAACATTCTCAGCAGTTTGACTTATGGAAATGTCTTTTGTATGTTCGCATCTAAATGGCATCTAGATAGTACACAAAACTTATATATAAAGTTTCAACGCCATACCTCTTTTCGTTTTTGAGATATTCTGTTCACAGACTGACAGACCAATGAGCAAAAACATGTTTTTTAAAAGGAAGTAAAAAATAGTAATAGCTATTATTGTATTATATTAAAGAAAACTATATACCATTTCACTGCCTAGAAAATTGGTAGATGGATATACAGAATCCGGGGTAAAGTATTTCCTTATTGGTGTGTCTAATAACTTTTATTATACCGGGTGTCTTAAAATTAGTGATGGGCCTATCCGGAATGAATAATCGGAAAGTTTCCGATTGTTCAAAAAATCGGAAGGTTCTGATTATTTCGGAACTTTTCGGAATTCGATTATTTTACTGTTCGGTACAGAAAATTCGGAACTTTCGGAATTCGATTATTTTACTATTCGGAACACAAAATGAGAAAACGAAATGGCAATTTGAACTGAATGGAATACGGAATCTTGTGTTGACTCACTTGACTGCTATATGCTGGTGAATGGCACTAATGGCAGTGGTATTTCATAGATTAATTATTAGATAGTACAACTTACAGACTTCAAATTCATATATTGTTTTATACTATCTATTATGTACTTTATGTGCCATTAAACTGTAAAATATCACTACCATTTTTCGAAAGCCTATTAAGGTAACTACAATAATAATTTGAAAAAATATTTTAGTTCCTCTTATATGCCACTGTGCGACTCAAACTCATAGATTGTTTTACTAGCGGTCCTATAAACCCAAACAATAGATGCCAACGCAGATAAAGCCTTACGGCATGACGGGGACTGCTCGCTTCGCAAATTTGGACGCACTTCATCTTCCTTCTGCTCGTTTTCTCTTGCTTGCATTTACGGAACGTAAAATAATCGGATGATATTCCGATTTTATAAACATTCCGAAATGGAACATTCCGATTATTGAAATCATCCGATTATGCCCATCACTACTTAAAATGAATTAGATCTAGTATGCTTTGAATTTCCCATAATGCAATACCAATAACAATCTAGGGCAGATACAAATTTACAACACATGTTTTTTTGTTTACATTCAATATGTGGTCGTGTTCCATAGTAAAAAGTAGAAAAATAATATACATGCGTTCCAAAATAAATTATTTTAGGTTAATCTTTTTTTTCTTTTTCTTTTTTAAGTAAAATTTATAGTAACTGTTCGAAGTAATATCCTTCTTCTGAGTCACTCATAATAATTCTGACAGTTGTAAGTAAAACAAATAGATAATGAAATCAAAACACCAGTCTTTGAAATGAATGACTATGACATGTTTATTAGAGGTTTTTTTCTATTTTTTGGTGCAGAATGTGTCATAGACCCCAGAATAACGCCCTTATATTTGTTCTGTGCAATTTTGAAACACCCAGTATATAGTATATTACTGAACAAAACAACAATTAGGTCATCATAAAGGAGAAAGATGGGAGATATCATTAGTCTAGGTGTGAAACACTTGAACACATCCTTAATGTAACTGCACTATTCATTTTCAACTTTTGTTACCATTTGTCAAGCTAAGATCTTTTTAATGCGTTTTAATGCTTGATCATCCCATCTACCAGTCCCCAAAATTTTTTGTCGGAATATCTGAAGAGCCATGTCTACACGACACAGCCTCACACAAATGCAAAGTTGAAGGAGTGGATACGAGAAGAAATCGAACAAATACCCGTGGCTGTCTTGGAGTGAGTAATGGTAAACATGGAAAGGAATTTAAATGTGCATTACCAATCAATAATTACAGCTGTTACTTAAGTCCTTTTCCATATTTACTGTTAAATAGATACAACGTCTACAAATGTGATAGGGATGCAAATGTGATAGGGATGCAAATGTGACTGGTAAAGTGAGAGGGGGTGGGACGTTGATTGCCGTGAAGAAGAAATTCTACTCGGTCCTTTTACCGTTTCCGTCGTGAAATAGTTCTCTGTGGATTCTTTTAATTAGTACTGTATATTTTGAACCTCAATCCAAGGTTGATTGTTATATGTCGTATTTGAATTTATTTGAAACTTATTATAATTATATCATGAACAGCGATGTTTTAATAGCAGGAGATTTTAATTTACCTGAAGTAAATGGGAGTGGTTATGATTTGTTTGGGAATACTAACACATATAAAAAACTTGGAGAATGTTTCGACCTTTTGGATATTAAATCTTGTAATAATATTCCAAATTTCAATAACAGAACACTTGGCTTGGTTTTTTGTAATTTAAATCTGCTAGCGAATAAAGAAAATACTCCTTTAGTCCCTCTTGATGATAATCATCCGGCATTATTGCTTAGTTATAACTCAGATAGTGTTAATCTCAAGCGTGAAGAATGGTTGGATATCCCTTGTAAGTATAATTTTAAAAGGGCGGATTTTCTGCTAATGTAAAATCTGTACAAATGATTGTAATTAGCAAGGGTTACTATTATGTAAGGACGTAAATGAAGCCGTCGACATGTTTTACAAGCGTCTCTGAATGAAGTTTATGACCTATGTGTTCCAAAAATTAACATTAATAAAAAGAACTATCCACATTGGTTCACGCATGATGTAATAGAAAAAATAAAACTAAAGGAGTACTTTCGTAAGAACAAGCAGAGAAATGCATATTTTTTATCAGAATTTAAAAGATTAAGATCGGAGTTAAAGAAAGATATTGACAACTATTATAAAAGTTATATAAAAAATGTTGAAGATAGTATTGTACTTAATATCCAACCGAACATCTTCTGGAATTTTATGAAAAGTAAAAAATCTAATGACACTTCCACTCAGGAATTTACACTGAATGATCAACAATTCTCAGGAAACGTGAATATTCCTCTTTTATTTATGATAAGGATTCGAATAATGATGACAATATCTTAGGGAGTGATTTATACTTACCAGATGTATTAAATATAGATTCTATAAAATTAAATGACATTATTGAGGCGATTAGAAAATTAAAAAATAGTAGGGGTTGTGGTGTGGACGGGATTCCTAGTTACATTTTCAAAGGTTGCTGGGAAAGTTTGTCCTTCCCACTATTAATAATTTTCAATCTGGCATTGAAACTTTCTATATTCCCCGAATTGTGGAAAAGATCTAAAATAGTACCGATTTTCAAAGACGGTAAAAGGACTGATGTTAAAAATTACAGACCGGTGGCGGTATTACCTGTGCCGGCTAAGATATTTGAGTATGTAATATATAACAAAATCTATTCTCATGTAAGGGGTGTACTGTCAGATTTTCAACACAGATTTCTCAAAAAAAGATCGACTGTTACAAATTTAACGCTTTTCGTACATGACATTAGTTTTGAAATTGATAAAAGGACACAGGTGGATGTAATCTACACGGACTTTCAAAAAGCCTTTGATAAAGTAAATCATAATTTTTTAATAAAAAAATTGCAATTATTTGGTTTCTCACGTAAATTATTATACTTTATAAAATCTTACCTTCAAAATTGAGAACTGGTAGTTTTTTACCAAGGAACTTACTCATCGGCTTTTCGTGCTACATCTGGTGTACCACAAGGCTCAAATTTAGGAACACAGTCCTAATATTCGAGGTGTCTGCTTACGCTGATGATCTAAAGTTGCACAAACCTGTTTCTAGTGAACAGGATGCACTTGCATTGTAAGCTGATGTAGACAGCATTTGTCAATGGAGTTTAAACAATAAATTGCATTTTAACTTATCTAAATGTTTTGTTATGACCTATGGGATTAAAAAAATTGTATAAATGCACAATATGTAATGAATGGCAAAGATCTCCGGCGAATTATGAACTTTAAGGATCTTGGGGTACATTTTTCGTCGGACCTTAATTTTAAATATCATATTGACAAAACAGTTGGCACTTGCAACAGGAATTTAGGTTTCATAATAAAAAATACTTATTTAGTCAAATACAACCTATTATTATTTTATTTAATGCGTATGTGAGATCTCACCTAGAATATGCATGTACTGTTTGGTCTCCGCATACTCAATATCTGCAGCAGCTCATTGAGAAAGTGCAAAATAAGTTTATAAAATTTTTATATTATAAACAATTTGGGGTTAGTCCTGAATTTGAGTCGTATCAACCGATACGTGATCACTTCCATATTCAAACATTACAACATAGAAGAATTACTCACATCATAATATTTGCATATAAAATACTTAATTATAGTCTCGATTGTTCCGCTATATTGCAACAATTCTCTATTCGAATCTCGCCTCATGGAATTCGTCCTATTTTTTTTTCCGTTATACATACCATTTGCAAGAACAAACATACAATTATTTTCTCCTATTATTAATATGTGTACCATTATTAACAAGAACAGTACAAATATTGAATTATTTGGCATTTCTTTAAATCGTTTAAGGAACAATTTATATGATTTAAATTTTGTCTGATCCTCTTACAGTCTGAAAATCGGATATACGTAATAAAACCTAATTAAGTTTAAGTTATTTTAACCTTAAGTATTTAATTTCAATTAAAGTGGCTTCGTATATTATAAAATTTATATTGAGTTAAGAAACATGTAATTAGGCTTATTGCCCGTTTGTTTCTCAAAATAAAATAAAAATAAAATAAATCATATAGCAGTAGGTATTGTTGATGCAATGTATATGACACAGTTTAACTATGTAACTAGGTACACTAAAATGGCTCTAGCTTCTTTATTATCGACTAGCTTTTACCCGCGACTTCGTTCGCGCGAGGTTCGTTATTTGTGTATTAAATAATGTTCCGCTCCACCCCGCCCCGTCTCGACCCTTCCCGTCCCGTCCCGCCCCTTTCCCTCCCGTCCAGTCCCGTCCCTTCCCGTCCCGTCCCGCCCCTCCTCTTCCATCCCATCCCCTCCCCTTCCATCCCATCTTTTTCCTTCCCTTTCCGTCCCGTCCGTCCCGCCCCGCCCCGTCCCGCTTTGCCCCGTCCCGTTCCGTCCCTTCCCTTCCCGTCCAGTCCCGTCCCGCTCAGTCCCGTCCCGTCCAGTCCGTCCCGTTCCGTCCAGTCTAATCCCGTTTCTTCCCTTATGTCATGTTCACCGTCTTGGACTTAAAAATAAATGCCATTTTCGCAATCAACGTCCCAATAAACCTCAATAACGACACCCATATCGATTTTTAGGCTTACTTACCCCATTTCACCCCCTAAGGGGTTGATTTTCGGAAAATCACGAAATACGTGTTTGCTTATTTGCTTTTAGGAGTACTCCTACGAAGTTTCAAGTCGAAATGTCTATTTAATATTATTTTTCCATACAAAATTGGAACCCCCATTTTACCCCTTTAGGGGTTGAATTTCGAAATATCCTTCCTTATTCCTTGTATACATCATAAAGGGAACCTCTGTGCAAAATTTCAGCTTTCTAGGTCCAAGGGTTTGGGCTGGGCGTTGATGAGTCAGTCAGTCAGGACTTTTAGAAATATATATAAGATAATAGACTCAATCTTCAGTGGAATGTAATATTTCTCATAAAATTCCAGTTATTTGTAAAAATCATTACTGAATTTTTACTCGCATTATAAATTTTGGATAGATTCAAAATTGTGCAGGGCACTAATCATAAGCGACAATCAATTAACTAAATACCTCAATGCTAAAGATATGAAATGAAGGGAAAATTTATAAGACAATTAATAATAAAAATTAGATCCCTCTGTTCTTATTGCTCCGTGAAATATAACATCAAAACAATATTTGTTTTTTCTATACTTTTTGTTGCGCCCAAAAAAATACACAACAAATCGGATGGTAAAGGTGGCATTAAGTTATATTGTGATTGATATTAGGTTTTCTGTTGTACCGATGGGGCCATAATTTTATATAACAGCAATGAGATAACTGAACAAAATAGAATGCTCGAGTATTAAGAAATGACCATATAAAAAAAAAATTTAGTAGGCATGTATAGTTGACATGTCATAATTAAAATATGCTTCAAGCCTACTCGAATATTTGCTACTATGTTTATCTCTTTCTTACTCAAGCAATGCATTATAGTTTTCTGTTCATGTTTATCGTACTGTTGTTATATATAATTTTGGCCCCATCGGTATAGAGCAAATTTTTAGGTTCCCCTGACAGATTGTAATGAATCACTACTTACTCTAGCAACAGTTTGGATATTCCAAAATCACCTATTTTAATCACATCAGCTTTCAAGCCCGTCATAAAGATATTTTCACATTTCAAATCTCGATGGATAATATTGCTGGAATGAATGTGCTGTAAACCATTTAATATTTGGCAGAAGAGGTTTAAAACTACCTACAATTTGATAAAAGTGTAAGAACATTAAGTTTTAAAAGATTGTACGTACCCTTTGGGGCAGAAGATTTGGCCGACTTCGCTTAATAAATTCATATAGACAGCCCTTATTGGCATACTCCATGACTATGTAAAATATTTCATTTGACACAAAACTATCGTAATATTGCACTATGTTTGGGTGCTTTAGCGATTTCAGTATGGTGACTTCATTTTTGGCACGATCTAGCTGTTCACTGTTTAAATCGGTATTGACTTCCTTTACTACCACTTTCAATTTGTTGTGCTTCCGTTCACACAAGTACACTGTTCTGTAAGTAATTCTGTTGTGTTAGTATTTTTCCTGATTTATGATGAGCATACATACCCAAATGATCCTTTTCCTAATTTATCCAAAATATTGAACGAGTGCATAATGGTCTTCAACACATTAAATATCAACACACAAATGAAGATTCCACCTTAGCAAAGCTGCAGTGTTTATCAGTTTAGAGCATATGGTTAGTAAAGTGTGTGCTTTATGGAACACTGATAAATGAAAAAGTGTAAATTCCATTTATTAAACATTGTGCACTAAATAAATAAATTTCTTAAAGTATCAAACAAGTTAAGTAACTATTATATGAACTATTAACATTGTCCCTTAGTTAAACGAACTGTAATAGGACTAAGATGTTGTAGAATGGTGTCCTTGTTGCAATACTGCCAGCTGCAAATATTTTATATTAGTATTACGTTTCTCGAAATATATTAGATATTTATGTCACAAATAAGTACATACATAATGTATTTAATTAGCTGTGTGAGAAAAATGGCAATGTGATGTAATTTAAGTAGGTAAATGAAACTGTTTCTAACTCACTGATAGTTCAGTACGAGTTATAAATGTATTATTACTTAGTACTCACAGCACAATAAAAGAATACATAGGTTGAATGACGAAACTTGGGTTTTAACCCAAAATACACATATATGACAACACAGAGACCCAATATTTACGTAAATCACATATTGATCAGAGTTGCTGCGTCTTTATGACATTAAAACAATTGACAGTTAATTCAGACAGTTGTAAGTTTAAAAATCTGGTGTGATACACGCACACAACTTCTTTTTACAGTGATCTTATAATTAGCCAAAAATTTGATTTTAAATTTTTAAGCATTTGTCAAAAATTTTCAAAAATTACAAATTTTACAAAAACGATACAAAATAGAGTGTTAGTTCAAGAGACAAATTTTCTCTAGAATGTTAAGCTGAATTCAAAAATGTAATAATATACCGGGTGTTCTATTTAAAATAGGAGTTCATAAAAAAAATAGAAAAAAAACAAAAGAAACCCATTTTAGAAGTACTCAACTGGAAAATCACCTATCTCACATCAATACACATTAAAAGTGTAATAAAAATGTAAAATTTAAAAAAAAAATCGTTAGAGCCGTTTTTGAAAAAATCGAAAAAAACTGAAAAATCACAAGAGTAAACA
This sequence comes from Agriotes lineatus, assembly GCA_940337035.1. Classification (NCBI taxonomy): domain Eukaryota; kingdom Metazoa; phylum Arthropoda; class Insecta; order Coleoptera; family Elateridae; genus Agriotes; species Agriotes lineatus. Next base: position 36,497,349 of record OW679198.1, read on the forward strand.
CGTACTTCCGGTTATGCGATTTTCTTCAAAAGCTTGCTGTCGCATCTACATAGTAGGTACACAAAACTTATATATGAAGTTTCAACGCCATACCTCTTTTCGTTTTTGCGATATTCTGTTCACAGACAGACACACAGACAGACAGACCAATGAAAAAAAATAGGTTTTTTGGGATCAGGGGTTCAGGGGACTCTATACGTGAAGATCTGTTGAAAACTCAATTTCGAATTTTTGTGGTGAATCCAATACTTCCTTTATTGTAAAAGGAAGTAAAAATCGGTAATATGACTAGAATCTTATAATGTAAGTGATGTTAACAAGCATAGAAGATGGAACATTATTTATTCGCAACCATATATGTAATGTTAACATTACTGACCTCATTTGAGTGTGGGAAGTCGTACATTTCCGCCCTCTACTTCCCGCACTCACTTCCCGCACTCGAGTGCGGGAAGTACATTCTCGACCGCTGTGTAGGTAGGGACACTGGAAATCTCGTTCATCCATTCATGCGCGCCACAACCTGTCGTATCACAATATAATAATTTTTCCAATTATTGTTTAGAATAAAGTGGTTGCGAATAAAATAGTATACATACCACGGTGAAAAGTTTCATTTCTGTCTCGAGATAAAGTTGACCTCGACGCTACGCGTCTCGGTTAACTACTTAATCTCTCGACAGGAATGAAACACTTTCCACCTCGGTATGTAATATACTATTTAGAGTGTGGTGAATTCCCTAGAGATGTAAATGCAGCATTATCCACTACACAGAATGCCATTTGGAAACAGTTTTTGCACAACTGCAATCAATATGTCTTTTAGATAAATATTGAGTATCTTTGTTGACATTATATGTCATTCTCATATATGACCTACCTACTATTAATAGACGAAGTGAATGAAGTTACACTTTTGGCGAGTACAACGCAGTTAAGAATAGAAAAATTGATACAGAAGTCTGACTGAATAAAGATGGTTAATTAGGTGACGAAGAAAAAAATTGGGAATATGAAAGAGAAAAGAAAGGAAGATAAACATCGAGACAGCGGATAACTAGAGTCCACACAAAAAAGTGCTTAGATAAGAACAATAACAAAAGTGGTAGAAGAATCAACCAAATATTGCCAAAGTATGTACAAAAATATAGGGCAGGAAAAAAAGATATCTTCAAAGAATCAAATATATATATGAGTATAATGACGGAGAAATTACAAAAATAGTGGAAGCCAATCATTTTCAAAAAAAGAATAATTCATATATTGTTTGAGGCTTTCGCGGTTACTCGAAGTATTTTTGTTAACATTGGATTTTAACATAAATCACGTTGTCTTTGTAGATAAACACCCAGCATTCTCTGGCTTAATGTGCCTTGCACCTTGTGAACTCGAGCAAGGATCTATGCGATGGCCATCCTTGGTGGCTTGTGTTGTTTGAGTACCTTGAGAACAAGGATATCTAAACAGATTTGGCCTTGACGCTGTTTGTGCACCCATATCGACTATCGTTTCGCAAAACATTCCAGCTTGCGTCATCAGAGTGAAAGTCGCTCTAAGAACTACATGCCACTGTCTTTAAGCTGGGTAGGTGGCTAGCCCTGCCCGTTGAAAGTGAGGAAAAGTTCCCTTATTAGGAGTTAACCACGCTCTAATAGTCGAATTAAGTTAGATAAAAACACATACGCTTTCGGAATAGGCCCACGCCTGTGTCCCACTGTGGCTAGTTGGGCGCAGTTTTGCTTGATTTCTTAGCTTAAATTAATCTTGGAGGTGTAACAATAACGTGTATAGCTATAGAAGGGCAAACAATGCATAAGCGTATAATAAAAAAAGGGACAAAAACAAAGAAAACAAGAAGCAGAATGTTGACATATACGAGGGTTGCGCTGAAAATTGTTAGTTATTAAAAGGCCGTTGCATTTTTTTTTACAAAAAATCTTTATTGTTTTTCAAAATATTTTCCATTTAGACTAATACACTTGTGCATTCTTTGAAACCTTTTTTTAACATTTGAAAAATTCATTTTCTGAAAGTTCCTCAAAAATTCTTTGAAATTCTGTAACTGCTGCATCTGCGCTGGAAAATCTTTTACCTCGCATAATTTTTTTAATAGTTGGAAACAAAAAAAAGTCGCACGGCGTCAGATCTGGGCTATACGGAGGATGAGTTACCAATTGAACTTTCAAATCTTTCAAAAAATCCAATGTTCTGGCAGCAGTGTGGGAGGATGCATTGTCATGATGGACTAAGATGTTACGCAAACCTGTCCTTTGGCAACCATATTTGTGGTAAAGCCACTTCGCAGTACCATTCAGAATTAACAGTTTTGGGATCTCCAAGTGGAATAACAGCGACAGGACCACTTCACAAGGAAATCGGAACGTTTGACAATTGTGGGTTACGAATGTCAACGAATGCGACATTCAATTGTTGCAATTGTTTCTAGCCAATTGAGCTTCCATGGCCTGCTACTAACTATTAACAGAGCATCCCTCGTATTTCAGTCAGATTAACAGGGCGATTTGAAAGTGAGTGTAATGATTATAGAAGAAAGGATTATTATATAGGTACTCGTATATCTAGCCATTAATTTGTTGAGTTGAGAATATATTAAGTAATATAAACATGTAAGAGTGATTTAAAGTAGATAGCCGAGATGAATATTAGAAGCTAAATAAGAAGAAAAACATAATAAAAGGAAATGCATGGCAAAATCATGTGAACAAATTATTAAAAACTGGTGGAATGTAGAGAGTAGGCAAATAAATGACTGACAATTACGACCTTTACCCATACTATAATGGGTAATAGTAATTTACATTGCAAGACCGTTACTTAGAAGTTTAGTGCGCGCACAGTATTTAACAAGCTCCCTATCGCTCGCTTGTTATTCGCATCCTATTCTGAATCGTAAATTTTTAATTTAAAATTATTCAATTTAGATGATGTTGCTGCTGCTCTTTATGGGTTAAGCTCATTATAATCCTTTATGGGCTAAGCCTATAAGGAGGCTCTTCACCCCTAGAGACAAAGTTCAGTGTTTATAATTCAAAATACCATAAAAGATTATATATTATAGAGAGTACGGGGGAAGAATATTAATATAAAGGCAGTTGATTTGTTGTTGACTACTTTTCCAACATTAAATAATTTTTATTTATATGTCTGTATTAACTTGGTTTAGTTTAAAATATTAATATATCATTATAAGCTTCAATATTCAATGTAAAATGTTACCTTCAATATTAGAGCTACTACATATCTAAAAAAAACTTCAGTAATGAACATTAGACATTTCACTTACTGTTTATCCAGGTTTGATTTAGTACTAACCTGTGTCCATACATATCCCTTACTGTTACTCCATCTAAATATAGATCAACAATTGGATTCGTTCGATTCTGCCCTTCATTTTCTGAATGTATATAAATCAAATTTGCTGACATCAACTTCAACTCTGGGTTAACACCTTTATTAATGGTTGCTGCTACTCCATTCATTTCTCTACCAGCAAGCGACACATCAGGTGATCTATAAATTCACTAGTTAGTTAAAGTCCTAGCTATCATCAACTATTTGTATATTAGTAATGTTTCAGCAACTTACTGACAGACTATTTGAAAATCAGTGCTGCTGGTATCATGGTCTATGTGCATGTGTATGACTCCTTTTGCAGACTGGGTTCTTGGAGACAAAATGATAGAAGTCTGCAGTTGCATTCCTGAAATAAATGACTTATAAAAAAATAACATCGATGTTTATAACAAACCACAGTATGGACGAGCGCCTCTAGTAGCTAAATACATGACTCCTTGGCCTTTGACATCTTCTCCTAGTCGTCCTAAGTCAGTTCTGTAACTTGAATCTAAGCTAAGGTGATCCCCTGATACGTCCATTTCAGGGAAGCAGTGTCCTTTTTGGAATGATTCAAGTCCTCTACACTTATACGACACAAATTCACATTCTTGTGCTTGTGATGCTTTCATCTTTAGCGTTTCCAGAAATAGCTCCCATGCTCTTATGTGACTGCATGCCATGTCTCTTGTTAGTCCTCCTTCTGTAAGGTAAAGAAGCAGAAAGTTATTCACATGGACTTTTTCATAGTATTAGAATAAATTGGAGGGGAAACCTAATTTTATCTCAGGCCAAATGGCATTTGGGGGCCTAAACTTTATTATGCGTAACTATGAGTTGCTGTACGTCTTTCTTAATTTGTTTTAACAAAGATAACAATTCAGTAAAGAAAACGTACAGCAGTTGCAAGTGCCAACTGCAGCTCTCTGATAACTCGATGGGTCCTGGGTGGTGTAGCTTGAACAAGCGTCCACGTTCGATCAGCAAAGTTAAGCAACGCTCTCTCTGGTCAGAACTTGGATGGGAGTTCCACGGCTGCATCTCTCGGCGCCTCGTGATACGGCTGTCACGGAAATAGTTGGCCCCGGCGGTCATAACAACATCATGACAGTCGTTAGTGGGGTTCGAAGTCCCCATAAATGCACAGCGACGCCTATAATTGGTCTAACGGCTGTTGGCTGAGTGCGATATAAATAAATATAAATAAATAACCATGCACAGCTACAGTTATTGTAGATCAGCTGACAAAACCATGTGACATAAGACTTCCTCTTCACAATGGTGCATGGGAAGAGCTCATGATATAATATATACTCTTAGACCTATGCAGATATCCATTTCTTTTGATTTTTGGCTTTTTTTCGCTTTCTTGATGAGCAAGTGATTTAAGTCTTCTACTTTTTGTTTCTATTGCGTTTTAGGTCTCTCTTTTCACATTTTCAGGAGTTTAATGAACTTGCTAGGTATTTCAAAATGTTCTATTGCAAGGTAGAGCTGTCCCCGCTTGATACTACCATATGCTTGCTTATAGTTTATAAATAACGAATATGCTAGCAAGCTGCCTGTATTTTTGATCTTGATCTAGAACCGACCTTGCCTTTCGAAATTCACTCAATGATTTTTGTATATGGGTAATGGGTATGTTGGTAATTTACTTTTTATGCAAGTGTCTTATATCTTGTAAATTACAAATACAAAGGAAAGGATTCCTCTATGATTTTCGTAATGGGAGTTCTAGTAGCACCCCGATGAGTTCTATCGATAACTCTTATAACATTTTTTTATATGACTCGAAGTAAAAGAGTTGCGCGTATTTTTGTGTTAGTATTTTTATACGACGAAGTCCTAAAAGCAATTTTTTTAAAGTTTCGGTAGTTCTAATAAAAGTTCCAGTAGCACCCCGGCGAGTTCTATCGTAAACTTTAATAACATTTTTTGATAGGACCCGAAGTAAAAACGTTACGTCTATTTTTATGTTAGTAGGTACCTACTTTAAAACGACAAAGTCCTAAAAGCAATTTTTTAAAAGTTGCGGTAGTTCTAATGGGAATTCTAGTAGCACCCCGACGAGTTCTATAGTTAACTTTAATAACATTTTTTGAGTAGTAAGTGAGAAGTAAAAAAGTCACGTCTATGTTTATGTTAGTACTTTTACAAAACGACCAAGTCCTAAAAGCAATTTTTTAAAAGTTGCGGTAGTTCTAATGGGAATTCTAGTAGCACCCCGGCGAGTTCTATCGTTAACTTTAATAACATTTTTTGAGTAGTAAGTGAGAAGTAGAAAAGTCACGTCTATGTTTATGTTAGTACTTTTACAAAACGACAAGTCCTAAAAGCAATTTTTTAAAAGTTGCGGTAGTTCTAATGGGAATTCTAGTAGCACCCCGGCGAGTTCTATCGTTAACTTTCATAACATTTTTTGTTAGGACCCGAAGTAAAAAAGTTACGTCTATTTTTATGTTAGTACTTTTAGAAAACGACGAAGTCCTAAAAGCAATTTTTTTTTAAGTTCCGGTAGTTCTAATGGGAGTTCTAGTAGCACCCCGACGAGTTCTAGTCTATCGATAACTGTATTAACATTTTTTGATAGGGTTTGAAGTAAAAGAGTTACGCGTATTTTTGTGTTAGTATTTTTACAAAACGACGAAGTTCTAAAAGCATTTTTTTTAAGTTCCGGTAGTTCTAATGAGAGTTCTAGTAGCACCTCAAGGAGTTGTATCGTTAACTTTGATAACATTTTTTGATAGGACTCGAAGTTAAAGAGTTACGCCCATTTTTTAGTATTTTTACAAAACGAGGAAGTCCTGGAAGCAATTTGTTAAAGTTTCAGTAGTTCTAATGGGAGTTCTAGTAGCTCCCCGGCGAGTTCTATCGTTAACTTTAATAAAAAAAATTGATAGTACCCGAAGTAAAAACGTTTCTCCCATTTTTCTGGTAGTATTTTTACAAAATGACGTAGTCCTGAAAGTAAATTTTTAAAAGTTCCGGTGGTTCTAATGGGAGTTACTAAATTTAGTTGTAGCGCCCCGGCGAGTTCTATCGATAACTCTAATAATATTTTTCGATAGGACTCGAAGTAAAAAGGATACGCTTATTTTTGTGTTTGTACTCTTGCAAAACGACGAAGTGCTGGAAGAATTTTGCTATAAGCTATTTGAGTCTCTACAGTACCGTATTTTGCGTTATTCTTGAAGGAGAATGAGAAACTCTAGTGGGATAATAATTTTATCCAATTTTAAAGGTTCTTATCTTAGTTCCTCATTCATAGGTTCGCTAAATATATGTCAAGTTATTTTCCACATTAATGACCGCCGCTTTTAACTATCTTCTTATATTAGTTTAATGTCTCATTTTACAGTGAGCTGAGTTTGTAAAGCTGTTAAAGTTTTTGTAAAAATTCGGGGCATTTCTGTGTATAATACAGAAAGTGTTAGCATATATATTTTCATAAATACGTTAGTAATACTCTATACACGGTGCCGATGAACGGTCAAGCGACAAAATAAACTTAATAAATGCTATTTTTATAATAATTTATATAATTATTAGATTTTTCTATATTGTCGGTGGCATGGTAGAAGCATTTTATTAAGTTTATTTTGTCGCTTGACCGTTCATCGGAAGAGTATAGTACTGTAGAGGGGGCGGGGGGGGGGGGGGGGGGGGGGAGTTCGACATATCGGGGTCCCCCAAAAAGGCGATTTCTTGGGAATTTTGATTCAAAGATGCAGTGTGTCGTTGTAACTTGTTTAGATTAGTTGCAGCTTTTGATTGTGTGTCTGTTGTAAGCATTCTTCATTACATGAAAACAGAATCTGATGTATAACTGTTTATAAGTAAGCAGGGGAAGGTGCCAAGTTAATCAGTCAAAAGGCCTATTTGCGGGGGTCCTATAGAGTCGAGACCATCGCCATTGTGTAAGCCCCCCCTCCCCCCGAGAATCATCGACCTACTGCTTACCTGGGTGGCCTCGATATATCCAACTTCCACCATGTACTATCTTCCAGTTAATGAACACAATTCCCTATGTGCAAAAATATAATTATTAATAAAGTGTGCATTGGCTAATAAGGTTTAATAAATATGTATTTGCTATATTTTCTGTAATAGATTTTAAAATGAATTTGAACATGGTTAACGGTTAACAAGAAATTTTAAGTACGTAATAATTTGTTGTGACAATTTACTCTCATTATACAGTTTTAATATACAACCCAACTCACTCGCGAGCGTATTTTCGTCGACTCTTTAACTTCGAGTCCTGTCAAAAAATGTTATTAAAGTTAACGATAGAACTCCCCGGGGTGCTACTAGAACTCCCATTAGAACTAGCGGAACTTTAAAAAATTGCTTTTAGGACTTCGTCGTTTTGTAAAAATACTAACACAAAAATACGCGTAACTCTTTTACTTGGAGTCCTATAAACATTTTTATTAGTTTCGATAGAACTCGCCGAGGTGCTACCAAAACTCCCATTAGAACTACCGGAACTTACAAAAATTAAAAATATTTTTTTTTCCGGTTTATCAATTTTTTAAGTCGTTTTTTGTTAGAGTTCTAGTAGCACCCCGGCGAGTTCTGTCGAAAAGTGTTATGACATTTTTGAATAAGTATGACTGAAAAAGTGAAGTTAACACCCCAAATTTTTGATTCACTTTTTTTTCTCTTAAATACATAGAACTATTTTTAAAAATAGCAAGGAACTCTAGAACTCTTTGGAGTGCAACGGAAACTCTTAAAAAAACTAACATTTTTTGAACTTGTGGTGCTAACTTCACAGAGGTTGTTGAGTAGCTCTTCAAAATATTATCTTACTAAATTACTATGTTTATTTTTACATACCTATTATTGTTTCCGGTTTACATATTGCTGTCACCCAATGTTTTTATTCTCACATTTTTACTCACCTTGAGCTTTTTATTAGATCATTTAATTTCGTTTTTACACTTTTTTGTTTTATACATGTATATGTTCAAACTAGTGTTTGCCCATAAGATAAAACAATTAAGTGACATAACGCAGACACAAAATTAGAATATAGAAAGCGAGGTTTCCCGTTAATTCTAATAAATAAATAGTTTGCAACATGTGCTAATTAAACGGTTTGTATACAAAACTCAGCTTTAATGTTGGTTTACTGGGTCACGTTGTAATACTATAAGGAATCGTTTTGCAGACAGCTGCATAATAATACTATTACTAGGTCAGATTTCACACACATCGTTTATCAGCAGGGTATTGTTATGCAAACGTCGTGTTTTTGTGTCTATGCCAATAGTAGGTTATGAGATCAAAGCAAAACAAGACACACATGCAATTATATATAGGGACATGTATTTGTTAATATTTTGAATATACATCTAAACTTTGAGGTGTATTCATTTGTGACCAGACACAGGCTACAATTATCTAAGGGGTAGTTAGGCCTGGCTACTCCAGTCACATCTTATATCAAACAAAAATTTCATCTTCAGTACAACAATCTGGTTATATAATTATACAATTTGTGTTCCAAAGTGCATCCTGAACGAGTGCAAGAAGAAATCCACGGAACTACGCAAATCGGCTTGCATAAATTCAAGGAGCATCACGGACAATATATTTACATTTGAATTTTGTTGTTCGTTCTTATAGCATCTTAATTTGTTTTTTAAAATCTTCTTTACATTCTAAATTACACTGTTACTTCGTTTTATTTAGTTGGTTTTTAAGGGTGCTTCCTATACGTCACTATGTTTTTATGACTTACATTTACCCTCCTTTATTGCCAATTAGCTCAATAGCAATGATACATATTTTACTACTTACCTCACTCAGCTGTTAAGAAAAGCTCATGTTGCTAAAATAAACTAGAAATTGACCTGTGCTCATACCAAGCTGATAATATTAGCTTCAAAAATTTACTAAAATGTTCATTTGTTTACACATACGCGCAAATAGCTGTTTCCACTATGCATTTATCTAAACAATGATTAAATCACACAGCCGACCGCCCTTTGTCGTGTTCTTACTCACTCTATGCTAGCCTCTATGACTTGGATTGCTAATTACAGTATGAATCTTCCACCTCAAGTGATTGACAAATGCCAGTTGTGCAATACCTGGAGTTCAACTCACCCAGATCTCCATCGCGCTGCCGTTACAATTGCGTCGCTTGATAACGCGGCCGCTTCTTTCTTTGGCATCCTGTCTCCAAATCGCCAAAGTTTAATGTCTGCTGGACTTCAGGACCTCTGTAGAGCTCACAAGCCATTGTTTCAAAGCTTCTCTTTGCTTGTTCCTTAGTAAATGTAGAAACGCAGCTTTTAGTTAGCGTTATGTGCAGATTCAAAACCAGATCACACACGTTAATTACTTGTGTGCGCAAACAAAGCACCTCTTCTCGCCGAAAAAACGTCGCATGCTTCAGCCCACAGTCGAGACTCCCGTTCTCTCCGTAAAAACCAAACTGCTTCAGGCACTGAACCGCGGCAAGCACCGTCCGCATTTTGCAACGAAATTTACGAAGCACAATGATTAAAATTTATAATGTAGCACTTTACTAATTACAAGAACATAACAGCAAACAACAATGAACACAGATGTACAAACCAGCCGTATATCAAAATGCTATTGTCAACACACTCAGGCGAACCAGATCAAATTCTCGTTTCACAGTGGTAATATTTTTTCGAGCACTTTTCCCAATAATTCTTTATATTTTCGTACGTATCTTTTTCTTGTCAATTTATTTCCTTCAGTCGTTGTTTTTCTATTTCTCTGAGTTTTTGTTAATTGGTCTCATCTCATTATCTTCATCAACATAGTATTAATCCTATCTTTGGTAGCTTCTTACATCTCTAATACAATTTTCATATTAAATCACTGTTTGAGCATTGCCGCATTGGTTTATATTAATGTTGATAATAAATACTTTAAATTTTTATTAACCTCTGTGTGCAAGCTGTATTCGCCTGTTGTTGATTAGAATATGTATTATTCACTTATGTTCACGTTACAGTCTCGTAATATAATTTTTACAATCTTGTGTGGTTTATCTAAATAATAATTCAAAGATGTCTTTTTTCCTATTAATTTGTTCTTCCTCCGATGCAGAGTATACATTTAAGGAACATATATTCTTATACGTCCTTTTAATTTTAAATGACCAAATTTCTTGCTTTTGAAAAGGATGTAAAGTACGTTTTTTTTCTATAATAACTGTCAAAGTGTTACAGTGTTGGTAGATATGTGATTAAAACGCTAGGAATTTTTTATACCTCGTGTTGGTAGAACTTTTTCAAAATTATGGTTAAGTGTCAATTTTGAACGTCAAAGTTTCTTAATTTGAACTCTTTACAAATTTCTTTTTTTAACATGGAATCATCATCATCATCATCAATAAAATAGGATAAAAAAAGAAAACCAAGAAATATTTTAAATGCAAAAATGAAGCAAGCGATATTAAATTATGACATATCTGTCAAAATGACAATAATTTTTTTAGTGGAAGAAAAGAACTAAAAATCTATGTACCAACATCATTAAAACTAGGGACCCTGCAAGAATGCAACTTATCCCCTAGAAAGTTGACCTTGAAAATTATTATAGAAAAAAACTTACTTTATTTATCAATGCCATTTATTCCATTTCCTATTTGTTTGGTTTCGTGAGTGGCTATGTTAACTTTTGCTAATTTCAAATATCTTCTTCTTCTTCCTTCTATTATAGGCTAGTGACCTGTTTAACATTACAAAGTTGTGGTTCTGAGCTCTCTTTAGTCGTTAGCTGCGTAGGTGGCTAGCTTTGCCTGTCTAAACTGAAAAAGAGTATCAGGAGTTAATGAAAACCACAGGTGTTAGCTTGGTAGCCAGAGAGCGGACGTTGCTGAATTTATAGTTTATAGAATAACCTTTAATTAACGGTACATTTTTGTAAATAATAGTAAATTACAAACCAGGTTATTTCTGTGATTTTTGGTTCCCCAGTAAATGTGGACATTTCTTAATCATGTATAGAAAACAAATGTCTAAGGTATCCTTTAACAAACCAGTCTAAATATTGATCAGCCTTGAATGAGATTACTATGAAATAATGAATATTATCAACAGCAATATGTCATATTCATTAATTTTTACCGGTAATTCTGACAGGAATATAAACCATTACTTATTGTGGATTATTGCTAAAAATTAATGAATAAAATATATTTCACCTGACTATTGCATAAATCATTAAATAAAGGGGCAAGGCGTAGTATTATTGATAAACGTTATGTAACATAATTACTTTTTTCCACGACCGGCAGTAGAAGTCGATTTCAATAGCATCAAAATTGTGACAGAAGTAAAACATTTACTCCCTAGAGACTAAATAAGACAAAAAATTCACTAGGGAGTTTTCATTATGACTGACAGAACAATTATGTAAAATTCGAGGTTATCAGTAGGTCTTGCGTTAGTTTTGACACAAACTGTGGCAAAACCTAACCTGCTGACTTTGAATTTGACATAATTGTGAGCTCTTATCATAATGACTTACAGTGCCACCAACTTTAAAATTTACCATAGGCTACTAATTTTAAAATAATTGTAACTAAAATGTTAATAAATGACGTTTAAAAAAACGGGTTTCCGTTTTAAATCTTCCTGCAACGCGAAAAAAATAGTATATGCCACTCGGAGAGAATGTTATTTTGCTTCAGTGCGATTGCTGACTCTCGGGATTGGCCCTCGAGTCAGAAATTGTACCTCAGCAAAATAACGCATTTCTCTCTCTCATTGCATAATCTACTAATAAGTGGTCAAAAATGCAATATAATACATTATCTATGAAAGTGGTTGAACGAGTGGTCGAGTGACGTCATTTGACAGATGTACGTATGCAATAGCCATAAAAATATCATACTTACCCAAATGCGACACAACAATGGATGCTTTACTATCGACACATCCCGGTTGCTCGAAGCCTCCATTAGGGAAGAAATCGACATGTCCAATTGGCTCTAATAAACCAAATCCATCAGTAAAGAACTGAAAAAATTGAAAAAAGTTAACATACTTGCTGATTTAATGAATTTTTAAATCGGTCATTTCGTGATAAATGGATAGGACGAAATGGACCCTACAAATGGCCCGCTAGAAGTTCTGATCTTTCAATGCTTGATTATTATTTGTAAGGATATTTAGCACAAAAAGTATTTGATCAAAGGGACAGACCAGTAGATATTCAGAATTTGAAAAATAGAGTATCTGAAGCTTACTATAGTATTAGCAGTTGCAAAATATCAGAAATATTTTTTGCGCTACCAACCTATTTCTACTTGTTTTCGGGTTCGTCATCTGTGATGATAAGGTCAACTTCCCGTTTCCTTGTTGGTTGGTATGATAACATTAAAATTACAAGGCCATTATGGATATAACGGTCTTAGGGCTGTTATAGAACATTGTTTTGTATTTAGTTACTATAGAAACAAGAATCGTCGCTTTCTTTAGGCAAACAATATTGGTCATATTCAACGGTATTTTTATTTTTATTAGTTGAAGGCACAAAAAATGTTATATGAGACTCGATCGTTAAGTCCCATACTGGAACAGTCCTCGACCCTTTGGACCTACTTGTTCTAACTTTTTTTCGGCCTGTTTTAAGGCACTTACCGATATTAACGTAATATACCGGGTGGCCATAAATATCTGATATCACATTACCTTTGGAATCAACACCGCTTTATTAAACTGATGAATCCAACTAGACCAAATGTCATCACAACTAAAATTCCTATCTGTCAAAAATTATTACAGATTGCAATAAGTAATGGAGTTAGAACAGGAGATTTTATCATCGAGTCGTAGGCTAAACTGCAGAATCCAGGGCACATTCCCCTCCTCTTATTGCATTTTATTACATTACATAGGTACCAATACTTATTGTAATTGAAATATAGTACTAACCCAACATTTATAAGTAACTAATTCCATGGCTACCGGGATCTCAGATATTTATGGCCACCCGGTACTATTATGAACGGTTAGGCTATTGGTTAGCTACCTATGGAGGCCATTTTGAACATTTTATGTAATTTTCACATATAATCTCATAAGAGGATCAATTCTTTCCGGAATTTTTTTTGAGTGCGTTCCAACAACGTCGTATTAATTTGCCCGAGCGGGACGCGAAGGCAAATTAGGACGTTGTTGGAATGCACGAAAAATAATTTCCGAATATGAATTAATGCTCGAATGCAGATTCGGTAAGAAAATCGTAACGACACAAACCCTAAAAAGAAGTAATGGCTACCTACAAAAAATTTCCAAAAAATTTTGTTGTTGTCTTGGTTACGGCTCGTGAACTAATTTTTCTATTGGTCATTAATGAGTGTCGTACAATTTTCATTTAAATTACCTTGTAACCTTATAACATAATTCACGTATCGTTATTAAATTAAATGTTTTAAGTTCTTCTCTGGCATTCAGACTATTTATTTGAAAATAGCATTTGGTTTGTAACATATCTATTCTAGCTATTTGTCGTTATCCATACAGTGTGTCCCAGGATTGATGTTACAAGAGGTGAGATGCACTAAAAATTTTTGAATTTTATTATACGATTGTGGGATTAAGTCCTGCTTGGGCTGAAGAAAATTTTAAGAATATACCTTTTCCGTCGACCTACCTATAAAGTGTGATTTTACGGACTCATTTACGTACGAAAACTGTAACTTTTTTGGACACCATTAATTTTTCGTCCGCAAACACTTTTCGTCCGCAAATACTTTTCGTCCGCAAATGCTTTTCGTCCGCAAACACTTTACGGCCGCACTTTACAGCCGCAAACGCGTTTCGTCCTTAAACACTTTTCGTCCGCAAACGCTTTTTGTCCGCAAACGTTTTTCGTCCTCAACAACTCTAGTAATTCGGACTCCACTTTAATTTTTTTTCAAATTATGACGGTCGACGGAAAATTTTAATATGCACCTCGGACGAAAACTACTTTTTATGGCCTTGCCTGGTTGCTTGCCTCGGCTATCGCATCGGCCAGCAATTTCAGGCATCGTCCATAAAAAGCGAGTTTTTCGGCCTAGATACATAAATAGCTATTTTTCTTTATAATACAGCAAAATTTTACCAAGAAAATTTGTTCAGAATGAAAAATTATGGCCCTATACAAAATGTCAGGAAGTTCTAGCCACTTAGATCAAACCGTCATTTTTGTCTGTTTGTTTGTTTGTTAATGGACAAGGTCTAGGCATGCAAAGTACCAGGTACCTTAGACACCGACTGCTTTGGTCATATGGTCAAGGTATCTTTTACATGCTACACATCGTAGTAACACGGGACCCACGGCTTTATATCACTTCCGAATGATGGCATTCTGTAGCGGCTTTCATCTGTATTTTTTTTTAGAAACCTCACTAGGACCGGGAATCGAACTCGCAACCCTTAGATCAGTATTAATAAATACAATATTTTAACGGTTTAATTTAAGTAGGTAGATCCTCCTGAAATTTTGTATAAGGCCATAATTTAATAATATTCTGAACAACTATTATTGGTAAATCTTTGCCGTATCATGCATAGAAAGGGTAGTTTACCTGAAAAGAAAGTAGTTTTCGCTTCACTGTCAAGGTCGACTTGTTTTTTCAAAAACTGAAAATATTCTTAAAATTCTCTTCAAACCTAGCAGAGCTTAATCCTACAATGTTAAAATAAAATTCAAAAATGTTTAGTCCATCTTACCTCTTGTAACATCAATCCTGGGACACACTGTATATCATAAAATGATGTAAATGGCTAGCTAACGTTAATACTTGATCTAAAAATAGTGCAAAGCTTTATAATTTTGACGTAAATAAAAGTTAACTGACGGTTGAAACATTAACATGTAAAATCCTACGGCAAGTCTTAAAAAAATCTCACTATAAATATGATGAAAATCAATAAGTACGAAAACTGTTACAATACTGTAGAATATTGACTTTACCAGTGTGACTTGTCATTTTGAATGCTTGATTGAGGAACCAACTTATAAGAAAATTAAGAAGACTAAAAAGCCTTGTAAATGTGCTTTTTGACCAGATGTAGTTGTGGGCTATGTACTTTCCGATAACAAAATTATGTTTACGTATATAGACACGAACTTACCATCGATAGGCACTAATGTCAATGATCTCGGTTAGCAAATTAAAGAAATAAGTAATGTTAGATAGTTTATATATTATAAGATCAACTAAGATAGTAAATAATTGACAAAACCAAATAATAATAAGGATATAAAACGAAGTGTAATGAATTTAACAAAACAATAAAGATCAAAACAAAAAAGTTAATGACCATCAATAATACATACACAATAATACAAAACTGTGGAAGTATTTGGTATTAAGAGGAGACTTGAATGGAAATAAAAATTGTTTTGGTTTTGGGTTACGGTTAAATAAATATTTTGATAACATAGGACATTCAGTAAGAAAACCGTTCGACACCAACATTTTACAGCCAGCAAATCAATAAAATCTATTTAAAAAAATATATTTAGTAATAATAGGACGAGAGGGCAAAATATTGCCGACAATCATTTTTGCGATTCAGATACGAGTTTCTGCGGCGACGAAAATAACGGCGAGTGCTTGCACGAGTCGTTATTTTCTAAAGCAACAGAAACGAGACAATCTGAAGAGCAACAATTGTCTGCAATATTTCGACCTAGAGTCCTATTCGTCTTGACAATTTAACTTTTCATTAAAAAATATTTACAGAAAAAATTGTCGCTGAAATGAAGCTCTTCGAATTATTGTAGCTGAAATAAAGCTCCTCGAATTATTGTCACTAAAATAATTGTTCGATTGGTAGTTTATTTTTAAATTGAAGAATGCCATTGGTTGACAATGACGCCAGTTAAATTGTCGCTTATAATACCATGAGTAGTCAAAGTTATGTCCAATATTTTTGCTGTGGTATCACGAATGTCCATTGCGCTTAGGTTCGATTAGGACGAGTGCCCAATAGACATGAGTAGTGATACCACCGCAAAAATATTCTACTTAACTTTGACTAAGAATGGCATTCGAGGGACTATTCAATGAACCAAACTACTTTTTCAAATTAGTTTTCAGTAAATCTAGTACGAAACTACGCAATTTCTGTAGTAACAGAACACTAATATTGACTTTTTCTAATAAAAATCACATTTGTTTAAAATATTCACTATACCACTAGTGAAAATTGTCGATTATTTTCACTAGTGAAAATTGTCAATATAGTTCATTCTTATTGGCTCAAAGACGTCAAATCTTGTATTTTTAGTGGACAGTTTTTGATAGACGACAAGTGAGTTGAATAGTCACTTGAACACCTTCTAGGAAGATATGTCAGCTGATATTTTTTTTATTGGTCTAGAAACGTCAAATTCTGGATTTTCATTGGTCACTTTTTGACAGATGACAGGTGAATTGAATAGTCACCTATTAATTGTTCATGATATTTAAAAGTCGGATTCGATCTTATTCTGCTGGTACACAGTCCATAGTCAGGTAAAAATAACTGGCTGAACTAGGATAAGCGTCCATGTGCTCGCTCTAATAGCCTATACGAGCTCAGAAGCTAGAAAGAGAGCAGTATATCTATACAAATGTTATGGTAGTCGATACTGCCGAAGGCTACCCGCAAAATTTGATGGAATCCGAGTTTACCTACAACAAATAATTTTCAATAAATTTTTAGTTGCTACGCGTACGACCCAAATAGGAACTTCCTATTGTTCTAGAATTGAGAGGTAAGACAATTCGAAAATGTAGTAGCTATTTTTTGATTTGTAATGATTTCATTTTCACCTGCCAAAATCTTGCAAGAATTAATTGGGATCAGCAAAATTATTTTACTTGCAAAGAAGCATACCAACCAGTTGTTACGTGCTGAAAGCATATTGTACTAATGTTAGTAGTTTACGGTATATATAGTCGTGAATAAACGATCAAGTGGGAAAACGCGGTGAAAGCTTATAAAAGTTAGTATCAGAGTTGCAAGGGTTGTTAAAAAAGAAAAGAGGGTAGACATTGGATAACAGATTTCGTTTTCAAAAACGAGTGACAGCATTTAATTGTGCAAAAGGTTTTCGTGGAAAATAATGTGAAACTCGTAATTTCTCGTGGTTTCGGTTATATTATTTTGATACTGGCCGACCGCGCTTGAAGCGGATATTGGGAACGAGGTGTCACTTTCCGTCAGACGGAGAATCCGAAGTCAATTTTGACGATATAGGAACCACGCAAAACATTGCATAGTTTATTGTCTATTAAGTACAGGGTATGTATATGTTAATTTTAATTTTGAACAACTCAACCATGTATAGCAAATGTAATGCTGAGCTGGTTTAATTGAATTTAAAAAAAAAGTTTGTTTGCATCTATCTCAGTCTATTTCGTAATTTAATATTACAGGCAACAAATATTAGGCGGAAAACTTACTGGAAGTTCGTATTCTGAAATTCGTCACGCAGTTTTGGTGTCTACTTGCGGTAGGTGACAGCCGGCGATTGGTGGCTGTCAGGTTGACAGTTGTAGGAGAGGACTAATCGGCGAAGTGGGGTTAGTGGATTTCTAGAGCTTTCTAGGGCTGGTCATCGATAATACAAGTGTAACAACAAAACAAAAAAGTGAATTAACTATAATCTGATGATATTTCGCATATAACTGAAATAAGAACAATGTGTACCCATTAGAAATATTTGGTGTAAGTTAACCCCGTTCGAATATTAGTGCCTTAATGAATGATTGCCCAACTTAATAAATACAATGAATGTTAACAATAAAGTTAGCTAAAGGTATTGCTTTCTTTCATTTTCATTGAAACTTTGGGAAGGTTCAATAATTGTATTGTAGATATATAGTGAAGTTATAAGTTTCTTTACCTATATCAGTGTGCTTGAGTCAAACTTTCGGCGCTCAGCTTTAACATCTTAGTAATTAAAGAATTCGCGACGTCTTCACTGTAGCTATAGACCTAAAGGTAAGTGAAAAGCTAACACGGTATTTTTATTTCGGTTACAGTACAAAAAAATTTGCGTTTTTTCCGGTTTTCCGTTTTCGGTTACGTTACTGTTGAAATCCCTGATATTAAGCAAAGTTAAGGTAAAGAGTGCAGTGAAAGTTAAGAAAAATTACAACTTTTTAAAGAAAGAAAAATGTTGACGCAGCTCTTCATCAGACACATGGCAAGGAAAAATAGCTGCCAACTAGTTTTGCACAGTTCAGCACCAAAACAAGAATAAATATATTTCTAGAAAAACGGTGATAATGATAAAAACTAAGAAAACAATATTCAAGAGACGGCAATCTTATTTGAAATATCTATTATCTTAGAGCTAACCATAAAAAGTATTCATTGGAAAAATTCCAGGGAAGCATTAATGTACTACTTCCTTACCGGACTTGCATCAGTATGAATTGCATCTACCATAACTGCATCTTCCTTATCTAGTTTTTTAGATCTATCTCGCATGTGATTATGTCGAAATAATGGACTGGCTGCATCCAAGCCTGTGAAAATGGAACAATAGTTTTTAAAGAATTTCTACAAGACATATCTACTCACCTGTTATTCTGCCTATTAGGTGTCCCCTGTTCTTCAGTAACTCCGATGCACATCCGGCAACATGTGCTCCTAAGGAGAACCCTATTAAATGTATGTTTTGTGGCTTCAAGCCCTTGTTGATCATATGGAGTAGAAGGATTCCTAGTTGCCTGCCCACGACTTCTGTGTTTGCTACCGCGTTTGCATACTGTGGACCTCTAGCACCTTTTGCCCAATCTGTTAGGATCATGTTGCAGTCACACTGTCAAAATAAATTAATTTTAGAAAAAAATGCTTTTGTAACGTGTTATGCATTTTATTATTCTTTTATGGTTATTTCTAATACCTACATTGTCTGTTCGAGGCCAGGGAGAAAGAAAGAGGAATAGAGAAGTAAAAAATTATCTAAAAAGCTGGGTTTAACTGGCGATACTGAGGGTACCCAGTAACAGATATACATATGTGTCTTATAATAAATACGTAGGCTAAACGTATCATGTATCAATGATACAAAAATTGAGTTATCATGTATCATTGCTCCTGATTTAGCTGATCTTGCCTGAAGTACTGCTTAATAGTATATTAAGTATTAAGAACGATAAGGACTTTAACGTTCGTGATGCTTATGACGTTTTTTGCACTATAGAAATTATTTTTCTTCAAACGTCAGTAAAATGTGGCATTATACCACAGAAAAATATGTTAGTAGCACTGTAAGTCTATGTCAAATTCGAGGTTTTGCGTCAGTCTGCGTCAAAACTGACGCAAAACCTAACCTGCTAACCTAGAATTTTTACTTACCGTTTTCGGTAGTGCTAGACGAAGGAATAAAAAAGGCA
This sequence comes from Agriotes lineatus, assembly GCA_940337035.1. Taxonomy (NCBI): domain Eukaryota; kingdom Metazoa; phylum Arthropoda; class Insecta; order Coleoptera; family Elateridae; genus Agriotes; species Agriotes lineatus. Next base: position 36,517,087 of record OW679198.1, read on the forward strand.
AAACGAAAGTGAAATCGTACAAAACAGGACACTGGAAAATGGAAGCTGTAAAAATATCTGAAATGCTAAACGCGGATGACATGATGATAATTGCCAAACACGAAAAAACACTGAACGCGAACCTAAAAATATACAACAATAGCTTAGAATCAAGGAACATGCACATCAATGAGCACAAAACGAAAACAATAATAATAAGTAGAAACGAGAAGACACATGATATAAAAATAGGAGATACAAAGCTAGAACAAGTTACGAAGTTTAAATATCTAGACTCTGTAATATCACAGAATGGAAGACTTGATTATGAAATAGAAGAAAGGAGAGGAGCAGCGGGGAAACTTTTCAATGCCAAAAAAATAAATTTTTGGCAAAAATAGAAACTCCAAAAGAAATAAAAACCAAAATAGTCAGGAAAGTGACCACCCCAATCCTGATATATGGTTCAGAAACTAACGCAGAAACAAAAAATATGTAAAAGGCTTTACCCAGAACTTCCCTCGTCGACATTGTGACACTAAATAATTTTAAAAATCAAATTAAGTTAGGAGTAAAACTATCTTCACGTTTCTAATAAATTAACTACATTTTCAAATTTAAAAAAATGTACCCTCTGGGGTTTGAACCCGCCGCATCTGCAGAGCGATCGTAACCGCACCCCTGCATATAAGCCGTTCACGATCTTTTTGGGTCAGGTGAGGCTATGACCATCTAGTAATTTTGTTAGCAGAACCTCTGTTGCAACTAAACTCCCTCATGGAAATTGACACTTTTTGTGTTAGGTTAGGTTGTTTTCAGTTTAAGGTTATATTTTCTGAATACGTACATTGTTGCCGGATCTCTCTCTAGTCTCGACATCAACTCGGGTTCTTTTAGATCTGGTCTGTCCTTTTTAAATTGGAAGTAGCATCGTTTAATGGACATTTTTTTGTTGAAACAAAATTATATTGGGCATTTTGACTTTTCCTTTGACGGAAATTAAAATTACTTTTACACACTTGATAAAGCATTTATTTTCTTACGAATATTAAAATAATAAATCTGGCAATGTGGTGGCAAGAAAATGTCGAACAGACACCGAATCAGTTAGTCCAACATGAAAAGAAAAAATCATAGCCAACTCTGTCCCAAAAAGGTCGTGAACGGCTTATAGAGATCGTATCTGCATCGATAAAGCCAACTACGCTACCGAGCCTCTTCGAAATAAGTCCGGCGCGCTCCTTTCTTGAACAGAAGGGTGTTATTGTTGAAACGTCTTTACTCTTTTGTGACATTATCCTGTATCGGTTGAGTCTTATTTTCGGCAAATGTAAAGCTTGACCTATGGAGAGTTATTACATCCTTCTATTTCAAAATTAACCCAAAAATAAACAAAATTATATTTTTTTAAGGTGCTCATCCTGTATATATTTGTATGAAATTGCACGGGTTTCATGCGAGGTAGATATATAATATGTATGCAAAATATCGTCTTTCTCCGACAAATAGTTTTTGAGCTATACTGCCAACAGGCAGACAGACAGACAGACAAACCGACGGAATTAAGAAAACCTATTTTTCGTCATCTAGGGTCTAGGGACCTTGAAACTTGAAGATCTGAAGAAATCTCGGAAGGTGATTTTTTCGTGGTACAAAGCACAGAAACGAGGTTCCTTAGAAAAATAGAATGAAAACCAGGCAAGATAGAATAAAGAACTCCACGTTTAGAAAAAAACTTGAAAATAAAACCTACCCTGCAAGCAGTCGAAGAAAGACCGATGAGATGGTTCGGACACATAAACAGGATGAGATATGAGAAAATACTAAAACGGATATTTGAGGCAAGAACTTTTAAGAGAAGAAAGAAAGGACGGCCCAGAAGAACTTGGACTGAAGAAATTAAATCGGCAGTGGAAAAACGAGCTGCTACCTGGGAAGAGGTGAAACAAAAAACGAATAACAGAAAAGAATGGAAAGAGGTGTGGAGAAAAAAACGACGCAACAACTCAACTTCCATTTGCCTTACACCTGAAAAGGTAGGAAGGCATCAGGATTAAGTAAGTAAATAAACTAAACTAGAATAAATAACAAAGTACCATTTACTAAATCACAAGAAATGTTTAAAATGCTGCCTATTTATTTTCACAGAACAGTGTGCACGTCTCATTAGATCTCTATAATAAATTTGAAAATAGTAACTTGAACGCAACATAACTTTTTCAATTTTGATTTTCGGACATCCGTTAATAGGCACTTTTTGTATTATCTTTGTATCTTTGGTTAAAAAGTTTGGCAGCCTATTTTCTGGACACCTGTTTATAAATATGATTACAGAAATGTGCCATTCCAGTAATAATAGTGATTTATGCGCCAAAACAGAAATGCGATTGCAATCCAGAGCCTGTAAGTAATTTTCAGTCGAGGTATTCACGAAGTTTACTCCAGAGGTGCATACAAAGCTTTTCTTCCAACTGTTGAAACAGACATCTGGATTGTTTATTTACATGCTGACAATTAGAGTCAATTTTTATTGTTAATTAGGCTTAAACATTGCAATTTATCATATAGTCAAATGTGCGTGAATCTAAGACTGTGCGTGTAGGGCTTGAATTTGCGTGTTGTCAGCGACTCATCAGAATCTTTCGAATACCGCGGGTTCGCGGAGAACAGCAGTTGCTTGCGGGCGTTGCCCAGAGCCGCTTGTCTTCAAGCAGCTTGCAGGAAATTGTGCGTGCGGCGAAGTAGGAGAGGCCTTATATCGTTTGGAGTTTGCTACATATGCTAGAGTGCAGCAAACATCGTTTGTGTGTAAAACAAACAACATTATCGTTGTGCACACGAGTACACAAATTGTGAAGCAACCGCATATATTTGTGAGACTGATTGTGGGTACGTGACGTCCGTCGTTATTGAGATACCAGAGTTAAATCCCAAGATTCTCACATCGTGTGTAATAAATTACCTTGCGCGCGCTTCAATGTTTGCTGATGCAATCCAAGGCGATCCCAATTAGAGAGTACACAGCAGTGATCAAGGCTCGACTGTCAGGTAACTTAATACCTACAGGAAATGTTTGCAGTTTAAAGCCGCTACAGCTGTATTAGAATCGTGCTTAAAAAAGGTGTATGTGAATTGTGCCAGGCTTTTATGCGTGCAATAGCGCACAGGGTCGGCTCAGACAGGACCGGCGTCAAGCAGTTACGTAAACTTTTCATTTTAATATTGTTTTATGCAGTGCTTTTTTTGTAAAATATGAGGTTCCGGTACTGTAAACTACCGAAGGGGTACCCCCTACCAAAAACGGGGGAGGGGGTTGAAATTTAGACCACTTAAACCGATTTTTAACCCTGTTTGGCCCCTTTACAAGTAAATACAGGGTGTCTCATAAATAAGTGATGAGTTATGACTTATGATGATTTATAGCAACTTTCTCTGGAATTATCTTTTTTAATAAAAATTTTCTTAATGAAATAACGTACAATGTTTGGATTGAAAAAAACACACACATGTATGTCTGCAAACAATCTTTTATTATACATTTTTAACGAACTTCAATTTTTATGAAATTATTAAATCTCAAAGTTTTCACTTATATTTTATAAAATTATCCAAAGCTTCGAAAGGTTTTCATTGATCTTCCCTCTTCTCTCTCTCCTTGCTGTTGGTATCCAAAGCAGAGTGCCGTCCTCGAAGCAGCCATGATTCCACGTACTTTGATGGGTTGAAGGATGTCAGTGGTGGGCCATTCAATTTTAGAAAAAGCAACGCACTGACAGTTTTTGTCGCCAGAGACGCTCTATGATCAGTAATTATAAGGTTCATTTGTGAAAACCCTCTTTCACATTCACTTGATGGCACTGGAATTGTCTTGATGGCAGTCATCAACGGAAGCAAGTTCTTGGGATATTTGGTTTCATTTTCACAATTTCCACCAAAGTGTTCACAATTGTCGAAGACATACTCGCGGAATGCTTTTACTGTCTCTCGTTTGTTCAACTGAAATCGAACTGCAAGTGACTCAACATCTTTCTCACCGAAAGTATTGTCTTCAATGTCTTTGGGCCAGGTGCTTGTGACAACTATACGGGCCGAATCTGCCAAAGCTGCATCTGAACCACACAGCATTCTATTTTCAATAGCTTCTGTAAGCTTTTCATAAAAGACTACAGGATCGATGGACCGTGCATTACGGTTTTCATAAAGTTGGATTCCCATGAATCTTTTGTTATTGACAGATGTCACAGCTTGTTCATAAAATGTTCCAGGATTATCTTTCCGAGCAATAAATGTGCTTAACAAAATCTGAAGTTTTTTGTTAGCTTGGAATAAATCTACATCTCGGTGTTGTAGCTCTTCATTGACTTCTGACAGTTCTTGAAGTGCATCACTCATCAAAGCCAAATCTAGAACAAGACTCGTGGATGTCAGTTGCTCGAGTAGGCCATCATACTTGCATCTGTCGGCACTATCACGTCTCTGGTCTTCTTTAGCTGCCGTGAAATGGTTTGCTAGAACCTCGTAGTTCTCCCAAACTGCTGAGACTGTACGAAAACTGGAAGCCACCCATCTAGTGTTCAACACTCTTCCGATTTTCAGCAATTGAACACCGAGTTCTTTTGCAAGCAAATGTAACTTTAGGCTGTTCTTTGGTGATGCGTGGTACAGAACATAAAGTTCATCAACAAATGCTTTGAAATGGTTGATACTATCCATTTTCTTAACAACATCATTCACACAAAGCTCAAGCCTATGATTAAAGCAATGCCAAAAAATAATGGATGGACATTTTTCTTTTGAAAGAGCACACAATCCAGATTTTCGTCCAAGCATCACTGCTGCTCCATCACATCCAACAGAAATTAATCTACTCTTCAAAACATTGTCATCTAATTTGTAACCTTCAAGACATTGAATGATATCCTCGAAAATTCCAAGAGACATCACGCTTTCGAGTTACACCAGGTCCAAGAATAAATTTACTGGAGATTCCATATTCAAATTGCTAAGGCAAATTCTGATATACAAAATCAGGGTTGATTTTTTGCTCAAAGTAGTCGATTCACCTATTATTATTGCAAACTTATCATCCGTTTTAATTATTTCCTGGACAATGAGTTTTCTCATTTCAGCACTGATATGGTTAATTATATTCACACAGGCATCAGTTGAATGTAGAAGTCGGCCATGTTTAATCCATTGAGCTCTTGAAGGTCGATTTCTGACTCAAAGTTGTGGAAGGATTGGTTCTGCTTTGCAACCTTGTAGGCTGTTCGGGAAATTCTCTCAGTAACTTTTCTTTCTCTTTTTACGGTTTTTAAACACACTTTGTCTAGTGTTTCTGGGACTCTTCTAATATTTTCAAAGCTGCCAAGTGCGCAGCACTGTCTTTGTGATTGTATATCTTCTTCCTTAATGCAGTTTGTTGCGCTCGAGTTTCCCCAAAACTAGAGATATCACATCCAGTCCATTGTTTGAATATTTTCATTCCATTCTTTTTCTCAACACCCAAAGACCCAACTTTTTGGCACACCTTACACCCCAGCTTTTGGTTTTGTACAATAAGCCAGTTGTACTTTTTACAAAACTCGCTTTTTTGTTCAAATCTCCAACAGTCTGGCCACTGTTTATCACCATATTTTACGTCGTCAGAAGCTGAAGTAACGTTGCATAAGGATAAAGTAGGCAGTGGTAACTCCGATTGATCCACTTCCATTAGCGGTGCTGGCGGTGCTAGGCATTTTTCTGCTTCTACTGCTTCGTCTAGTTTCAATTTTTTCGGTTTACTAAAAATACTAAAACAATTAGTTATTTTGTGCATTGTGAAAGCACGGCACAAGCAAAATTTACAACACGGCACACGTGAAATTTACGAAATGTAAGGAAAACACAACAGAAAAGTAGCAGGTCAATATTGCTCCGCACTTCTAAAGCTGTCACACTGAACTGAACTACACAAAACAACACCTACTACTGAGACCGAGACGGGTGATGCCACGTGATGTGTATACAGGTGCGTGGCGGGTTTGGGGGAGGGAGGGCTACGATGCATGAGTCAGCTGGCTACGCGCCGTTATAGTCCGCTCACAAATTAAGTAGACCTAGTTAAAACTCTACAGCCGAACCGTTCATCGTTCCACATCTCCAAAACTCGCAATTCTTTTTTTCTGTTTCTTTCTTCTTTTTCTTTTTCTTAGAGGTGCCGGTACGGCGTACCGGTGCGTACCGTCAGAAAAAAAGCACTGGTTTTATGTATGTTTAAATGTGTCCATTCTTATTTTATATTTGTGTTTAGTAACGGCCAATTATTTTAGGATTTAATCCTAGATTTTATTGCTCTCATCTCTGTCTTAAAATTAATACAGTTGTGTAAACAACGTATGTATGTCGTTTAAAGTCAGTTTCAGGAGGTACAGATCAGCTTCCTGTTTTTGGCAAATTGTGATCGATAGAACGGAAACGGTTGCTATGGTATGGCCGTATGTGACGAATGAGATCAGAAAGATGGCCAATTAGGGTATGGAATTTGGACCCGCTCACTTGAACGAAAGAAATGAGGAATACCTCGTAGCACTTGGATAAAAGGGGATCACGAGGGTATTAAAAAGGATGCCATGCATACTGAGCCAGCGAGGTGAAGAAACAGGGCCAATAATTATTAAAATATTAAGGCGTATCAGACGTCTCATTTAAGTTTATCGTCCCGATGGAGGGGCGCAACCAGTGCATCATTACTAAAGCCCCTGTATATGCAAGCGTTGAAACGTAGGTGTTTTGGATCCACAAACCATGGAGTGCCTGATTTTTGCTGATCTTAAACTGTATACTACTTCAAGAAAAACAAATGAAATATATTTTTGTTAAATCACATTGTTCTTGATTTGTGGATCCAATGGCTCATCTCTTCGTACATATATGATCTCTAATCGTCGCACTGTAATTCTAAATTTCTTGATTTTTAAATCAATATATTGTTGTGGTCTTAATGCTTTTATTTTTATTTTATTTAAATTTACTATTGTTCTCAGGGTTTTATCAGAATTGGTTCTAAATCTTACCTTTCTATCCACAGCTTAAGGATGCACTTGTAATAACTTTATTTGTTCGACTCTTAATCTCTAGGTTACTGTTGAATTTAATTAGGACATACACAATAAAATTTATAATACTTTAAATTGAGGCAACAGTATTTCTTAAAAATATATCTACATTTGTCATATTTGATAACCTTTGTTTATATACTTGTAAACTAATTATTTGCATTCAATTCAATTTTATACTAGCTATACTGTATGTTTACATAAGTTAATCATTTAATTATTATTGTTTATTTGATTGAATTACTGTTTATTTTATTCAATTTATTAGACTTTAATATTTCTGTTGTTTATTTGAATTCAATTCCATATTCTTAAGGAGCAGCTAAATGCTTGTGATTACTGCTTTTCTTTTCAGATCTGATTTATTTCTAATCGAAGTTTTACACACTTACTTGGTACTGTCTTCTTTCTTCGAGTTCTATTTATCTTCGATGTATTCTAATCTAATTGATATCTGCATCAGCTATTCTCGTTGTAGCCAGCATCATCTTTTTGACAATATGTTTTATGCACTCACTTAGTCTCTCGATTTTACACCTATTTCACCTATATGGCACTCCTTATTAGTATGACATATAATTGTACATAACAGTATTGTATCAATTGATCTTGTGTCAATCGAAATAATAAATTTTATACCCCTATTTGTTCTTGTTATTTTTAAAATACCCCCAAAAAAACCTTGGTTATACCAATCGATAATACAGATTTATATTGTTAATCTTTATGATTTTTGTATTTGTCATAAATCATACCTTTTAGGTTAAAAGTTCTCAATTGTGTTTGTCTCCAATTATATGATGATATTAGCCCTTTTATACACCAAATATGCAAGAATTAAACTTTTATTTTATTTTTTATGATAGTATTTACTTCTTTCAGGTAAAGCCTGACTAACAGAATAACCTTGAATAAATTTGAATTACAATTTCAACCATAAATAGACTATTTATTAATGATCTGCTTATACAATTGTAAGAAAATATAAATTCTAATGATAAAATGAAGTTATTCAAACTAATATCCTTTTATGAACGTTATCATTAAGCTGCTTTATTATTATTTCATTTTAAACTACTTTGTCATTTTAAGACCATATCAATATGCAGCGTGTCTCAGAAAGAGACAATTTTTAACGAATTTACATAGATAATTATAACAATTGAAAAGTCTTTGCAAATTAAGTATGAAAAATTTCATCGGTTGTACGGCAGCTATTACTTTAGAAACCGTGAGAGAGCTTTTTCCAGAAAGATTAATTTCTCAAAGAAGAAACAGTAACTATACCCCAAGAAGTCCTGACTGGACTCCGCTGGAATTTTTTATGGGGTTATCTCAAGAGCAGTATACTGTATAATAATCCACTTGGAAATTTACTTATCTTAAGGACCGTATTCGAGAAGAAATCAACGGTGAAACTTTGTCAACGCATAATGGCAAACGAAGGGGTGCATTTGGAAGAGTGCATACGCCGTCAGGGGCAACATCTAACTGATGGAATTTTTCGTACTTAATTTGCAAAGATTCTTTTTTCAATTGTTATGGTTATCTATATAAATAAATTAATAATAAAGAAGTTACGGCGTTTTTAAAAGTGAATTTCTTTCTGAGACACCCTGTATTAATTAACTATCGGAAACAAGTTTGTTTATGACAAGAAAAAATAATAAATATGACAGGCATACATATAAAAAGTTAGGTACATACATAGACTTCATTTTATTCCCAGTAGGGGAAAAAAGTAATTTGGGCTGTTTCAATAGTTTACTACCAGGATAAGATGAAATAAAATACAATTACCTAGACAAGTTAACGTTATTTTGTATCTAACATGTTAATAAAACGTAAAATTGACAAACATCTAAAATAAAACTGAGTTTCTTGTGTGCAATAACAAAGTGTCTATAAACAAATGTGTTCTGTGCAAAAGAAGTTACAGGGAATAATTCTCTGACTTTATTTTAGTTGCTAAGACTGAGTATTATCGCATAGAATTGTTACAGAAATGAGGATTTTTGTAAATTTTTCATTTAAAGTAGTTCTGCATTATAGTCGGTTCGGTCGACCCGACTTTTAAGTAAGTGTAAGGATTAACAGTTGAAATAGTGAACATTCTTTGTGCGACGGATTCAGGTCCGTACTTGGCCGTAAACAAAAGTCTTCCTTGGGGTGAATAAGTCGATGTAAAATGAGCTGAATTTTTTGTACGGCCGCAATTGCTTAGTTTGAATTTTGCAAAGTCGACCGAACCGACTATACATGAAAATAAACCCTTAGTATATAAATATATCAATACTGAATAATAAATTTATAGATTTCTTTATTTTAAATTCAAAAATGTATATTGCTAAGTAGTTGTTTTACATTAAATAAAGTAAGATCAATATACGAAAAGCATAAAAATTGACACTAATAAGGACTAATGAAATGTAATTAATAGGTTGGTTAGATAAAATGTAGCGTTATGTAAACCTTACTATTCCTGACCTAACGCCTAATTAAATGTTTTGAAACAAAGTTTGTAGATTTGAAATTTCCAAGAAATAAATAGCAATTAATAATAAATTAAAATTAGAAGCTACCAAAAGTATTTTCCACAAATGGCTTACTTTAATTCTACTTTTAATTGTGCCTGGTTAATATAATAAGGTTATCGCAAAATGCTTGTCTCTTAGTGAAATACTGTAAACATTGCATTTGCATATATAGTGGTAACGCCATTATTAAATAAATAGGTATAAAATATGTTCGTAGAACATTATAATGTATTTACCATTTAATAAACGCAGTCGAAGGACATTTTAATATTCCTATGCAATCGTCCCACATAAATGGTAAAAATTAACTACTTTCCAACGCATTTGTTAAATTTAGTGTTTCGAAATGTTTGCCAGCTTAGCTGCACGAAGCCAGCGAAATGGCAATTAAACATTGCTTGGAATTCAATACTATTTTTACACTTTTCCTTGCGATTGCTTAAATAGTTTATCTTAATCGGCAATTTCGCAGTAAATTCTACGATAAAACGAATATAATTACATTTAGCATTTTAAAATCAAGAATGATTAGGAGTTACTACCACTATGTTCTTATCTAGCAATAAATATCAGTTACAACAACCAAGTTGAAAGTTGAAACCGCTATGTTAAGAAATTTAAATGTATAGGGACCATTACTTAATTGTACTTATATAAACAAATTTTAAATTGTACATAATGTGACAGTGTTAAAGTCAAGGCGGTTTATGTATAAGAACTTTTAACTATGATTGATCGTGCAATACTTGAAAAAGTTTATAAAATTAGATAAAAATAAATTAAATTAATTACAATTCAATATAAGTTTCCAAAATGAATATTGAATTTAAATTAAATTAATTAATATTCTTAAATTAAATTAAAAATAATAATAATAAGCGATATACTTGCTAAAAATTAAAGTAAAAATCAGCTTACTATTTTTAAATAGGCATCCGCGCTTTCCATGGCCCCCTTGTCGCTCCACTTGCTCAAATAGCCATGAATGATTAATTTGACCTCTTGGTTCGGGTCGAAGTGCGATTGGTTGAGAGATAGCCCGTTGTCTTCATATCGCAACATTTCTGGATGTGAGAATTTAACCTCCCTTCTGAACAGAAAGAATTTGGTATCGATAACTTCCGGGCTTTCCGGTAGCCGGACCAAAGGTGATCTTTTATGCGGAATTTCGAAACATCCAACAGTATCTGAAATGCATAATGCCAACTTGAACAAAGCCTGTTACAAAGAAATAGTACATGCGAGAAAGTTGTCGTGTTCTCCTTAATTGGCAAATATTTTTCGTGTAGGAAGTGATGTTACCGCAATTGATAATGATGCAGGAAGTAAAAATGGGGTTGTGTAATTGTATCCATGAGTAGTTATGTTTTGATAAAAGGTTGTTGTCCTGTGAATTTCAATAATTTCGTGCGCTTGTCAAATGATTCATGAACATATTATCATGCAGAATGTATATACAATATTTAAGAGAACTGAAGGGAAATTATGAACTTGTTCCGTAGGTAAGCAATTTTAATCATACGTTTTTGATATAGTACTTTTTTATATCTAAAATGTCTTTTCCTGTGGTTCCAAGTGATAAATATCTATACTTCTAATTATTGTTAGCCTATTTTTTCAGTCAATAATAAACTGTTGATTGAGATATACAGTAACCGCCAAAAAGTTGGCATCACATGAGAAAGTTTTTATTAATTTATATTTATTGTTATGGTCTTTAATATAGGAGTTTAAAATCAGATCAATAAGGTTAAAAGAATACAGTATTAAAAATTACAAAGATGAATTTAAGAATGAAAAGGATATCAAAATTATTAAAATCTATTTGATAAAGAAAGGAAATAGAATTTAAAATTCAATTGAATGAAGCTACATAAGAAACAGTAGGATTTTAACATGATTTCATTATTATCTGAGATGAAGTGGGGAATTAATGGCAAATACTTATTCGAGAAATACCATTCAACATAGTGGGTGTTAGATAAATAAAATAAAGTTTTATAGTGTGTTGGACTATGAAATATATGCTAAACTAAATCACTAAAGAGATATTTTTAATTATCAGTATGTAAAAATATTTTGATACAAAATCATGTAATACAATTTTGAAGCGGTTAAAATTATGAAAAAAACCTTTTATACAAGTTTAAAAACTATTTGGTTTATAAAAGGGTTGTAAATTGAAAAAAAATTACGTGGTGAAAATAAAAGTAAAATGTTAAAAGATTAAAAGATGGGAAGAAGACGAGGATTAAAATAAATGGATCTGGTGAGAATGCCTAAGTAATACAGTTATAATCTACAAAAACAAATTTCTGCTAACAGTACTACTGGAGGAAGTTAGGTGCGTTGTCTTTGTGGATCCAGGTGTTTTTGACGGAGTTCGGACTGGGATTTGTTTGAACGTTGAGAGATCTTTGTGAGATTGCTGGACGCGTTTGGCTTGGTAAAGCAGAGGATCGAGTCAATGAACGGGTGACAGAATAGAGGTATTTAAATAAATAACTGAAAGAAAAAGATAGAAACAGTGAAGTGAGGTAATTTTAAGGAGGGAAGTACTTACTATATGATATTTGTGAAACAATTTTTTGGCTCCGCTTAATTGTTTCGCCAGTTACCAATTTATTTTCGGGCCAGCCTGTATATTCCCACTTGAATTATTATTCGCTGTATTTCAAACGATATCAAATCTTGCTTTGCGCGAGCTCTCTGATTTTGGTTTTCCCAAAATAATTCGTTATCATTATGCGCCAGCCGCAGCGGTCTTTTTCCGTCCGCGATTTCATTTACCTTTCGCTTTCGGTTGAAGTAACTCGCTTCTACGAAGGCATTCCCGCGTGCTACTGCACCAATTTTTAATTGACTTCGTTTGTGAGCTGATGACTAAAATCAGGTATGTTTACGCTCCTTGGTTTGATATTCAAGTTTAGTAATTTCCCGTTTTTTTTATTAGCTCTTTGACGTTATTCTTTGACGTAATTTGTCAACGTCACTTTTAAACGCCATTCTTTGATGCCGTTTTTTTGACGACTCCTTATTTGGGTTTCCTAATTAACACCCTAATCAATAAATTGGACTAGCAACTCCTTTCTGGAATGTCACCTTGAGCTGGCTAAGTGGTACACGTAGCGTCCGTTCCCTTATCAACTTTGGCCACGAGGTTTGTGCTGCTGAAGGCTGTTACGTTAAGATTATCCTGGACCAATTATTCATCGCCTACATGCGACTTTTTTGTCACAACCAGGTTAGTCTCATTACAACTTTTGATGATAACTTCGCCTGCCCATGAATTGTTGGCGGAATCGATATCAACGACGCTTCATCACCGTTAACCGATTTACCAGTTACAAATTTAATTTACGCTTTATAAATTGAAAACTTAATGTATTAATTGTTCCGATTTACAATTTACAAATTTAAAACTACGCTTTATAAATTTAAAACGTAGTGTATTAACTATTCATAAATCTATGTTTTATAAATTTAAAACATAATGTATTAATTGTACCCTAATTTACAATTCACAAATTTAAAGTTTTGCTTAATGAATACGTATTAAGAATTTTGCAAAAAGTGCCCTCACGCCATTTTGCTATCAAGACCGAGATAACGGTTAAAACATATGACAGTGGTAAGCTTACTCCTTCATTGAATTGCAATCATATTCAATCGAAGAGCCCAAAAGAGGTTCACATATTTTTTGTGCGTGCTGCATTTTCAGCATTAGTTATATACTGTATTTAAACTTTGCAATAAACAATTTACCGACGTAATACAGATGTTGCAACCAATTATGACCTGTTGATTAAATAAACTTAATTGTTTGCTACTATTTTATTTACTTCTTGAAATCTGTGATTTCTGGCGCCCTGTGTTTTTTTTTATTATTAAAAGAGCTTGTAGTATAGCTGATGATAGAAATCTGCGACCCAAGGCCACCGAGATTAAGCTATCTAGGTCATTACGGTGAGTACAAACATTACAGAGCTACCGTGGTGTATAAATGATAAGGGTGTTGATCTGCGATTACACTACCATTGATTATTATTAGTGATCGATCGCAGGTTGGCTTCTTTATTGTTTTATTTGTTGAGTGACAAGTAAACGTAACGGGAAAATATTTCTAATTGATTTTGCACTTGCATAATTCAAAGTAACAGGTGACAGACGTTTAAGTTGTCATGAAATAAGAGAATACAATTTCAGGAATAGAAGCAGTCTAGATTATGAGCGAATCCTACCTGTGTTTCAGTAAGAGTAAAATGTTTCTACCGGAGTTAGCAATTTAATAATCTTGATAATCCATAATATAAGAGGGCAAATCAGTTAATTAAATTTCCATTTGATTGAAAATAAAATAAAGTATAGTAAAAGTCAATTATAACATTAAATAGGCGTTACAACGTGGAATCACTACATTATATATACCGCGTGATTTTTACTTATTTAGAAAATTGCGTTTTCGAAATAGTCAAAATCCAAAAAGTTGAATTTTTCGGAAATTAAGTGAGATTTGAATGAGATTCTTAGCGTGTGTCAGTTTTAGCTAACTGAACCATCTCAAGGTCAGAAAACACCTATTTATCTTTAACTTTAGCAAAAATTTAATTTTTATTTTTAAAACTATTTTTTTAAATTTCACATACCAAGACTTAATTTTAAAATTCATTTTTTAGATGAAGACTTTAAAATTTTATAATTGGAAAAAATAATACAAAATGTTAATTACTCCTTTAGATGTTTTATTATTTACCGAAAAGTAATATCTGTGCACAATTTTTACATTTTTTAATGGTAATTAATATCTACTTAAATGACTGCTAAGAACTCTAATCTAGCCCTGTTAATGAATTACTGTCACAAACATCCTGTAAATGTTCTTTTACAGTCGTCGAAATGAGGAGATTTTTTAGAACATGTAAACTGGATAAAGACAAATCTCCTGGAATGACCTTGCGGACCTAAATTTGGACGGCTCTATTCTGTTTGCGTTTGAAAAAAAAATTGTTAGGTACTGAAAATTGATGAATTTTATGCGGACGTCGCATTTACCGTCTCCGGCAAATTCCCCAAATGCAATTGCTCGAAATCAATTGCTCGAAAGTCAAATTGCTCGAATGTAACTTTTCTCGAAATGCAAGTTCCTCGAACCACAATTTCTCGAAAACGCTTTGCTCGAATTTATGTGGTATTAAATAATGCGCCAATACTAAAATCTTCAAAATCTTTTATAGTAAGTGGTCAAAGACAGTATTATGTTCTTGTAGCAGGAAAGTGATTATCATTGGAATGTAATTACGGGTATTCATAATCAGGATAGTGGGTTTGTCGTTATTACAAATAATGTTAAATAGGTTTTTCTTGGGACACTAAAGTGATTATTATCGGAATGTAATACATACCTATACCTATTTTTTATTAATAAAGATTATAATTTGTAATTTGTGTTTTTTTATATTTGATATTAACTGATTCTACTTAAGGCTATTTCAAATTTTTTTCTAGCAACAGATAATTGAGAAATTGCTGTTCGAGAAACTTGCAATTCGAGCAAAGCCACATTCGAGCAATTGACTTTCGAACAACTGATTTCGAGCAATTCGTTTTCGAGAAATTCCATTCGAGCAATTTACCTAGAACCGCATTTACAAGCTTGAAGATTTCTCACTACTGGAAAGCTTATTACAGATTCAGATGATGTCAAATTATTCTCGAAATTATTTTGAACAAACACTACAGAAGTTGTTTAAACAAAGCGTACCGGGAAAACAAATCATTCATTTCAGCATCCAATAGTCCAGTCGTTGAAGGTAAAAATATGCTGTTACCTCAGAATTCTTTGAACCTTGACCGATTGACGTGAAATTTGGTGAGTGGTTAGGGGATGGCTCAAGGAACAAAATTGACATAGCGCCGATGTGCGCTTTTACCCTGAGAGTGGATGCCACCCCTTCTCGGGGGTGAAAATTGTTCACTCAAAATAACCGCGGAAATGGATAGAGGGACAAATTCTAAGTAAAAAATGTTCTAAATAGTTTTTTCGATAGATCGATATTTTTCGAGCTATTCGCGATTGAAAACTTAGATTTTTCGTGATAAAAATGCATGTTTTTGGACGGTTTTTCGCGAGTAAGTCGAAAACTTCGCGTTCTATCAAATACGTTTTAATAACCAAAACTGAATCTTAGAAAACAGCAAAAAGATTGGTTGTTCTATGAATGCTCGAGGTCCAAAATAAAAGAAGTTATGGCTCGTTGAAAAAATTTTGTTTTTTGCAACAACTTTGTTCGAAGTAATCAACGTTAATTAACGAAAAACCGATGCATTTTTCGGGAAAAACTTATAGACCATTTTTTGTAGTGATTGAAAAGACCTTTAAAATGAGCACTGCTAAAAGTTGATTGCATTATAACTAAGCGAGTTACGATGCAAAAACGGTGGGCCACTCGAATTTTTGAAAAAAAATGAGCGCTAAAACCCCAGCCATTCGACCAGAATTGATATTGACCATTATCCCTTTACAAATTACTTTATTTTAGTATTACTCATGTAATCCAAAAATTTTTCGACATGCTCAGACTTTGCATATTCAAAAAGTAAAGGGTTGAAGGGCTCGGGAGGGGTGGTGCGCGCACTAAAATGCAAACTTCTAACATTTATATCTCCGTTATTTTTTTTCCTACAGAAATAAAAAAAAACTAAAATGTTCGTTAAAAAATCCAAATTTTTGAACTATATTAATTTTTATGTTTTTTTCTTTAGTTTTAGGTATTTTCAAAATAAGGTTTTTTTTAAGAAATTTGAAAAACACGTTTTCCATTTTCATCATATTTTTTTCGAAAAGTACGCATTCTAACCCGCCCAAACTTTTGCACTACATAAGTAATACTAAAATAAAGTAATTTGTAAAGGGATAATGGTCAATATCAATTCTAGTGGAATGGCTGGGGTTTTATCGCTCATTTTTTTTTCAAAAATTTGAGTAGCCCACCGTTTTTGCATCGCAACTCGCTTACTTATAATGCAATCGACTTTTAACAGTGCTTATTTTAAAGGTCTTTTCAATCAGTACAAAAAATGTTCTATAAGTTTTTCCCGAAAAATGCATCGGTTTTTCGTTAATTAACGTTGAGTACTTCAAACCAAGTTGTTGCAAAAAAAAAATCTTCTTCAACGAGCCATAACTTCTTTTATTTTGGACCTAGAGCATTCATAAAAAACCAATCTCTTTCCTGTTTTCTAAGATTCATTTTTAGTTATTACAACTTATTTGATAGAAGGCGAAGTTTTCGACTTATTCGCGAAAAACCGTCCAAAAACATACATTTTTATAACGAAAAATCTAAGTTTTCAATCGCGAATAGCTCGAAAAATATCGATCTATCGTAAAAACTATGTAGAACATTTTTTACTTAGAATTTGTCCCTCTATCCATTTCCGTGGTTATTTTGAGTGAACACATTTTCACCCCTGAGAAGAGGTGGCATCCACTCTGGAGGTAAAAGCGCACCTCGGCGCTATGTCACTTTTGCTCTTTGAGCCATCCCCTAACCACTCACCAAATTTCACGTCAATCGGTCAAGATTCAAAGAATTCGGAGTGGAAAACCTTCAACGACTGGACTACAAGTATTTTGAAAACTATTGTACATATATACATTCTTTCAGCGTATGAAATGTGTAACAAAATGAAGACATTTTTAGTGAAAGAATTACTTGTATTACTTTGTTGTTGTAAAAAATATGATTTATATTTCGCTGCGTGCTTTGAGTTATACGTGTGTCATGTCTTTTTTTCCCAAAACTCCCCCACCCTCCTCTGTGGTTCTCCCTTAGTACCCCTTCGAACTTCGCATTCATCGACTTTAGAAAATTGTTCTATATCTCGGGAACCAATAGTCGTAGCGATGTAATTTTTTTGGCTTTATTTTAAAAGAGCATCCTATTTTAGTTTCAGTTTGCTTAGGTTTATATAAATATATTAATAACATTAATAAAATCGAGAAACATTTACTTTGATTTAAAATTCAAAGTGTGGTTTTATCATTGTAGCTTGTTTAAAAATGGCAAAATAAGTTACAATACCATAGAGTCTTAATTATTAACGGCATATACAGTCAAAATCTACAAAAATAGTGTCATTTTCTTCTAGAAAGATAGGTGAGCTGTAACATGACAATCCATCGCAGTGCTCACACATTGCGGAGCAATTCCAGCTTGCTTTTTTGCATCCACAATATTTTCCACATTCGGACTTACAGTTGTAGAATACGAGGCGTAGAAGTTCATGTGAGCAAAAAGCATTGAACTAGCAATGCGTCCCAATGATTTTTTCTTTTATTTATTCTCTTTTACGTATGCTACCTTCCACCGTCATTCAGTTTGCTAAAAGTTTATTTCTTAGCGGTGTTTGAATATGCATATAAACTCTCAGACGATGTTGATCAGAAGGGTATGATGTGTATGTGTATTTCTTTGACGTGGGAGTTCCGTAAATTTTTTACCTTTATGCTAACTTAGGTTAGGATTGTAAAACGGAGATAAAGAGTTTCCTTGAATGGCTTTGAGTATTTCCAACCCAGAAAACTCAAAGCCATTGAATTCATAAGATCGTCACCTGAAGCTGAGAACCAAGCGTACATTTTTATTCAAGCAGGAATTCCTTCAGAAGAATTGTTTACCAGTGAAGAAAATTTAATCTTTCTTGTATGAGGTGAGTAAATACTCAAATTTCAACGAAGCTTGCTACTTCCGCTTTACAACCCTAACAACAGGCCAGCATTAAGATCAAATTATGCCTTGGCAAAACTTCCTCACACACCAAGCGCGTCTCATTATCATCGTTTAAAAATTTATTTGCAAGTACAAACGTCGCTGTCGCCAGTAAATAAAGTTCTAGCAACTGAATGAAGATGGAAGGTAAAATACTTAGATGACGACGTACAAAAGAAAAATACGACTAATATCCTACAGCTCTAAGTCGAGATGTGGGTGCAAAAAAGCGGGCTTGAATTGCTCCGTAATGTGTCAGCACTGCATTGTATTGTCATGTCACCACTCACCTGTCGCTCTAGAAAAAATACTCTCTTTTTGGCAAGTGATCGTATTTGTTCTAGATTTTGGCTGTGTATATTGTAAATAATTGAAATTGTATGGTATTCTAACTTATTTGGTCATTTTTTAAATTTTAAAGTTAAAATACCCTTTTTTGTTCCATTAAAAGCATGAAAAATCTGTGAACATTAGTGCAAACTTGAATAATAGTATATTATATCATGAGGGACAAAAGTGCACCATTTAATCCCGCGAGTGGAGTTTGTTGCCTCGAGGGCGAAGCCCGAGGGCAATAACAACTCAAGGGATTTAGGCACTTTAGTCCCGAGGTATATACGCTATTTTTTGCACTTTTGGGAACATTATCATCAAACATTTCCAAAATTTGGAATATGTCAATTTGGAAACTGACAATTATAATTGATTACAAACTGAATTGCAGGAGGTTCTGGATAGCCTGAATCAGTTGGCAGTACTGAAGTGTATTGTCAGTATATGTCAAATTCGAGATTTGCAGTTTAAGTTTTACGTCAGTGTGTGTCAGATGACAAACAAAACCTAACCTACTAACCTCGTGTGTACATAAATTTACCATAGTTACGGTATCATTTTTACTTTAGTCCCTAGGGATTAAATGAGTTACTTTAGTCCCTAGGGATTAAATGATCTACTTTAGTCCCTGTTTACGGGGACTAAAGTATCAACTTTAGTCCCGGAAGTGCAAAAACATATTTTTCTGGCATATTCGTTTAGGGTAAAGCCAAAACAATAGATATATCGCTAGGACCATTAATGGCCGAGATATAAAGCAGTTTTCTGAAGTCGGCGAATGTGAAGTTCTAAAAGGCACTGAGAGGCGCAGAGTTTTGGGTTAAAATGTATTTCTTGTAGTGGTCTAACAAATGACCAAAATTCAGCATTTTCCTAACGGTTCCCAACTTCACCCCTTTATTTCGTGGACTCCCTGGTACAAATCAGTGCTCGGCCAGGCGCGACAGGCGTATAACTCAAAACACGCAGCTGAAGATAGATCATAGTTTTTACAACAATAAATCAATACAGGATATTCTTTTACTAAACATGTCGTAATTTTTTTCTACACGCTTCTTACGTTAGAAGTATGCATTTATGTGCAGTAGTTTTCAAAATTCCACGATGTTGCAATTTATACCGCGCTTTCCAGTTATGCTTTGCTTAAAAAATTTCACTTTCATTTGTAAAAAATAATTTGGCGATGAATTTGACAGCATCTGAATTTAGAAAGAATGAGCTTCCCATTAGTTGAAATATCATTGAGAAATATTCAAAAATACATTTGTAAATACGATGTACACATTTTTTTCTGATTTTTTGCAATCCCAAATAGAATGGAGTTACATAGTTACATCCGTAAGATCATTTCATACAGCGTAAATTTGTTTAAACTATATATTCTAGTGCACACTCTATGATCGAATTTATTTATTTATTTATTTATTTAATTCGCACTCAGCCAACAGCCGTTAGGCCAATTATAGGCGTCGCTGTGCAGTTATGAGGACTTCCAACTCCACTAACGACTGTCATGATGTTGTATGACCGCCGGGACCAACTTTTTTCCGTGATAGCCGTACCACGAGGCGCCGAGAGATGCAGCCGTGGAACTCCCATCCAAGTTCTGGCCAGAGACAGCGTTGCTTAACTCTGCTGATCGAACGTGGACGCTTGTTCAAGCTACACCACTCGGGACCCAAATGACTAAAACGTACCAATAGATATAAGGATAAGATCAATAACGCAATTGACAAAATGGTGTCATCAAAGATGTCACTGAGTAATGATGTTGTCCAACAAAGATATCTATCTCGATAAGATTGCCTTTAAACATGTCGTGCTGCAAACATTGGTAATTTTTATTAGCGACATTAATAATATATTTTGTTTTTGCTTGGAAACTTTTGGAGGTATTATAATTACAATGCCCTCTTTGATGAGCAATGCGAAGGAGACTCATTAATAATTGGAAATAGTTTGACAATTAAAGTCAGAAAATGAAAGTAAATGAAGAAATTCCGTTAGAAAAATGTGATGTCATTTTCGTTACAGTATAGTTTGGACAAAGCAGGCAGAGTTAAAACATATGTTAAGTGGTTGAATGCAGGGGCTTTCAAGGCCGTTGTCCATAATGGTAGATTCTTCCGAGTTATTCCGTGGTCGTCGACTTAAACTTGACGTTGCGCTGCTCATGCTGCCAGCTTCTTCAGAAGTTTTCTAAAGATTGATTTTGGTGCCTTCTGCTCTTGGTTATATACCGAGGAGTCGTTACGGTTGGCTACTCATGTAAATCTTGTATGTTATTAGGACTTGTCGTTTTTCCGCTTGGTTGCTCACGTGAAACTTGTTTATGGATGGATTGGTTTTGCAGAGCTACCTTCCATTTCTTACTAAGGCGGTAACCGTCTCCTCCATTAAAATCGTTCGTGTTTTAACAATTTTTAGGGATTCCCGAATAACACGACGGAAGTATTCTTTAATTCTGTCGTCATTTATTCTGTGGTCGCCTGGTCCTAACAAGTGTTCTGCGATGGCTGATTTTTATGTGTTTTCATGTCGTATGTGGCTCTGGTGTTCTTTTGTTCTACATTGGATGCTTCTTCCCGTTTCTCCGATGTAAGATTTGCCACAAGTACAGTGGAACTGGTAAACGCCTTCTGTATGTAGCCTGGGCAAATAGTCTTTCTTGGAAGGGATCAATTGTACGACCTTTCTCCACTATGCTACTATAACCATAGTGAACCCCGATGCTTTTCTTCTCTAAGACCTTTCTTATTCTGTCGGTTACTTTGGTGATAAAGAGAAGGCAAGCGTAATTCATATGTTTAGGTTTAGGTTATTTCGGTTTTATGGTGTATTGAATGGCTTCCCTGATGTCTCGCCGACAGTAACTATTCTTGCATAAAGCTGATTCCACATGTCTTAGTTCTTGTGGTTTACTGTCCTCGTTACAAAACGTAGAAAAAAATGTAGATACTAAGTTGTACAAGAACAATTGCTTTAGAGGAAGGTTCGAGCAATGCTACTTCTGTATCCTTCAAGCACGAAGCACTACCAAATAAAGGCGTTGTACTGATTCAAGTATTTTACATGTAGTGAAAAAGTTATTCTGTTTACTGGTGAGACGGAATTTAATATAAGTGGAACTGTCATACCATGCATGTTTGGACCGACGAGAATCCACATCACACTGTGCCGTTAAGATACCAACATGAATTTTCTGTTAATGCTATCTTTTTTACTACTAATTTACATAATCTACACGATCCCCAGTGCCATTAGAGGATGTTACACTAAACTTAAAAGCTCGTATATAGTTTATGATGATGGTGCTTCTCCACAGTTTGATCGTCTTGCAAGACGGTTTTGAATACAACATATTCTGATTGATGGATTGGTCGTACCGGTCCACAGTCATGACTCGCCCGACTGAAATCCGCTCGATTTTCATTTATGAAGCCATTAAAAAAAATAGTTTAATCCTTTCTGGTTGAAAATGAAGAGCAACTTCTACAAAGAATAGAAGGTGGATGTCGAACAATACGGAATACTCCAGGAATGTTCGAGCGGGTAAGGCAGTCCATGATATGGAGCATCCAGAATTGTATTGCTGCAAGCGGTAGGCACTTTGAGCATATCATTTAATTTCTTTTTCTCTTCCCATTTTTATAAATTGTTTAGTTAAATAAATATTAATGCGTTTTACTCCATTTGTTATTTTAGTCTTATCTTGACAAGACCTTTTTTGTTTGTTTTAAGGAGAAGAACATAACCACGTATAGCCAGCCTAACCCTTTTGAAATATTTGGCTGTAGAATATTAAATTAAGAGCTCATCCAGCAATGTGTAATAAGTCAATAATATGGCACTTAGATACAAGGGTTACGTACGCCAGCTGCACCAATATACATAACTTCTAAAGATATAATAGGCAAATACACAAATAGAATAATAACTATGTTAAGTGAAAGCACTACAAATATATTAAAGTTTAATAGTGAATGACATTGCTAAAGCAAGTTATACTGCAATAAATCCTTTAGGGAAACCCATCGAAGGTGATGTGGCAATAACATAACGAAAGACATTGTAACGAGAACCAAGTTCAAAATTATTGTAGAAGGTGAAAACCAAGAAATCCTGAAGGGACCTTATTAAAGCCACTGCCAAATCTACACAGCAATTAATTTCAATATAATGACTCAATCTAAACTGTAAGGGGAATCTAAAGGATTTAGCCTGAGCCGTGGTAGCACTCCGCTCCAAAATTTGCAAGTTAACTGTTAATAGAGCAAAACCTAAACTTCCTGGGTGAGACTGCTCACTGAATATAATCTTAGCTCTTGGCGATAGCAACCAGCCCAACGCCGGGATCTGCGTCAATTCCATTTATGTCTGTTTGTCTGTCTGTCTGTCTGCCTGTCTGTTTGTCGGTCTATCTGTATGTCTGTCTGTCTGTTGTCAGTATAACTCAAAAACTATTTGTTGGAGGAAGATGATATTTTGCATGCGGATTATATGTTTACCTGGTATAAAACCGAATACGAATATGCTTTCGAACAAATATATACAGGGTGAGTACCATAAAAAAATAAAATTCTTCGTAGTTTTTGCTTTAACTTAAGAACTATTACTTAAATGAAAGTAATATTTTGCACATAGCTCAGGTTTTTATTTTTAAAGAAAAATGACCTATTATGGACTCAACATACACAAGCTGAGCATCGTAAAAAATGTTTGTCTATTTTCGTTTTAACTGAGAACTAGATAAAAGTAATAATTTGCACATAGGTCAGGCTTTACACTTGACGAAAATGGGACCCAACAGATACACGGTAAATGTAAAAAGAGTCAAAATGCTGCCGCAAATTGCACAGAGAGGTCCTCGATAGGCGCGTGCAGGCGCTGTAGTTTGAATCCCACCATAGGTAATTTTTTTATTTGAAAATTAATGTAATTCGCATTACCAAGTGGTTTGTTTGATTTTTTTAAATTGTTTAGTGTTACAGAGTTTATTTGCGAAGGAAGTTCTGAGTAAAGCCCTTTATAGATTTATTACTATTATATTACTAATGTTATTCTTAAAATCACATTTAGTTGATTTTTAAGTGTTTAGTGTAACACGGTGGATAAAAATGTGCAGCGGTTGCTGAGTCGCACTTGCGAGGGAGGTTCCGTCTAAAGCTCTCTGCGGGTTTTTAAGAATGCTACAAGAATTAGCAATTGCTGTTAAAGCCTTTCCTAAAGAATAAAATATTCACCAACGTAATTGTTCATCCGAATTGGGCAGAAAAGTGGTTAATGTATTTTCGGAACTTTGGAAAAATTGTGGTCGTTACGTTGTGGAAATAGGAAATAGTTACGTAAATGAAGATTCGTACTTTTCATGGAAGGTGAAAGGTGGAAATAATTGTAGATGGAGAAGATGAGAGTGAAACTAATGAAAAATACTTTGAACAATTAGAAAAACTATGTGCAGGTGAACAATAGGTATAAATATTTCACATTAGTCTTTTGGTTTTCAAAACTTCGAGAATGTGGATTTTAGCCCAACATTTTATTGTTACTCGATATTATAATTCATATTTGTGAATCTAGTTAATGTTAATTTTAATATCTAATTACTTACTAATTTATTAAATGCCTGTAATATCTAATTTGCGTTTTATATTTTATATTATGCCATAGAAATGTTAAAATTGTAAAATTTACAACCAAAAATAACATTTTTAAAGCCGGTTCTGTAAATTTACCTGCACTGAGCTTATTCTAAAGGCTTATAAGGGATTGCAAATGTAAGCTTAAGAGACATTAACCATTTTACTTCATGTCCACTATAAACAGAAATAAATATTTTGTGTAAACTTTGCAGCATTTAATAATTGACCTTTAAGATTTTAAGACATTACGCTTTGCTTAATTCGAAATTTGAAAATTTGCTAGTTTAATTTTTGAAACAGCCTTGCGGCCTTTTAATAAAACGAGTGAGTTTTTCGTGAAGATTTCGCCACACAAATAGACAACATTTTGTGAGGGACAACATTCAACGTCATATCGAAGTTCACAAGAACTTAATTACATAACCTAATTATTAGCTTTTTAGCCCGCCATATAGGTCGCTTTATTCTAATTAAAATAGTTTCTGCATTTTTCAAATTAAACTGTAACTATGGAGGTTACCTTGCTGGCACATAGCAGTAACGTTTGTATCGTGTGTTTGAAAAAAAAACTCATTCGCAGCATGCCATAATCAAATTGAAGTTTGCCATAACTTGATACATACCCACTGAAGCAAATGAACTACCATAAGTCAGGGAGAACTAAATTACATCTTGATCTTGAACTATTTTGCTAAAAATATACAAAACACTTAATAAAAACAATTTTAATTGACCCTTATGATTAATACACTCGTTGTTGTGTAAATGCCATCTTATTTTCCTTCTTGCTAGATACAAGTAAACTAAATGCAGTGTAAACTTCTGCCTATCACAGTAACACATTTTTTCATAAAAAAAATGCAATCTGACATTCACCTACAGACTTAAGTTAAAACATGGCTAGATTTTTTTATCTTTATTTTCAAAGCTTGGACTAAATGAGTTTTTTTTTTGGAACATACGATATAAGAGGAACTAGTAATTAGTAAAATATGGCTAGTATTTTATTTTAAAACTTTATTTCACATATTGTCAATGTTCCTTACAGTTCGTTTAGCATACAAAAATATCTGATAATTAGATTTTTTGGTTAACAGTAAATACTCTCGTGATATACAATACAGGTTGTATTCAAATAAAGTGGCATAAATGATACGGGTGAATCCTTAAGTCAAAATAATGAGATTAAACCAAATATACCTTAAAAGAAAGTCGCACTTCTGATGACTTACAGCCCCTTAAATGTTAAGACGAAAAAACATATTCAAATTAATTAATCAAGAATGATTGACACAGAGTACTCATATTTGCCACAGGTGAGTATTATAGAGTAAAACGCCTCCTTAATAATTCAAAAATTGATGCAGTTAATTAATTCTGTATTTTTTGGCCACAATATTGTGTCTCACCCTGCAGTCCTAAAATTGTTAGAAATTATGATAGACCAATTTCATCTGTATTTTTTTGCTTCTTTCATTTTTTTATTGCAGCTTTCGTTTTCAAGATAAATGAGCATTTAACTTGTCTTCAAATATAAAAAATATTCAAAAAATTATGTTAACCATGAATTCCATGTTTGTTAGTACCGGTTTTGTTTTTAGAAAAGGTATTGAGTTGTCAAATTCTTAAATTTAAAAAAAAATTAATGACACAGGGTGAAATACAATATTGCAAGAACCACTAGCTTTTCTAATATTTCTGCAATATTGTGTCTTCCCCGATATCATATATTTTTTAGAATTTGACAACTAACTAGCTTCTATAAAAACAAAAACGCTAATAGCAAATATTGAAATCATGAATAACATAATTTTTCGAATATTTTCTGTATCTTTGCGGACGAGTTAAATTCTCGTTATTCTTGGAAATGAAAGCGTCAACCAAAATAAATAAAACGACGAACAAATCTGTAGATGAAATTGGTCTATCATAATTTCTAAAAATGTTAATGATACAGGATGGAACAGAATATTGCGGCAAAAAATGCACCAGTGATTAACTGCAACAGCGGCCCTTGTGTATCAATTTGGGAACCATTAAAGATACTCACGTATGGCATTCTTGATTAATAAATTAATTTCAAAATGTTTGTTTCGTCTTAACCTTCAAGGGGTTGTAAGTTACCAGGAGTGCGATTTTATACTAAGGTATATTTGGCTGAATCTTCTTATTTTGGGATTCACTCGTATTATTTATGCTACTTCATCGGAATACACCCTGTATATTTTTTAGATGCACCTTTATCTACTTTTACACATATTTGGAAACTACAAAAGTTATATTTAGAAAGATGACTGATTTTCAAAGTAACTGGACCAGACATTGTAATATTGCTGTTATAGCACATATTTTTTAATTGAAAAAGTGGACTTTGTACGTTTATATAATTGTTACATATTGCAACTCTTCCTTTCTGTATTATGATACTATCCCCTATCCCCTACTGTACATTCATACTTCTTGATATAAATTGTGAAATTGCAGAAGCAGACTTACATAATCCACGCATTGGAATTTTCTATTTTTGCTTCCAATTTCTGTGTTTACTACTTCTGTTTATAAAAAAAAATTAAAAGTCGAGGTTATCGAATTTATCTTTAAAAAATGTTATATATTTCCTGGAATGTAATTCTAAATAAATCATTGAAATAATAAAGAAGGAAATTGAGTTATATGGAAGTTGGAATTTTGTTATTAGTTTTGTTAAGTGTTACTTTCCATAGCATTCTTGATTTTTACTAATACTAATACTAATACTAATACTAATACTAATACATATACCGTAGAAAATAAAAAGCTTTTAATTCACTTTTATTTTGGCAAGATTTCAGTGTAAAATATTTAATAATCGTTAAACTGATTTATTCGGATTTAAAATTATTCATAGTGATAAAATGAACGAGTAGTTAGTAATTAACATGTTCAATTATTCTAGAAATTGTTGTTATGAATATTTACTTATTTGAGAAATCTTGAAGAACCCAACGTTTGAAGCTAGTTAACTACTATGAAATTATTTATATTTTTAGAAATTTGAAAACACTTAATCGCCCAATTAATAATACCAAATCTCATTTTCTTCACTTGAAACTGCATTAGCGATTATAACTGTAAAGCCAGTAAATTTCTTACGATTTAGCATGTATTTTATATGAAAACATATTTAAAAAGAGTGAATACTATATTATAATTAATTAGAACTCACCATAACATATTCGTTCCGTTCTTCTCTGCATTAATCTATGTTTCAGTTGTAAGGCAGGATGCATTTGCAACCTCCTAAGTCTCTTGGATATACCCATTTGGGCATTACAACTTATTATTGCACAAACCACAAATAACTTTAATAGAGCCATTTCAAAATTTTAGTTTGACCAGAGTCGGATGCACCGTAAACCACCAAATCAGCGAGCTTCTCTAGAAATATAACTCGTTGGAATATTTCTTGTGAATGAGCGCTTGTGCTATTTTTCCTACTCTGCACATCATTTAAAACTAGCACCTGTGTAGTTATGGTGGCGTAGGCAAAAGTGGTATCAATTCCACTGTACCACAAAAAATTTGCGTTCGACTTTCACTTTTAGGAAAATAATATTGAAGCCGAAGGAAATTCGTTGCTGTGCAATATGATACTGGTTTAGTCGATATTTACTTCTTTATTCACTTTAAATTTGTGCTTGCAACTTGGATGAATTAGTTTCATAACTAATGTTAATTGCCATTTTGCAACTTTTGTTATTATTAAAACTTATCTACCGCAACGTTCACGGTGGAATAAGCGAAATAAATTGATTTTGTGGATTTATAGAGCAGAGACAGGTGATTTTTGGTTAACGGAACGATTTAATGTGTTATTGTAATTAATGTTATTATTTGAAGTTATGCTAGAAATAATGTGAAAGCAATTTATAGACCTCCTCTAATCGCGCATGCTACCATAAGGAATAAAGTAATAAAATACAAAATATCAAGGTGAAAGGTAAATAAACGAACTAGAGAGTAAATATTAGGAGCTTTTAGAAAATAATAACATCAACACTAAAATATTAAATATGTTTTCGTTATTAGCTACTTTTCCTCTATAAAAGTGCCATATGGGATATGGCACTGTTAGAATTCACATTGACTTGATGCACATATTCTTTGTTAGGTATTCATAGCAAGACAGATGTTCGAAGATATAAAATCGCAAGAAACTGTTAAATTATAAAAAAACGCAAAAATATACAACTTGGTAATAATTATCAAGCCTCAAATTCAGTGCTAACGTATTAAATCAATTTTTCAGTAACTTTCTAGAACATTTTAGCGAATTATTAAAATTTTCAGAAAGCCTAGAGACAAGTTACAATTTGTAGTAAATGTTTAAGTAATGTGATCAAATTTATCATTTATTGTTTGCTATATTTAAATTAAATTCATTAAGTTTTCAGCAAGTTATCAGTCAGTACCAAAAAAAGTTTCAGCAAATTTGTAACAAATTTGTAGTCAACCTTTAGCATGTTCGCAGTACTTGGTAAATGTACAGAAAAGTTTTAGCGAGTTCGTAGAATATTCTATTAGAAATATTGAAATTAATTTTTGTATACGCATCTTCTAATTTAATTTATAAATTTAGTAAAGAATTTGGATCCTCTAATAATAAAATTCAAGTTTTACTTGTTATTTTTTTTATTTTATCTTTTATTTTCTTTTGTCTTTAATTTTTTATAATTCGAATGCAAGTGGTACTATTAATATAAATATTAATATTACGTACAATTACAAAAAAAGTATAGATACGGTGCAGTAAAAATGTTAAATCTGAAAGGAGAATATAACATAGAACAGCAATAATAAATACAGAATTGGAGATGATGATCAAAGAATCAGCAAAAAGGCAAAAAAACATATTGGTTAATTGTATACATCGCATTAACATGCTTAGTTTTGATCATTTTTTACCGAAATTGTTTAAACAAAGCATACCGAGAAAGCACGGTTTAAATTTCAGCATCGAGGTATTTTGAAAACTATTACACATAAATGCATACATTATTGTTGTGAAAAACACGATCTATTTTCTGATGCCTGTTTTGATTGATACTATTGTCGCGCCTCGCCGGTCCCTGATTTGCCCAAGAAATAAAGGGATAACGTCTGGAATAGTTAGGGGAAAGCTGAATTTTGGCTAGTTCTTAGACCACTACAAGAGATACATTTTCTCAAATCTCCCAGCCCCTCCACCTATGGTTCCCTTTCAAACTTAACATTCGAATACTTTATAAATCTGCTTTATATCTCGGTAACCAATGGTCGCGCAACAGTGTAAGTTGTTTGGGATTATCTTAAAAGAAGGCGATATAAAAATGTTTTTGTTTAATTTTGCGTTAATGTTCACAACCCTTCGAAAAGGGGGTTGGGCTGCGGGTAACTCCCCCTGGAGGCACAATTAGCCTCTCTCCCCGTAAAAAAAGTTGAGTTACGAAAGTTCTATTAGGAAAGCCGGACGGATGAACGATGACAGACCCAAGAAACGGAACAAGGACACGAGAGTATAGAACCAACAATAGAAACCTGGAATGTTCTAACTATTACAAGCCAGGAAAATGCAAAGAATAGTCGAAGTACTGGCAAAATATAAAATGGATATAACAACTCTACAAGAGACAAGAGGGAGCGGAAAAGGCATAATAGAGGAAGACAGATATTCTTTCATGTATAGTGAAGGAGAAACACAAGGCCAACAAGGAACAGGTTTTATAGTAAACAAAATTATAATAAGGTCAATAAAAAGCTTCCAGCCAATAAACAGTTGAATATGTAAATTACGACTAAAAGGTAGACTCCATAACATTACCATCATCAATCAATATGCCCTTATTGAAGATGACGAAGAAGAAGTTAAAGATCAATTCTATCGGGAACTACAAAGGGAATGTGACAAAACCCCAAAACATGATGCCTTAATACAGCTTGGGAACTTTAATGCAAAGATCGGAAAAGAGGAGCATAATAAAGGAATAGCGGGGAAACAGACGTTACATGAGCAAATAACGGACAAAGACTCTGCCATTTAACTACATTTAGCAACTTAATCATAAGCAGCACATTTTTCGAACGTAAGAAAGTACATAAAGGTACATGGAGAGTACGTACCAGGCACCAATCTGGCGAACCAAATAGACCACATTTTGGTCTCTAAAAGAAAAGCCACGTCTTTTAGAGACATAAGATCCTACAAGGGAGCTAACTGCGACTCCGATCACTACCTGGTGAAAGCTTTCTGAAAACAAAGAATCGCAAAGGTAAATAAAGGCATAAGAAGAGGAAATGGGACATTGAAAACTTAAAAGCACAAGGGAAAACAATGAACTACTCACAAAGCATAAAGATCCATTTAGAACAACAAGAGCCAATAGAAAACATAGAATAAGAATAGGAAAGGATAAAAAACGTAATCATAAAGTCTGCAGAGGAAGTTATAGAAGCAAAGAAAAATGAAAAGATAAATTAATGGTTCGACAGCGAGTGCAGAGAAGTAGTATCCCTGAAAAACGAAGCAAGGAAAAGATGCCTACAAAGGAATACAAGAAACAACCAAGCAGTATATGAAGCCAGGAGAAATGAAGCACGAAGACTACTGAAAAGCAAGAAAAGAAAACAAATAAATCGAAAAATAGAAGAAATAGAGGCACATCGAAGAAGAAACCATACAAGAAAATTTTACCAAGATATTAAAAC
The DNA here is from genome assembly GCA_940337035.1 of Agriotes lineatus. NCBI lineage: Eukaryota > Metazoa > Arthropoda > Insecta > Coleoptera > Elateridae > Agriotes > Agriotes lineatus. Next base: position 36,548,169 of record OW679198.1, read on the forward strand.
CAAATCTCATTCTTTCCACCCACGGATGATAACTTGTAAAGACAAAGAAAGCAATATACTATATGAAGAACAGTAAATTTTGAACAGATAGAAAGATCACTTTGAAGACTTCCTAAATGTGACTGACGAGGAAGAAATTCAGCAAGTAGACTACCTCACAGCGGAACCGTAAATAGAAGAACCAACAGTAGGAGAAATTGAGGAAGTAATTAGTAAAATAAAAAGCAATAAAGCCCCAGGTTGCGAGTTATAACGGGCGAACTAGTAAAATTAGGAGGAGAAGCACTATGGCAAAGGATACAAGAACTCATCAAGCGAATATGGCGTGAAGAACAAATGCCAAAAGAATGGAAATTAGGGCAAATTGTGCCTATTCACAAAAAAGGAAGCAAAAAGGAGTGCAACAATTACCGTGGTGTAACACTCTTAAACGTAGTCTATAAAATATTATACTGTATAAAAGACTGGAGACATATGGTGAAGAAATAATTGGCGAATACCAAAGCGGTTTTAAAAGAAATCAATATGAAAAGGCGACTGAATACAACATTGAAATGCACAATTTATTTATAGATTTTAGACAGGTCGTTGATAAGAAAAATAGAAAGAGAATTTATAATGGACTACGCGAACTAGGAATCTCACATAAGCTTATAAAATTAGTTGAAATGACGCTAAACGACTCCCCGGCCAAAGTAATCATACATGGAAACGAGACAAATGCCTTTAATATAAATGGCGGAGTAAGGCAAGGAGATGCGTGTCCGCCTTGCTGTTTAACCTAACATTAAAGAAAATAGTCAGAGCTATTGAAGTCTCAAAAAGCATATGTAGCAAAATGACACAAATAAATAGTTACGCAGACGACATCGTAATAGTAAGTAGAAGCAATAACGAGCTGAAAAGTGTGTTTCTAGTCCTGGAAAACCAAGCCAAGAAAATGCGTCTTGAGGTAAATGTCCAGAAGACAAAAATACACGATAGTGGCAAAGCGGACAAACATACAGTTACAAGATCTGGAAATAAGCGAATATAGTTTCGAACATGTCCGTGAATTTATATACTTAGGTTCGCAGGTGAATAGTAACAACGATGTGACACAAGAGATCCAGAGAAGAATTAAAGCAGGTATGAGGAGCTACTATGCTAATAAGAGTATAATGACTTCAAAGTGTCTAAACAAGAAGAGCAAACTAAGGATCTACCAAAGCATGATAAAGCCAGTCATCACATACGGTTGTGAAACATGACCAACCACTGAGAAAATAGAAGAACAGTTAAGAATGTGTGAAAGAAAAATATTGAGAAGAATATATGGGCCATCCAAAAACGAGGACGGAACATATAGAATCAAAATGAACCACCAACTGAATAGTATTATAGAAGGTAAAGACATAGTAAGGCAAAACAAGGCCCAAAGAATAGCATGGCTAGGACACATAAGACGAATGAATGAAGAAAGAAGAACGCGAGTAATAAAACAGTGGAAACTGGCAGGAAAAAGGCTAGCTGGACGACCAAAAAAGAGGTGGTATGACTGTGTCCTAAACGATCTAAGGATAATGGGGGTAAGAATCTGGTGGAGAGTGACAGAGGAAAGAAAGGAATGGAAGAAAATATTAGAACAGACCAAGACCCATCTAGGGTTGTAGTATCTAAAAAAGCTATTTGAATGTTAAAATTCAAAGTTTCGTTTTATCCGTAGCTTGCTTAAAAAACCAAACTAAATTACAATACCATACAGTTTTAATTATTTACATTATATACAGTCAAAACCTACAATACATACACAGTCACTCGCCAAAAAGGAGAGTCATTTTCTTCTAGAAAGACAGGGCAGTGGTGACATGACAATCCATTGCAGTGTTTGCACATTACGGCGCAATTCAAGCCCGCTCTTTGCATCCTCAATTACTTCCATATCCTATCTTACAGCTGCAGGATACTAAGCGTATTTTTCTCTTATATATCCTCATTTACGTATTCTATATTCCATATTCATTCAGAAGTTTATTTCCTGTCGACGAAATTTTTACATGCAAATAAATTCTCAAACGATGTTGAAGAGACGTGTTTGATGTGTGAGGAAATTTTACCAAGACAAAATTTGACCATGATACTGACCAGTTAGGGTTATCAAAAACGGAAGTAGCAAGCTTTGTTCCAATTTAAGTATTTACTCATCCCATACAAGAAAGAATAAAATTTTTCTCACTAAAAAAATTCTTGAGAAATTTCTGCTTGAATAAAATTGTTTGCTTGGCTCTCAGCTTCAGGTGACGATTTTATCAATTCAATGGTTTTGAGTTTTCTGGGTCGCAAAAACTGAAATCCAATGGACGAAACTCGCTACTTCCATTACAGAACACTATCCTAAGTCAGTGCTCTCGTAAAGTAGTGGATAAATTCGTTAAAAATTCAACGAATATATTTTTTTTAAAATGCTGGGACTCGTCGATTTTTATTTTTATTTGCTTATATTTTCAAATAAACTCTATAAATACAGGGTGACCTGTGTAGGAGGTAAAGCACCTCTATAATACGAGCATGCTTGTCAGCCATTTTGAATCATATCACAAAAGCGGCAAATTCAAAAAACTAGTTACTTTTCAGAAAATGAAAATAGATTAATGTGTATACATTTGATGCAAAGCATAAAAGGCAAAAAACACAGGAAAACGAAGACAGCTGGCAACTCAAACACGAGGTTAGAAGCTAGAACAGCGAGAATAGATAATATAATAACCCACAGCGACTGAAATGTTTGACATTGTAGGGTTATGTTTTGGTTGCATCATGTCCACCAACATGTAAACGCGAAAGTACTGTGATGCAGGATTTTATGCAACTTGTGCGACATGCGTCTGCTTGTATTATAAAGGGCTCTAGTAGGAGGTATGACGTCAACAATGCATTTTTTAAATGGAAACCCCGTTTCTTTATTACGGAATTCGAAAAAACACATTTTTTTACTTATGCTAAGCTAATTTTTGAGTATAGGTCACCTTACCAAACATTAAGAAACACAGTTTTAAATTTGCAAAATACTGTTTTTGAAGTTATCATTACAATCAAATTTATAGTTTAGTACTAAAATCTGCAAACAAGATATGTACAGCCATATATGTATAATTCGTTAAAAACCCTTAACCACACAAATATTTAACAATCGCTAAATACATATTTTGACAGCTAAGCAGTCATTTTCAATAATCTTGGAGAAAAACTAAACACGACAAAGTTGGTCGAAGATACTGCCGAAGATGTGATTGGGGGTTTTTAACGAATTGCGATCAGATTCAAACCACAGGCTCCAGTAGTGTTTTATATACTATGTATAAATGAATATTGTGTTCAAATAGCTTTCTTTCACTGGAGCAGCAACTCCTAGATTGACTACTGGATACAACCCACGAAATACGGTTTGAGCGACGGACGTGGCTTTAGTTGGTAAGGCGGTTGGTATATTTCGGTCTCTATACAGCATATGACCGCCCTTGTCTTGTGGATCTTCTTCCTTAATTTCTCTTGCTGTCATCATCTGACGGATTCTCTCATTTCATGACCTTCTTGGCATCCCCTTCTTTCCTCTGCTTGGAAGTTTCCTCTTTAATATTCTTAAATGCTATCGATTTTTATTCATACATAAGAGATTGCCAACTCATTTGAGACCTCTTTTCTCCACTCTGTTTACCACAGTTTCTGATTCTCCCATTCGGTCCCTAATTTCATCATTGGTGATATGTTCTCTTTTTGACGACTTGACATCCTGGCACTCCACAGATAAATACGTTTTGATTGCATTGATTTTCTATTTATTTGCTTAGCTTAGCTTTCACATTTTAAGTCCATAAAATAAACACCGACTCTACCAGCGATTTTCCGACATGTACCTTGGTTTTGACTATGATATGACTATCCCACCAAATCGAGTTTGAGCAACCTGTAATCAGCCTACTATTCTTTATTAAGTTATTTATTTCTTCTACACTTAGACCATTCATTGTTATTATAGCTCCCAGATATTTGATCCACCTGTTTTTGTTGTTCCTCGTTATTAATTAGCACTGTAAATTGTGCTTATGACTTAACTCCTATACATTCAGTTTTATTTACATTGATATTCACCCCCCATTATGTATATGCCTGATATAATCTTTATAAAATAAATTCCAGATCGTATGCGTCTTGTGCCGTTACGATCTGATCGTCAGGGAAATGAAGAGTAAATAAACGTTGATCGTTTATTGGTAGTTTATTGGCCCATGTCTTTGACACTAATTTCGAAGTCTTTTAGAGCACATTTTAGAAAGATTTTAAAGAGAAGTGTTGATACACTGCAGGATTATCGCAGGCCCTTCGATGTATGTATGTGTTCTGAAATATATCCGTTTGGCTTCACTCGCGCTATATTTTGACTATATACCTGTTTGATGACATCAATTAATTGAGAATCCACTTTCTATCCATTTAGGGCTTCCCAAAGCTTCTCTCTAGAAATTGAGTAGTATATGCCTTCGCAAATCTATAGGCTAGGTGGGTTTCCTTACCTTTATCTCGCCTTGCCTCAGTTAGTTGTTGAATTACAGATTGATCACACAAAATGTTTCCAACACAAATCTACTTTGTTTTTTTTTTTTAATTTTTATCTGCTCTCTTAACCATCAACACTTAGCCTTTTATAAATATTTCTATTTCTTCCATCTCCTCTTTTATAAATAGATATAATGTGTGAAACCTTCCACTGTTGTGGTATTTCGTTTTGTCTATTACAATTATTGTTTCGTTAATGTAGTCGAGCAATAGATCCGTATTTTGTTTTATCTATTACAATTATTGTTTCGTTAATGTAGTCCAGTAAATAATAAATCGTTATTTTGTTTTGTCTATTACGATTATTGTTTAGTTAATATAGTCCAGTAAGTAATAAATCGCTTTCACCCTTGATAAATTTTCCTCTTATTACTCCTGGTTCCCGGGATCTACCGTTTTTTACATTTCATTGATTTGTTTTACTTCACACTCACTTACTGTGAGGTTGCCATTTTTTGATAGTCTTCTCTTGATAAATACACTTTTTGTTTTTGTTTTAATGTTGGTGTTCATATTTTTTATTAATCTCCAAACTGCAGTTCATTTATATCCACCTATCAAGCTAGCTACTTCTAAGCATTTACTTTCCCATGTCAATTTTTCTTCTTCTCTGGCTTTGACCTTTACTTCTCTTCTTAGTTGTTTATAATTATTCCATTTCTCAGTTATCTGATTTGATATCCAGTTAAATAACATATGTATGCTTGCTTCTTCCGTTTGATCAGCATTTCTAGTTCTTTATTCCACCAACAATAGTTTCGTCTCTTTGTATCTTTCGTTGGCAGCTACATGGATATTGATTTGTTTTTTAGTTTTATCTTCTTTGTACTTTATATTGCTGTGCTTTAAGATGAATAGTTGCAGTATTTTTTAAATTTTACTAGGTAATGAGCCTTGCCACGGCTGGCGAACGTTTCAAAATCCCTAGGTAGGGTCGTTGTCGGAAAATTCATCGAAAACAATTCATCGAAACATAATACATCGAATAAAATTAATCGAAACGCAATGCATCGAATCAACAATTCATTGAAAGGCTAATTAATCCGAATGCAATTTATCGAAATGCAATTCATCGAATCAACAATTCATCGAAAGTAAAATTCATCGAAATTTCGTATTGTAGGAATTTCATCACGTTTTTTGAGGATAATTCTTTTAAATTTTGTTTAGTTGTATTATACCGAACATATTCACCCAAACTTCTATTAACACTTTACCAAATCTTAGGACTTGAAACATGTCGCTGGCGTGTTAAGAAGTTTTTTGTTTTTTTATATTTATAAGAGTCGGAAACAATTCTTATATTTCAAGCATGACCATTATTTTGCTTCTGTCGTGCTCTTCATTTACCTGTTGTATTGCTGCTCATTATTCTTATGAAAATAAACTCGCTGATCAACGAAATTTGATATAAACTTTGAATATATAAAAAATTACGAATACTTATCTAAAAGTAAACATATAGCACGCCTGGCGTAAAATGACTGTTGATTTAAGCAGGCTAGTGATATGGTGCAATTCCTAAGATGTATTCGGTATAATTAAACTCAAAACAAAAAGTTGATGAAATTTCTATAATGCGAAATTTCGATGAATTTTGCGTTCAAATAATTGTTGATTCAATGAATTGTATTTCGATTGTTCCTTCGATGAATTGTTGTTTCGATGAATTTTTATAGACCCAGGTGTGGTGACTATTCTTTGAAACTCAAAATGCATAAACATTTCCTCCTGCTATAATCTATAAATTATGCCCTTAATACATAAATAACTATTATTACCTCAGTACCAATGAGATGAGCGATGTTTGTTATCAAAGCGTTGGATTTTCTGCTTAAAATGCACGACATAACTGATAGTTCTAATTGATTTTATTTTACAGGTGACACAAAATTCAGTTAGTTTGCACCAAAACGATAATAGCCAGTCGCTATATTGTTAGTATGGTACAACGTCCTATTAGCAAATGTTCTAAATTTAAGATATGATGATTGGCTCAAAATTCCTGGAATTATGTTAACCAGAAAATATTCACAGCCCCTCCCCTGTTCATAACCTTGAGATGGCCTTTGCTGAACAAAATTTCAGGGCAGAGCCCCACAGAAACAAAATCCCAGTTACGTCACTGTGAATGCAAAAAGAAAGTGGATTCACTTTTTACTAACAAAATTACCTAACTTTTTATAAAAACAAAACCGTGTTAATGGTAACACATTAATAAATGATGTATACACTTGCGCGAATATTTTTTAACAGCCAACATAATTGATCTTAACAGTCACAGAACCGTTTATATTTCACAGATAAAAATTTTCATCTAAAAACATAATCAGTTTTGTATGGTTTCATGATCATTTAAATTAGCCAGAAGTTTAATTAGTAAAATATGTTTAACGCTGCAATCATATAGCTGTGTAACGAAATATTTCTTCAATTTGTGTAAATTCCAAATTCATAATTGTTTTAGAATTACAGAAGTTTAATATTGTACATTTTTGTACATTTTATAGAGCACGTTGCAAGCACAGCTCAGTAACAAAATGATTCGTAAAAATAGTACCGAAATTACCCTATTTATCTACATCAACAAGTTACAAAATTTACATTCTTTTAATGTAACCTCAGATAAAAAGCAATTTGTAGAAACGTCATAATAAATTTAAGAGTTACCAATGTCCAAAACAAACGTTTAAATTTTTATGTTATAATTTCCAAAATAATTCTTTAAAATGTCAAAATTTCAATACACTTCACAGCTTCAACGATTTGACTCGGTTCCTCACTTCTTGGCCGGTATTACCACCAAAAATCCTTTCAAGAATTATGCATAAGAATTGTCTAATATTTCTATTTATCGATCCCGGCAATATACAGTGTGGAAATAAAGTAACGGATAAATTCATTAACTTCGCTGATATTCATTTTTATGTAAAAATCTCGAACGCGTGTAGCGATTTTGACCATAGGGAATATTTTCAGTCACTTATTTCATTTGTTTTAAAAGTTATGTCGTCATCGACTTTTTTTTTAAATCACAACCTGTATTTTTTATTATTGATTTTGGTAGTACTTTTTATGTTGTTTTCAATGATATAACATTTTCAGTATGTTCCATTTAAAAAATCGAGAAAAATTGCCTTAAAATTTAAATATTACAAACCAATGAGATGAGCAAAATAAACCTAGTTGTCGGTGGATAAGACAAAAAAATAGTTACATGTCAGAATTAAACAATTTGTAAATGCCATAACAAAATAAGCATACTTTGCTTTTGCTAAATTAGAATTTACCTTTATCAAATTATTTTATTAATAAAACTGGTACAATTAAGCGAGACACAGAGAATTGAATTTTTTATTATTATTATTGTATTTTTCAATTAGTTTTTAAATTTTATAAAAACGATTGTGCCGTCAATGACTTTCCGTCAAACGTAGGTAACTAGATTTATTTTGCTCATTTAATTTTTTAATATTTAAATTTTAAGTCCATTTTTCTAGTTTTTTTTTCAGATGTAACATATTGTAAATTTTATATCATTGGAAACAACATAAAAAGTACTATCAAAATCAATAATAAAAAATACAGGTTGTCATTTAAAAAAAAGTCGATGACGTCATAACTTTTAAAACAAATTAAATAAGAAACTCAAAGTCAGCTGAAAATATTCCCTATGGTGAAAATCGCTACACATCTTCGAGATTTCTTCATAAAAATGAATATCAACAAAGTTAATTTTGAATGTCATTTTTTGGCAGTAGTTTATTATGATACGTTTTTTCGGATCTTTTCCACTGTCTAGGGTGTATATATCACACGATGTTTCGGGAGTTTTGATCTACTCCCGTCTTCAGGTGTTCCTAGTTAGTCCTAAGAAGGACTGATATTGTACCGATCTGGTGGCCTAGTGGTAAAGATGACAGGCTAGTAATCAGAGCGATCAGCGGTCCTGGGTTCAAATCCCGGGGTAGGCATGAGTGTACCTATAAAGACGTACAATATCATCAGTCCTTATCAGGACTAACTAGGAACACCTGAAGACGAGAGTAGATCAAAACTCCTGAAACGTCGTGTGATATACACCCTAGACAGTGGAAAAAGTCCGAAAAAACGTATAACAAAGTTAATGAATTTATCCGTTACTTTATTTCCCCACTGTATAATAATCTATGCTAATATTTTTAAAATTACTTCTTATTTGATCGAATAAACGTATTCAGACCGGATTATCTTAAATGAAATGGGTTTTATACGTACTTTATTTGTACGCAATATAAAAATGGAAAACAATTTGTCTGTTTTATAATTAAAATTAAATATCTAAACTGGGTAAACAGTAAATATAATAAATATAGATAAAAAATATAGGGGTGGTTTAGGTTAATTAGTATTTAAATTAAACAGCATATGTATTGATCAACCAAATGTTTTATTTCGTTATATCGTAAGTACATCTTAGGAGGGTCTAGCCATTTGAAAAGCTATCGTAAATACTGATAATTTATAGTTTATTTTTAACATCTATATTCACAGAAATATTCTTCCCTCTTACAACTACTTAGGGTAACGAAACGCGTTTTTATTGCTCTTATAAAATAGAGGATTCTCGATTCCTTGCTGACGATTAAAAATGTATGAATTTCCATAGCCCCTTTAAAGATTTCCACGAACCGACATTGCATTACTTTGCATTCAAGTGCAAAAATTTAGTTCGTAACTAGACTTGAAGGAACACCCCCAGATTTTATATTTATTGCTGAACATCCAAGATTCGTTCGAGAAACGAAGTTTTGTGAATTCCAATGTTTTCCCCTAATCGTTTGACAAAATATGCAGGTTTTGGCCTTTATAAAAATTAATATGTACGTGATGAAATTTTTAAAAGCTATTGTTACTCGTTTAAGCACTAATATCCTAAGTTAAATTTGGCATTTATGAGGACTATTAATAGTACACATCAACACTTTTTTCTTATTTTTTCTATACTTCCATATTATTTTTTGCAAAGACCAAACGCAGAGTTAACAAAATTTACAGACTAACGTCAAGTGAGCAATTTAGCGGCATATAATTACGTTAGACGTCACGGTAGAATATTTCTGTAATCATTTGTATACATAACAATTTAATAAAGTCTATGATGCAGGAAAGCCTTTACTGATCGCTAATAACGCACGAGTTTTGTCGGTTTCGAACACGTGAGTACGATTATGGCGATTCTATCTCGATAAAAGGCTATCTACTAAGCTGCGGAACGAAATGCTTGGAAAATTGGCGTGGAAACCCGCCCTTATCGGCGGTCAGTAGAAGGCATGGTCGAGGCATGAGATTATTGTACACACACTGTTCGATCTATTCGTATAGGAAAGTATAAAGTGTTTAATGATATGTGCACACATTCATTCGTACTTACGCATATCTATAACATGTAATCATTCCACAGTCTTATCTGATACAATGAAAGTATTCCAAAGTTACAGGAACAACAAGTGAATATAAAAACGTTAGATAATACCACGATTCTCTTAAAAAGCTCTAAGTGCAAACACCTGACATGCAGAATATACAAGTGGCTCTGTAGCTCAACACACAAGCTCTTTTTATTCTACTACATCCCGCTTCTAAACAAATCTTGATATAAGTTTTGATAACTTTTTATTTGATAATATTAAATTCTTTCATTTGATTTTATTTTTAGCTTTTATTGCTTTTGCAATTTATTTTTTCACATTCGTTAATTTAAATTAATCAAGATTAAATTATAGCGATATTTTATATTGGTATCTTATCGTTGTGTCTGATTATAGCTTCTTTGAACGACTGTTATTAAACAACAGGCAAAATTTTGAATCTTTAACCCTAATCGGTTTAATTTAACTTTTATTGCTTTACAACTTCTATACGTTTTCGACCATTCAGAAGTAACTCACAACGATAATATACCATAAGCTTATAGTTAAGCTCTTATTCTGCTTTTTTAAAAAAGCTCGCTCAAGATATTTCCACAGCAATTCCTTATTGATAATCAACCTGCAAGCTTTTCGATTTGTTAATATTATAAATTCATTGCTGAAGTTTCTGACATGTTCTCTAACTCTACTCAAACTGAGATTCGGGCGTTGAGAATCCCTCTTTACTTGATATCATTTTATCACACAATTTTGTTAGCGATATCATTTTATCAGATAGACTGAAAGTGTTTATAGCCAGTGCAGTATTAAATATAACATTCTAATAAATTTAACTACTTCGTCTAAAATTGACCGAACTGAAAATTGACTAGAGTATTCTCACCACCGCACACCTCTAACACAAATTAGCCACACTTAGTATTAATGATAGGCTATTTAGGCAGAGTAGCGCAGTTGTTCTGATATGCCCTGCGCACCCTTACATATAATAATATGTATGTGCTAACACCAAAACCTATTTAGTTTACAATAGCAGCTAGCACCGAAATAAGAAAGTATAAAAAATGCAACAGAACTGTGCTCCGCTTATTTAGCTCCCTTATTGCTATACAAGCATTTATTGTAGGTACAATTATTTATAGTTAATTTATATACAGGGCGTTCGGTTGTAGTTTGCGCTCTTGACCCCTGCATTAACTTAGAAATATAAAAGTAACCCAAACACATTTAGCAACAACATTATAAACGATTGTATGGCAATAAAACGTAACAAAATCACTTAGAATTAACTGTACATATATAAATTACATGTGCCTGAACAACAACCACTGTAAACAATCTTACGAAATCTACAGAAAGTCACATAAAGTCAACTAGAAATCTTAGATATTTACACAATTATACGACTATAAATTTACAAAAACAAATAAATTCTCGCATCACCAATTTTTTAATTCCAGCTTGCAAACGACAACATGTTGAATTCTAGTGAAGCCCTTATAAAATGTATAGCTACTATGATTTTCACATTTTTTTCCTAAGGGCAAACGTAATACAACTTTAGAAAAGATAGATGAAAAGGTATGGCACAGGTTGTTATTCACAACCATCATACTGGAGCAACGCGACTGAAGCCAAAATTAAAAAATTAGTTTTATGTGACAGTTAATGATTTCCACTCTGATATACGGGTATGTAATTCACACTATGATTTGCTAGAGAATATTTTACAAACGGAAATCACAAGTCCGTTGCTAAAGTCGATCTAAGTATATCTAGATGGAATCTGCCTAATATTAAGATTCAATGGCAGTGTTTTTCAAGTATTTATTTGTGCAATTTATTTATTATTCACGTAAGTACAATACTAAGGAAACCGAAATACACCGATTTACATAACCGTTGCTGAGGATTAACAGAAATTCCAAACGGAAGAAGTTACGTTTCAAAGAGGTTCCTCGTCAAAGATTTGTGCAACACGTGCAACAGTTATTTCCTAATCCCTACGTAGATACAGTTCTAGGTTCATTATAAATATTTATCTATATGTCAACTAAAGTCGTATAATTAATATAATTTATTTAATAGTTAACAATGATCCTAGCTATTAAATTTGATTTCTAAAAAGCAGACAGGTAATTATAGTTTTACCAACGTATTCGTAACATTATTCGTTTTACACGATACATATTGTGATAGGTATTTATGATACAATTTACATCGAATAGTGAATGGTACGAATGTATATGAAATTACCCTAAATTTGTCTTTTACGTGCTGCCACGCGTTTCGCCCGAAATTTGCGCTTCTTGTTTAAGATTCATACCGAAAAATGCTAACTTCAAGTATAAACGTCCGCTTGCAAACGAGTCGATTAATCACTTTGCTCGCCGTCTCCCTCGACGTCCTTCTCTCCGACCTCCCTCGTGTTGCTGTCTTCGGTTTCGATACTGCTGGTGGGTGTAGGAGTATCCTCGACGCTAAGCAACATAGAACTGCTGCTTTGGGTCACATTTGGGCTTGTGTCGTAGCTGCTTCCCGAAGTCTTCCCATCGCGACTTCCTGGACTATACTTCAGTTCCGCTCCGTAACCAGTACCCAGATACCCTGACTTATCCTGGTATTTACTGCCGATAGTATTAAATTTCATGTCGCTTGTTGTATACAAAGGTTCAGTTGCTTCGTGGCTGGATTTAGTGTTTAAAGTGCCATATTTAGAAGTTTCCGTGTAGCTGGAGTCGGTGAAGGAAAACGGTTTAGACAGCTCTTTAGAAGAGCCTATTGTGTTATATTTGTCGGAATAGCTCGACTCCCCGGGGGTGTAGTTCAAGTATGCTCCAGTCAGGAAAGGGTTAGTGCTGGCATAAGTTGGCGGCTGAGTGTAGTTCAAGTTATATATGTTATTGGCTGTCGTGCCTATGCTTGAAATCGTGGACTGCAAACTCGACAAGGTGGCAAACGACGGTGTGGTGGTGTTCAGGGTCACGTTGAGTCCTGCAGAACTGGCTTGCATTGCTGGAGAACTGGATCGGGTGGTTGAGGACATAAGCATCAGGGATGGGGATGCGCGGCTGAGGCTGCTTATGGATGGAGAGTGCTTGGGGATGGGCGAGCCGACGGTTGCGGACGATGGGGAGTTGCGGAGGCTGGAGGTGGTAGAGGGCGAATTCCGGATACCTGGAGAACTAGTCACGGAGGGAGACTTTCGCATGGCTGGAGATGGAGAAGCTCTCATCGCGGGCGAACTCACGCGGCTCGGCAAACAGTGCTTAACGGAATCGGAACCCGACTGAGAATCGCTGCTACTGCTTGGAGAACCTGGCGAAGACACTATCACTTGTCGCGGCTTGAGGACGACCGCCGCCGCCGGTAATGGACCTACTCGAGGGGAGAGCGGACGGTAAGGACCTTTGCTTACTGATGATGGGCCCTGCAAAGAAGTTTAGTTTTCAGTAAAAAGGCAACAAAACATTTATTTTTATAAAAAGAGGGGTGCCTACTAAAGCAAAGCAACTTTGTCAGTCATCATAAACCTTAACCCCTTAACCCCCACCGCACCAGGTGAACTGTTGAGAACTTGGGGACTTTTTTCCTCGATATCGGTATTATTACCACTATATTACGTTATAATTACCTTATTTTCCGCATTAACTTCTACAATCATTGACTTCCTGCTCATATTTACCTTTAGGCTCCTTATATTTAGAATTAAGTCTAATACTGTTTTACATATGTGTCTACTAGAGTACTCGTAGGGCAGTTTGAGCTTCTCACCATAAAAGAGCACATTGAACATTGTGACCAGCCTAATAGGTTCCATAAATTGTAGCATATAATCCGTGACGTCACCGTTAGGACATTTTCCTCTGCAATAATAGATTGATAACGGGCCCACTTTGGTTGTCTATTGATTACCTCACTTGTGTGTTTATACGCTCAATATAACGTTTCTCTGTACTCTGTACAATGATTCCATTTATGATCTACCAAACAGATGGATCTAAAGTAAATAAATGCCGTAATTCAGATTTTAATTTCCTTCTCCATGTTTTGTTCATCTTTTCCGAGGTCAGGGAACATCACCCACATCGTTAGGCAAAAACATATGATTTAGAAGCGCTCAACACACCATTAACAGGTACTTTCTACGTTCCTACCGAATTTATTTTTAGAAACAGAAACACACACGCTTTTAGAGTAAAACCCAGCCTGTGTTCCACTGTGTGCCTTTTTGGCTTAGCTAGTTGTCGCAAATTATTTTTAGAATGCAACATATATTCGGACATTAAGTGCACATCTTCTGGATCCTTTGCTGAGTGGCAATACATCTCTTTCTAAATCGACCTATGCTTATTGTTCTACTTCTTGATCTGTGTCAGAATCAATGTATATCATTTTCTATTATATCTAAAAGAAACACTTTCTATATACCCTAACTATGTATCCTCTTCAATAGATAACAATACTAAAGTTTACTCTATTTAGAATTGTTTATATTCGTCGCTTAACGCTTCTCTACGTCTTGTTCTTCCTATGTCACGTCTTCTTGGATGAATTCAATTACCGAGCGTTAATATTTTATTATCCGTGGCTCTATAAATAGCATTCACTGAAATTGATTTATGCCCTTCTGCGTTTAACAGCGTTTACCGTCCTAAATTATTATGATTTCTCATTATCATTAGCCCCGTTATTACATCCCTACCGCAGGGATTAAACCTGTCCTTCTTAAAGATATTTAGGTATTGAAAACCCTAGGTGGTCCAAGCTGGATTGAGGAATTGTTGTAGGTGTCAGTGTTAGACTTGTCTACCCCGACTTTTTACCTCAAAAATTAGAAGTTCTACCACTAAAATGCACTCTACTACATTCTGGTTTCTATCCCAATAAATTCCGGTAGTCTATTACGAGTTAGTTAGTAGTACAACTACATTTCGCCAAATACTGAGATCTAGATGGCGTAGCATTTGTGTCTACATTGTGGTAGAGTACAGTTAAAATGCATTTCCAATCTTCATTTCTGATACGGATATTATGCAAAACTGTTTATTGGTTTGTATTATGCTACGGTTTGTCTAGTATTTGTTAAGATATTAGGGCGTTTTACCATACAATAGTTTTCGCTGTAACTTGTGAGTATGAAATATATTATTGTTATTAGAACACTGTGTTTAACTGATTCGGTAGGATAACATACATGTTATTCTATGAGTACATTAATCGTTTATATATAACAACTGCCAGTTTCCACGACATCATCTAGGCCCAGGTCGTTTTCTTCTGGGTTGGAAAACGTATTTTTTCTGATAACCTAGTGGTGCTTGAAAACTTTTTCATTTACTTTCTATGTTTTTCCAAATGAAGTCAAAATGGCTTATGCTTCTCAGAATAGTCTCACTTACACTTTTTTATTAGTTAACATGTATTAATTAGCGGTTTTACCGATAAAAAGTTTCTTCATTGTTTTCATTTCTACCTGTTACAAAATTTGGCGCCCAACGTGGGACTACCTGTAACATGGTGGCCATGATTTGTAAATTACTACGTTGCTTAAGGCCTTAGTTGAATCTGCAAATAGTAACTGAGCTTCTCGTCTGATGTGCAGTTTTTCCCAAGTACTTTACTTAACAGAAAAGAGTATTATAGATTTCGTATGATGTATAATAACCCGTTAGTTTAATAGACACAACACAATATATTTTGTTTACCAGAAATGTTGTGCCAATTGCTTCCTCTAAACTTTTCAGTGCCTCAAAGAGTTTTTGTAATAGTATAAAAACGTTTCATAAGGATGTGCCACATATGTTAAAGACAATGTTGTGTGCTGACCATTCCATAACAACAACATTTGTAACTTCTAAATAGTCTGTAAATACACGAGCAGCATTAAGAAGAGAATTTTCGTTTGTAGACATAACATCTGTGTCTAGTACATATTGTTCAACATAAAGGCATAAAATGTGACTGATTTAAGAGAGGCCAGTGGCAGTACATCTATTAAGCATCATAACTTCAATTTGTCATACTATTCAAACGTAGGGTAACTATTTCACTACCCTTGGCAAAATCAATAGCTTCCTTAATAACATTTCTTGATGTCTTCAAATTTTACTATGACAACTGTTGATACTCGCAGCAAATCTTGACGCATCGCTAAAAATTCCAGCAATGTAACTAGAGATTTGTGTGGTTTCCTACACAATTTAAACAGGCTTCGATTTTCATCGAGTTTGCTCCGGACAGTATGATCCAATGATCAGACATTAGCATCTTTTTACCTTAAATGTTGAATTAGAATGTGAGAATAGTTCTTGACTAGATTTATTCAATTGACAGTAACGCTTTCTCCATTTTTATATCTGGTTTTACACATGTACTATACTTAATAGTATGTTATTAACGTAATCTCTTAATTTAACGATGCCTCTTCAACAAATCGTAATAGTAATAATTTTTGTTGAACAAGGGTGTCATAGTGGGTGCAATACCAAGTTGCTTTGCCGTAACTAATACCAAGAGCTACGATTTCAGCTATCCTTTTAACAACAGACTCAATGCCATTATCTAGTACTCATCCTGATTATAGGATTGAAGCTTTTCTTTCGGCTCTTGGACTCATTTTGAGATCAGCGATTTGATACCTGCTTTGTGAATTCCATCTGGTCGGTTTGCGTGCCCGTTAATTAGCTCTTTGAAGTATCCATTTAGCCTACCAGCATTTTCTTTTTTTCCAGATTATGGCTGTCTTTATAGTGCTCTTTATAGGGGCTTGACAAAAACGTTTCGGTGTTATATGAGGAGATAATCCGGGATTTAGCACTCTACGATTGCGTTTCAATAATAATGCTATAACGAACGATCTTCTAACTAATTCGTTTAATGTGTGTAATTCGTTAAGAATAACGCCAAAATGGAGTTTTTAGTTTTACGATAATGTGTATACATATGTACAAATATATTTTTATATAAAATATCTTGGATGATCAAGTAATAGACAGGGAGATTTTCGATGAGATGGCAACAAACTAGATTGCATTTACTTCCAATTCCTTCTTACTGTCATGCTGTACATCAATGTAAGACTTAAGAAAGAGACCATAAAATACGGATGTTGATTTCATATGATATTGTAAATTGCAGACTCTTCTTTCGCTGCCCTTTTCTATCCACCGAGGGCTTCTTATTAACTACACAATGCATGGATCTATGAGGTATCAGCCCTCTTCTAATTCATTTCAAACAGTTTTAATAATAGAATTAAGGAAGATTGTCCTATTGGAGATAGATGGTAGTTTGGTGGTTGAAGAACATACGAAAACATTGTGCCACAAGAAATGTCAGTATGGTGGCGCAGATCGTAGGAAGAAGTCACATTGTTTCTGTAGGTTCGAATGCGAACTATCCAATTGCAAAAGTTTTAGCACAAGACAAAATCGTGGTCTCATAACAATAAACTAGATTCTTTTTGACTGCTAAATGTTTATACAATCATATTCGTTTCAGAAACAGACCATCGAATACGAATTTTGGATTCGTATGATATTGTAAATGGTAGCAAATGTTCTTCTTTGGCCTCTTAGAGCTTATTATTATTCATATAATATCTTTGAGCCATCTTCTAATGCATTTCAGACAGTTGGTTAGAACAACTGTTGAATTAAAGAAGAATGTCCTATTGGCCACCTAAGATCTTAGGTGGTATGGTGGACGTTCACACCCTTACCACGACGAAACGTTCAAAAGTAGTAAAAGGCTTGACTTACTAGTATCTGGGGTGATGGGACCGGTGGCACAGGGCCGCGAGGTTCCGAGACTGCTGAGCGAGGAGGAGGAGGACACGGAGCCGCTGAGGGCCGAGACGGCCCTCGAAATGGTACCCCCGGAGGATACACACTGCGACTGTCTCCACGCTGCTCGACTGGTCTGGCGCGCCGACCTGTCTGGAAAGGCCCCACTCTCAATACCAACAACACCCCAACACATAGAGAACAACTAGTTACGGTAGATTATCGCCAATGCTACGTTTACATCATGACCCCATACAAAATGTGCCAATGAGTGTGCAAGAGATACGAAACGTGATAGTGTGCAGGGAACTACTAAACAATTTGCTCTACGCTACCCTTTCTTTAAGTGTTGGAGTTGTAACTAATAGCGGTAAATAACACATTACCTCGATGTTTAGGCACAGGCCAAATCTGCAACAAATATTTTAACAGGCCAATAGGTTGAGCATAGTCCAAGTCTTGCGTTCTATGCCCTGGGGTTAACGTGTCGGTTGAATGGAGCATCAAAGGAGGAGCAAGGGCAGTAGCTAAGTTTTGCGCAGACATTTTGTTCCGGTCGCTTGCCGACACGACTAACGCCAAATGATCCATAAGAAAAATAAGTGTAGTCTGGAAAGAAGCTAATTAAATAAAAATATAAAGCAACTCACGCGTAGCGTACCCTATTTATTCTGGGTAGACAATCTAATATGGAAAACATCAGCTTCGCGTTGCCTTCGGGATCGTCTGGCAGACAAACCCCCAGTGCATCGACCATCATTTGGTACAAGCATTTCGAGAAAAGAGGTTCAGGCAGCTCTCGTAAATAATCCTTCAAAACACCCGTAATCACATTTATGTCTGGGACGTTCTCTGGAGTTAAATCCACAGATCTGCTGTTCCGCTCAAACGCCTCCCTTAATATTCGTTTCTTTGTCGCCGAGCCACACAATCGATATAATCCTGTAAAAATATTCATGTCTCTTGAAAATGTATTAGAATATTTCTAAAAGCTTACCTATAATATCTAAGCCTCTTCTTTCTATCTCTTCAACGCATCTTTTTAAAATTAATGGAACGTGCAAACCACTGGCTACCAAACTAGTTGGAACTCCTCCAGGAACACCTGTTTTACTTTCTCTATTAACCTAGGGAACAGACAAGATTTATAAGCAATTATTTACATTATTCAATGCCATTACGTATTACGTACCACCGATTCGAGATCAATTCCAAACAACGGAGGGTACGCCGTTCTCGATAATGTTAAACTAGAAACGCTCTTTCTTCTATAGAGGGTATGAGAGTCGTTGTATCTTAATCTCAAATAAAGAGTACCTTCAAAATAATAAAACAATGCCTGGCTTGTTTTAAATTACCCAACACCACACTTACCCCTAGGTTCAATTTTAAGAGCAAGTTGATGAAGCGGCCCTGTCTTTAAAAGTGATGGCAGGTGGACAGAGCCCTTATAACACAATTTATGTCGATACTGAGGGTCCCATGAATATATCAAAAGATCTAGTTCGCGATTATTTACTAGATCCAATTCAAAACTCTCATCCCAGTCGAAAACCAGGTCACCCGTTCTCACCTAAATACGATTTAAATTACTAAACTGGTCCTTGCAGAAAACTAAAGGACGCATTTTAAAATACCTACCACCGTTCGCGCTTTATGTACCCTGTCACATTCCAGGACGCAATATAAATCACGCAACCCTGTAGAACCTGTAAAGTGCATCTGTGCATTACAGAAATTTTGCAGAAGCAATTGCTCTACCTATAGTTGGAGCCTGACCGCTAGGAGTTACCGGAGTTGTGGCCGCGGAAGTGCCAGTTGATGCTCTTAACCCTCTTCCTGCCAGCAAATGAACCCATAGCATGCCGCTTACGGGCTCTTCGCTCATTACGCCTCCTGTCGTGGTACTTCCTAAGGAAAAGCCACCCATGGAGGCTGCTCCGGTACCAGGTTTATCGATTTTGTACTTTAAAAACTCTAAAAATTACCAGTCAATTAATAACGTGTTCAGAACGACTGCCACAGAAGTTACCTGCAGGATTTATATCGAGTTGCCTTTGCCCTCTTGGAAGAGTGCCACTTGGAGTTGGCACGGGACTTGGAGCGGCTGCTGCTCTACCAGAGTCAAAATCTAAAAGCTGTCTCATTCTACGCATCGATGGAGACCTCGATGAACTTAAGGCTGGAAGTAAGATTTATTTATCTACATTATCTATCCGATTTTATAGAAAATACCCGACGATGAAGACGTGATATGTTGCGTTGATAACGATCTTGCAGGAGCAACTGGATGTTGTGAGCGAACGAAATTCCTGTCCAGAGTAGTTGTGGCTCCTGGGCGTCCATAGGAGCTGTAATATCCACCTTCAGTCTGAAAAAAATATTTATAATTTCTACTCAAAATACCCTGCTTTGAACTCACGTCTTTGAGAGCAGCGTGGATGTTCTCGGCGCTGTACGTAAATCTAGCCGCTCTTTGTTGATTTAAAACATCTCTGGAGGCTCTTATTTGCTCGTATATAGCCGAAGTTGATGGAGTTCTACTCAGCCACTGCCTGTATTCATCTGAAGTGAATACACTAGGTGACGAAGGTATCCTCCCTTCATGAGAATGAAAGAAAATGCAAGTGAAGAAGTGAAAGCAGCTTGTAGGAAAGCCATATGATTACGAAACTAATTCAACACAAACTGATGAAAAACGCATAACATAAAGATGAACAAAGCTTTGAAGTGGCGGCGGAATTAATGGGGTTGTTAATGTTGCTGCAATTGACGTTGTTTTAAGAGGAGTTTGGATGGGAATGCTCGGTTTGTTAATTTGGCTTATTTAACACCGGCATATGAAAGATATATTGGGATTTCGAGTATCTCGAGTTGAAAATGTTTCCATACCTCTGTCTCTTCGTATCGACGGCATTTCGGGCGCCGATAACGCTCCATCGGATTCATCTTGTAAAAGCGAAACGCTTCTATCTCCAAATCTTTTATTCATGCTCAATCTAAAAATACCCGTTAGATATAAGAACTTCGATTTTTTATGTCAATCTAAACGTTTTACCTTGTAGATCCTCGTGCATCCCGGGGCAACGAATTAAATTTCGTAGTAATGTCAGTGGAGGTCAAGGAATTATTTCTTCCTAATGTAGGAATTGTGCTGTGTGGAATTACGCTTTGGTTCCTAATAAGTAAAAAGAACGGAATTGTTAATGTTATTGCTGATATGTCTCACGATAAGCTCCTTTGGCTCCGATTGCGAAAATTGTTTATTTCCAAGTCCGAAGCTTCTTATCGTTATTTCTGCTTCTACTTGATCCTGCTCGCTGGTGTATCTCATTAAGTATTAAGGGAACGAAAGGAAGTGCTGTTTTAATGTTTTATATTCGCTGTAAACAGCTATGAAACGCATGTATAAATAAGGGGAGCACAAAGCTAACTCTAAGGGCGTTACACAGATAATTCAAATAAATCGTACAATATTTGGCAGCTAAACATTGCGAGGTAATGTGTTATAGCAGTGAAATCACAGAAAGCATGAGGGTAAGTAATTGTGAAGCTTTTTTGTTGAAATTTCAACATCGATATAATCTTCTAAGAATATTACAGTAATCGAAGATAAGGTTATAAAACAAACCCTAACAATATGTCTGCATTTAGTTCTGTGTTTATCAAATCAATTTCAAAGTGTTGAAAATGGATGAAAAGTACCTTACGAGTTCCTGCACAGTATATTATAGAACATGCATTGGACAACAAGCTAGTAGTAAAAACTTAAGTGGTAACAGTTTGTATGATGCTTAAATGTTTTTGAACATGTCGTAGAAAATATTAACTAGGAGGTACTGTAACATGACGGATTCACACCCACCTGTAGTAGTAGTAACTACTTCTAGGACCAACAGTAGCTTCCGTATCGCTTGAATAATCCAAGCTGCTCCTATTCCTCCTCGACAGTGTCCCAGCTGTTCCATATTGAGCAACTGACGATGTTCCATATTTGGCTTGTGCCAGCTGGGCCGCGATAGACGCTTGGTCCACGTATCTTTGATTGTATCTACTAAGGGTTGAGCCAGATTTTAGACTCGATCTAAGAAGGCTGTGCCTTCCGGCAGGGGTTATGCTGGTGTAATCTGCATATTCCGTGTGGGGGAGGTGCTGGTCGGAGCCGGAACGGGGCATGATTCTTCGAGAACCTGTGCTCGTGTGCTGAACGTAATAGTGCGGACTCTGCTGCGAAGACAACCTGCAACGAAGCGGCCCTTTGAGAGATCCCCATTTAATTTTCGCGAAAACACGAACCGAGATATGGGCTGCGTCCCAGCCGACATTCTCCTTCCAGGAAGAGCAAAAGAATGAACCTTTTCCGCCAAACTCTCCAGAGTATTGGGGTAGTTCCTTTCGTATGGTTGGAAGTGCTGCATGCTAGATTTTGGCTGTTCAGTTATCACTGGCGGGGGCGGCTGGTAGCCCCACGAACTCGCATCAGGGGGCCTCGAATTATAATAGAGATCTAAACCGTTACTGGCGTCCTGGCCTGAATGCCGAGAGTCCAAAGACGACAGCCCCAATCCCAGGCGGGACCGAGATTCGCTCGTTTCTCGCCCATCGCCCGTGTGTCTTTGTCGAATGGAATCTCTGGAAAATTATTTATTATTAAACGCACATCCTCAGATTGTTCTAGTAGCTTTGATACACTTTTAATCTATAAATCCTTCAAAATCCACAGAAAACTAACTTTACTGCTTTGTGATTTCTTACTTTGTCACTCAGTCATCAATAAAATTTAAATATATGTAATTTAGTCATTTTGGCCGCGTAAAAGTATATGAAATTACAGTGGAAAATCACATTAGAACAAGCTAAAATGATCATTTTTCCGCTACAGTATGATAAAGTTACAACTCTTCTACTATGAAAAATCCCAATGAATGCTATGATAAAGTGGACATCTATATTAGAAATAAGCCCTAATAGCATGTTCCTATTGTAAAGCAATAACCTAAAAGACAAGAGCAATTCGATTCATTATCCAGCATGATAAAATAAATACGATTAGAAAAATAAGATACGGTTTGAAAGACAACTAGATTTTTATGGGACAAACGAGGACTCGGAAAAATATGGATTAAGAAAGACTTGTTGAGAAATTACAAACGATTATAGATTATACAACCAGAGAAATAGTACTGATGGAAAATCTCTACTGAAGAGTTGGGAAGAACATTCAAGCGGTAGAGAAACATATGGACACCGAGGGAGAAGAAACACGAAATGGAAATGGCAAAATAATTATGAAAATACGCAGAGACAATCAGCTAATCACAATAAACACCAAACTCATACACAAAATAACTTGGAAGAGAAAAGAAAAACATGAGAAATCAATTAAAAGTGTATAGAGAATGCAGAGTAGGGAGTGATCACTCATTACTAAAAGCGACCTTAATGTTAAAAAAGAAAAACAAGCCCAAGAAAATCCAAAGAAATATAAATGAAAAAATAAGAAGCTAGAAACTCCAAGATTTTGCAATTAGGAGTGAATACATAAAGAAATGGAAGAAACGTGGCGGGAATGGGACTACTATAAAAAGACGGTAATCAACACAGTAAGGAAGATGTGTGGAACAGCAAAAATGAAGCAA
This sequence comes from Agriotes lineatus, assembly GCA_940337035.1. Lineage (NCBI taxonomy): Eukaryota > Metazoa > Arthropoda > Insecta > Coleoptera > Elateridae > Agriotes > Agriotes lineatus. Next base: position 36,571,599 of record OW679198.1, read on the forward strand.
GACAGACTAAGAACAGAATTGGTTAAAAACAAGAAATCCAAATGGAGAAAAAAGAAAGCCTATGAGGAGTACAAGGACGAAATCAATAGAAATTAAAAGAGCAAAACAGTTGCCTTGGAAACAGATTAAAAGATTCATATGGGGAAAACTAGAAATAATTTTATAACATCATAAAAAATATAAGACATAAGAAGAACTATTTCTTTCAAGAAGTTATGGACAAAGAAAGTAAAATACTAAATACGAAAGAAGATATTATGCCGAAAGGGAAACATTATTTCGAAGACCCGTTTATGAAAATTATCACAAAATTAAGAAGGAGAAGAATGAATTCTAACAACAGCGCAAGAAACAAACGAAGAAGAAATAAAAATTAGATAAAAAAAGACCGAGAGAGTGCCAAAGCGCCTGAAAATAGGGAAATCAGCAGGGATATATGATGTTACATCTGAAAAAATCGAGAAATATGGTCTTAACGTTTAAATATTAAAAAACAATGAAATGAGCAAAATAAATCTAGTTACCGGTAGATTAACTTTGAATGGAGTTCTAGTTGTATTTTTCAATTGTTTTTTTCAAATTTCAATAAAAATCAATGTGATGTCAATGACTTCCCGCCAAACGTAGGTCGGTTTAATAATGATAAAAACTCAAATGTTAAATTTAACCGCGGTTAAAAATGTGTCAGAATTTAATCGCTTCTGAATATAATAAGTTTGACATCACTATAAAAGGGGCTTCACCAACTGAATTTTATCTAAGATGTCCTGCCAAACTATTTGGTCTGAAGAAATATAGCTCGTAAATTGTCCGCCTAAAAATCCCTCGTGCTGCTCCTGATTTTTGTTAAGCGACAAATTTCTTAGCAAAACATTCTGACAGAAAACGTCAAAGTTTAATCAGCTATTTTAATGCACTTGGTATATTACTGTTGAATAATACTGAGTAGTATAGTGAGCGAACTCTACAGATTATTGAACAGAGACTGAGAGAACTATAGTCGAAGTAGCTTCAGAAGTCAGTGAAGAACTATAATGAAGAATTACATGTATTTTACATTGACCTGGTAAAGGCATAAAATAAATTAAATAGGAAAGAAATGTGGAAAAGCTTAAAGAAGAGAGGAGTGATGCAAAAATGATTAAAGTCGGGAATAGCTTATATATTTAGTTAGAAAAGGAGACATGGAAAGGCCGAATAATGTAGAACATGGAAAGGAGTAAGACCAAAGATGTAGTATTGTTCACACTAGTAATATAGGATATAAATTAATTGTAACCAAACCTGATAAACTACTAAGTTGAATATCATACATTACAAGCAATCGAGATCAATGAGAGGGCGTTTGTAACCTAAATAACCTAAATATCTACATGAGAGATATGAAAAAAAAGAAAGAGATAGAATTCAATGTGGATAAAACAAAAACGATGAGTATATAAATAAGGTAAACGTATGAAATACTTCTAAAGTGAATTAAACTGAAGCAGGGTCAAAGATTCAAATATTTAGGTGCTACAATAAACCAAACAAGCAGAATTGAGGAAGAAAAAATAGCGAATAAAATGTTTATGACCAAAAATTCAGAAATAAGGGGAATCAGAAAACCAAGGCAGACATGTAAGGAAGAGATCAAGAATCATCTAGAGAAGAGAAGTTAAATGGTAACAAGTGCGAAAAATGGAAGCGGCGATTTGCATATCCAATAGAAAATAAACCCAAATGGCCTTACGCCTAATGGCAGATAAACGTAACATATAAGTAAGAAGTATATGAATTCCCACAAAAAACAATTGATACATTTTCAGAAAATGATACTGTCGCTGTGGGGAGAGTCAGGATAAATTTGCTCAGATACAGCATTTGTACTTTACTTACATTTCATTGACTTTCAGCGAATATTCAACAATGCTTGCCGCGAAATCATGAACGCAAAGTATTCGCACCTATATTTTTAGTATTCGTGGATTAGAAACGGAACATTTTGTAAAGGTAACACAAACGTGTACTGAAACATATTTGGAAAGATGTCAATCATTCACAGCGTCGGTGATCTTGTCTGAAATATTAACACATGCAATAAAATACAATATAATAGACACATATATCAAAGTGACGAAGAAGATGGACACGGAGCATGGTATAAATAAGATAGATGACGAAAGTCTAGATAATGCAGCATCCTTTACCTGCCTGCGACTGATCAGCGTAATAAATGGCAATCAGAATGTTTTACGTGCGGATGCACACGTTATAAAACAATGTTGGGAAATTTGGAATTTTTTAACATAAAGCTACTTCATGGAGCAGAAACATTCACGGAAGATACTAATGATGTAGTGACCATATCAAATAAAAAAATATGTCATAACACTTGCAGAAACCCTTAAATTAGAGAATAGAAGAAATTATCATAAGACAAACACTGACATGAACTTCTGTAAAAATACACATGATTTTTTGTCTAAAAAAATAGGTATGGAAAAAGTAGTAAGAAAGAGAACTGAAAATAACTGGAAAACTGTGGCAGTAGATTTAAAAAAACGTAAAAGCGAGACACTTAAAAGAAAAGTTCTTCTTCCTCTTATTAGAGACTGAGTGACTATTGCTAACTGCACAAAGTGCGGTTTAGGAGTCCTCTTCAGCCTCAGCTGGATAAATGGCTAACCCATCGAATTTAAAGGAAGAATACTCTTCTATAAAAGTGACAGCCATTAACGATGTTTGATATGGTGCCTGCAGAGCGTAAGATAAAACCAATGTCCAGGTGTGAGGTTCGAACTTACTACCTGCCAATTGTGAACTCAAACGCTTTACCTCTCTGCTACCCGCTCTTGGAAAAATATGTGGAGCATAAATGATTGATGAGATGAGCACCTATATTTCTAGTTTTTCACTAAAACTCGCTAAAAAGCTGTTATAATGAATCATAATCAATTTGCTATATTAAACGCATTTGTAAACTAAATACAGATGACATTTTCATGAACGACTGGAAGAAAAAGGTTATTGAACACATCCAGTTCAAATGAATATTAAATGACTTACTGTTCAGTAACTGCAGTAAATCTAATTAGTATAATAATTAAAGTACAACAATATACATATGTTGTATTGATAAATTGAGACAATGGAAAAGAAGATAACAAAAATTCGTTAAACAAAATCAGATTAATAGTCTCAAAAATGTTTTTACTTAGTTACTTCGGAAAACAGGTCTGCTGCGTAAGCCAGCAAATGTGATTAAAACCGTTATTTGTTTGAAAATAATTTTTATTTGTGAATAATTATAAAGTATAAGAAGATTTGCAGAACGTGCTTAATTCCTAACTTTTCAACTGCGAGAGTTTGGAACTTTCTGTATTCCGAGCGGAATTTCGACATTAACTGCTTTGTTATCTCGACGTTTCTCTTTGTTCGCAAGAAGTATTCCATTAGGTAATATTTAAAGTTTTTTCATTCGCAGAGGTGTCAATAAACGTGACAGATTCCTGTTCCGTTGCTAGAATATTAACTTGCACTCTAAATTACATGAAACTCCAGAGCCAGCGACAAGCCTGCTGCGTTTAAAACAGCTTGACTTCTATTGTGCTGGTGTTGGCTTAGTTCAAAGCTAGAGAAAAAACATCTAGTCGTGCAACCGTTACAGACAGTTCAAGAAGCTTGCCATACCTTGTCAGAGGGTTAAACGTTGGAAACAGTATTGAGGAACCGTTTCATTAGAAATTCCACGACTTGACAGATGCTCCCGAAAATGTTACTTTTTTGCTACAATACAGCACTTCGGTAGAAAACAACAGACGACTAAATATTGATAAATAAATTAATAGAAAATCCATCACACGATATAGATTTTTAGAAGGGACATACTATGATAATTATAAAATACTCTGCTTTGGCCATCTTTCATTCATACCAACATAATGATTATATTAAATTTGTTGTCTTGTATTCTATGTAGTAAAATTAATATCAATTATGGCCATTCAAACACGAAATTTAAAAAAATAGAGCTTATGGACAACATTTTCCCAAAAATAAATTCTTAATGAAGACGCTCAACAGACGTAAGTAAATATTTATAACGATCCACCATAAGGAGACTACGGAGTAAATTAAGAAACAATAAAATGCGTTATCCTTGAAAAATAGAAAGATTCTAGACAGAAAACCCGTTACAGAAACAATCAAATAGAGATGGCTTGGACGCATACACAGATTGGGAAGATTCTATGAAGTTACAAATAGTAAAAAGAGTAGACAAAGGAAGATGTGGAAAGAAGAAGCAGTAAAAGCATATGACACAAAAGGAATTCCCAAAAATCACATACCAAAAATTCAAACAAGTTATCAACTCCAAATGCCTCATACTCCAGGTAGAGAGGCAAGGTGTTAAGTAAGTTCAGTAATATCTTCATCAAAATCATCATGCAATAACTAAGATAAAACGTAAAAATAAGACGATCAAAACATGTCTGTCTGGAAAGGAACCGCTATTGTTATCACCGTAGCCATAATCCTTTTTATTTTTTTAAATACGTAAATAATACTAGTATGCAGAGAACGTTCTTCTGACTTGTCAAAAGTTGTAGAAAATGTATGTACAATATAGATAAAACTGTCAAATGAATTTTGCAGGTAGAGGAGTAAGTAGTGTGTTACTAAACATTGCTTCAAGCGTTTTATGGCATTTTAATGAATATAGCATTCATTTACTACACCTGTAGGACTTCAAGTGCTTAAACTAAAGGTCTCTGTACTAAAGTAACCATTTAAACTAAATTTTAATATTGTATGAGTGAAATTCCTGTTATTGCATTTAGTACAAATATTATTAAAACTGGCATTACCTGTTTTGGCTAAGTTCTCCATCATCAGTCTCATCTTCGCGCAAATCTCGTTTGATAACCACTACGGGCGGTGGCTTGTGCTCGGATCTGGGCTGAACACTGGGGGATCCCTGACCTCCCTTGCTCCCCTTTCTTTGCCTTGTAGCAAGAACCAGTCTTCTGGGTATTGACATTATTATAACTACATCGTCTAAGCTCATTCGCGTTACGTCTACCAGGTTTACGGCCAGGATTTCGTCTCCTACCTAAAACACCCCGTTTGCGTTATACGGAAACGTGTTGTCAAATCGTTAAACGAGTATGGGGGAATGATTACGGCTGGCTGGAATGTTTTGGTAAATGCCCGAATTTGGCAGATCTGTTCGTAGTCACACGGTGGTGATTTATGCTGAATAGCGGAGCTTTAAAGTAGGGCTTTTATTAGAATTTTTAGGTTCTGAGTGCGATTAATAATTAATAATTTTATTATGTTACGGAATGTGATTATAAATGTCTTTTAAATCACAAACCTAGTTCTATAGGTTGACGACAAAAGGAATTATAATAAATGAGAACCCTTTAAAATAATACCGTGCTATTAAAACCTGTCCAGTTCAATAGACTCGGTGACTCTAACTCTAGGCAACATTTGTCATTTGCCAAGAATAAAATGCGTGCACATTTTATTATTATACTTGGCGCGGCGAACAAATAGAGTGACTTATGCAACCCAAATAACATATTTCAAAGCTGACTGGATCAGTATTTGAATAATAATTACTAAAGAATCAGAGATGGCGGTTCTCATAATTAGACTTAATTTCATCTGACATTAAATAATTGTTTGAGGTTATGATGCAAATAGAAACTTCGACCAATTTAAAAAGCATAACATTTGTGCACGTGTAATATGTAGGCATGTGGCCTGGAGCTTGTTAAATCTCATTATTGTCTACATATTACAAGTGCACAAATGTCATGCTTTTTAAGTTTCTATTTTTATCATAACCTCAAAAATTTATTTAATGTCAGAGGAAATGAAGTCTAATTATGAGAACCGCCATCTCTGATTTTTTAGTAATTATTATTCAAATACTGATCCAGTCAGCTTTGAAATATGTTATTTGGGTTGCATAAGCCACTCTATTTGTTCGCTGCGCCAAGTATAGTAAATAAGTACTAATGTTGTTTCTTATTTTAACAAACTCCAAGTAAAGTTGATATGTCTCCGAACCACAATAAGTTGTTTTATATGAAACAGTACATATGGGCATTTACTACATTAGCACTATTTGTCTTGTACAATGTAGCAACTAGTTCAATTTTGTTTTTATAAAACCAAAATTTCACTTTTTCTGAAACAGTATTTTTGGTAATACTGCAGAATAAAAACACTAATAAAAAAGAAAGAGAACTGTGGCTTATAAGTAAAAATATAAACTACTTTCTAGACTTCGTGTATGCTCACGGTATACCTTAAAAACAACTAGCAATTTCTAGCTGCTGTAACAAAATGTGTATTATTACTCAGACTGGAAATCTTTCCGATACATCTAATGCACGATATAGGATATGTATAGGATATGTATATTTCTTCTTTGGTATATACTGTTATGATATCATAAGAGTGGATATAGTTTGATGGTAAATACGATAAAAGAATTTGGTAAAGCATTGTAGTCAGCCTTTGCAAAAGTTTAGAATATAAAATGGTTATTTGAATTAAATTTTAAATAGAGATTATATTTTAAGAAATGAGAATGGAAAGAATAAATTTCATATAGTTTAATTTATAAAGTAAGATGTTAAAAAATAGAAGTTATTTACTACTGATATCAGATGCGACAGACCAAATTAAAATATTAAAAGATAACAAAGTATGTAGGTATCAAATGTATATTTTAATATAGTAAGCATCAATAATGAAAATACGGTAGTTAGGAGAGTTGTTTTTGGGATTAGGAATAACAAACTTTGAAAAATTGTAACATAATATTTTGGATAGTAATAAAATATTGAAAACTTTACTGTTTATATAATAATAATGGTCCTGGTATAATAAGAACAGTGAATAAATAAATCTAAGAAGTTTAAATAAGGTGAAATAAGATTATAATGGTTTACGAATAGCAAGATGTCTCAATTAAAGAAGAGTTTTGATATATTACAATTTTAATTGGATGAAGAATATTTACTAACAAATAAAAATATAAGATTTGGATTGAGCTGCTTTATTGGAACTGATACAGTTTATGGGAAGGAGTGAAAAGGATTTGACTGGTGTGGATTACTGCAAGTGTAGGAGCCGTGATGAAGGACTGATGTATCTTCCTGGGAATCATTCTGAGTGATTGGTGGTATTTGGATATTTCATTTTAATGCAGAGGACAGATCATCGTGACAATTAAACCTGAAAAGAAGTAATATTAGTTGGAGTGCATCAAGGATAGTTTACTGGCAGAAGAGGGTTGTGAAGGAGTAATATAAAAGTCGATAGGTGCAGTCTTGGTAAAAGGAGGTTGGATTCTTCAAATATTTGGATATTTTCTGGAGGATTTAATGGCTGTAAATTGGTTTGACAGTTAATTGCAGTTGGACGTGTTCGTGTGGTGACTAGTTGTACAAGGGGATCCGTGGTGCTGGATGTGCAATTAGTAGAGTCAATAAGGTTGGTTAGTAGTTTAGTCTAGAATAAAAATGAAGTAGATGAACAATATTTATTACTTGCAATAATTAAAAGAGTTATTACTTACTATAAAAGATAGAGAAAGTCATACATCATAATAATATTGAAAACAGTGTACGTTGATCGTATCTGATTACAAGTAGAAGAATTATTTTGAATTCATTCAAGATAAGTGACATTTAAGGTCATTTGACAATTGAAATTTATTCTAAATATGACAAGTCAAATATAAGACAACTAGATAAAAGAACCTAACCCTGATGATTGAATTTTCATGGCAATAATTATTTTTAAAAGAGAAATCATTTGAAATTAATTTTTAAATAAGAAATAAATACTCACAGCTAGCAGAGCAGGGCAATTGAGTTAAATACTTATGGTGCAGAAACGTGAAGTCATTGCAATACATATGACTTTAGATAATATTTCTTTCATTTATGTAAATTGTAAATTCTTGTTAGTTGTGCAAATGAAGACATTATTATTATTATATATTATACATGTTGCATCTTTACTAAATGCATATCGGCCTTTCATAATGTTGACAAGACGACCCAACAGACAAATCCTATTTGGAGAATCGCAGTGGAGTCAGGGTTAATTATATGTGGCCGTTGGTGTCAACAGGAATCGAACCCACATTTTCTAGCTCAGAACTAGAGGCTGTACCATTAAGCCACCTCGACACGTCGACTAACGTTATCAATTTCTGATATCGATATATTGTTCAATTGATAAATTGATCTACTAATATAGCAGATATAGGGAATATGGCAAGCAAGCAGTGGAGGTGGCCCAGGGGTAAGAGCGTCTGGTTCACTCCTCACTCAGTGCACCGGCCACATAATTCTTGTGCATCTAATCCTTGATTGATTCCTAATCAAAAAGAGAAGTCAATGCCCCTGCAATTGGGATGTTAATACCAAGACTGATGTATTCGATATATCGAAGGCATCAATATTGACTGCTATAACAAAAACTTCGTTTTTTCAATATAGCTTAGCCATAGTCACTAGTGCGGCTGGAATTTTCCCGATATAATATAAATATCGATACATGAAATGAACGATATAAGATTCTAATATCGATATAGTAATGGATACATTGATAAATTTAATAAATCATTGTGTATAATCGATATACTTTTTATATCGATATAACAAGATATTCGATCTCGTTGGATCGATATGTCAATATATATTTTTGCAGATATCAACAATTTCGACATTTTTTCAATAAATAACGGTATATTGATCTCTCGATATAGCCATGTAATCGATATACTTAATATATTATCTATTTTACTAATCCAACATCTCCGATGTATTTATTTAATTGATAGATTTATTCGATAAATCGATTATATGGATGTTTCAACGTTTTCCGTTATATCTATCCCCAGTCTGACTGCAGCTATCGATTTACGGTATATCGTTTTAAGGTTTTGTTAAAGTAATCTTTCTTATCTCTTTAAATAAATTGGATAATGATATATATCTAATAGTCGGTCTTGTTTGTCAATATCTCGAGCTTTCCAATTTTCTCAAATTGACCCTGATCAATCTTGATGTAGTACCAAACTATTTTCAAACTTGCACATTTATTCTTTATGTCGAGAGTAGAACCTTTCATATATTATGGAAGATGCTACCGTCTGAGTTAACCGTATATATATAACGAGTGCTTGATAACTACTAAACCTGACCATAGGAATTTAACATGGGAAATAATTTTTGTATGATTTCTAGTACCTACTTTATTAACTCCTACTAAAATATCTCATTAAATTAAATTAACAGGAGTAATTTGGTAAACTTTTAAAACATTTTATTGACAAAATAAACGAAAACAAACAAAATATAATATAACTTCATAGCAGTGTTACTACTTATAATGTAATTTTATTTAAAAAATTTAAGCCGTCAATATGACGCTAAACAATAGCTATTTATGATACAAGTTGCAAAATGTAAGTGTTTTAGGCACCCGACGTGTTTTATTAAACGAGACCGAAGGTCGAGTTTGACATCGCGTCAAGTGCCTGAAAACTTCTTTGAAATGCGTATCATACAAGATTTTATCTACTTTCCATAAAAATAATGAGAAACTATGAATTATGCTCAGCAAACATATTAAATTAAGAAAGAAGTATGTGGCTATGTTATTTACAACAAAAGTAGATACGGCTAGGTTATAAAAGTTGTAGCAATTCTTTCTTATTTGTCATACTTCTGATATTAGGAATAATGTATAAATGTTGTAGAAAGAGTTGACTTCAGTTTTTGCATAGAATCAATCTTTTTATTCAGGAAAATGATAACAAAAAAGTATGAGCTGTAAATTTATTAATGTAACTAATAATATTTCCTATCAAATTGTAACTTTGTTATTTGTTTTGCAGTAAACAGGTGGTTACACCCGGTCTAGGACGTTTAGGCGGCATTCTTTAGGCGCGCATCTTTAGGCGCGCACTTTTAGGCGCGAGCGCTTTAGACGCGGACGCTATTAGGCGCCTGAACGTTTAGGCGCCTGAACGTTTAGGCGCCGCAACTTTAGGGGCGGGGACACTTAGGCGCCACATGATAGAAATTCGCATTATTCTTGATTTTAAAACTTGTTGTTAGGTAATTATTGCAGTAATTACTGTTAAAGAAAAATTCAAACCTTTATAAACAATATGTATTTGGCGCATTTACGAGACTTCTTCAGTGTTAACGTTTTACAAATTTACATATTTAATTTACATTGTATCGATTATGAAAAATGACTATTTACATTTTGTATATGGGTAGTTTAACGTGGTGGAATTATACACAACATATAATTTCACTACGTTAAACTATCCATATACAAATGTAAATAACTTTTTGTTCATACTCGATATAATGTAAATTCAATATATAAATTTGTACAACTTTACACTGAACACTGAACACACTGAAGAAGGCTCGTAAAAAGCTGAATATATATTGTTTGAATTTTTTAAATCAAGAATAATGTGAATTTCTTTCATGTGGCGCCTAACTGTCCCCGCGCCTAAAGTTGCGGCGCCTAAACGTCCAGGCGCCTAATAGCGTCCGCGTCTAAAAGCTTCGTGCCTAAAAGCTCGCGCCTAATAATGCGCGCCTAAAAGTGCGCGCCTAAACGTCCCTTTCCGGGTTACACCTGCTTTAAAAAAATGCTGCGGTGACCGAGATTGCATTATTTTCTGTGTGAATCATACGAGTATAAAGACGCAAAAAAGTTTTAAAATTATGTATCTTGTTGGCGAAAAATTGAAAAAGTTATTTGTCTTGCCATTAAAAGTTACTGTCTCATCTGTGTAGTGACACCCGTGTTTCATCCACTAGTAGTTAACCAATAAAAACTAATATAATCTCAAAAGATGACTTACACCTGTTTGGAATCTCACACCGAATGTTATCCCAATCAACCCAAACGTTCCATTGTTATAAACTACGGATCTGAGGTGTAATCTTACAAGGACTTCTTTTTATGTTACAATGTACTTCCAGAAGCCATTCTGTCGTTTCAAAAATCACTCTGTATGTATATAACGATCATTTTTCAATTATACGTAAGTTCCTGTTCTTAGATACTAGTCGATACTTTCTATGGAATAATAATCGAAGTGTATGTATCTACAACTATACATATCTCTTACGATTAAACAAAGAGTAACCAATATCAAAAACTCAAAAACTATTTTTTAATTAAATGCAAAAACATTTGTTTAGACTTTTTGCCGAAAGGTGCTTTACGTTTTAATTTTGCAAATTCTACCTTTCCTCTTACATTAGACCAGTGACCTGTTTATTCCACATAGTTGTGCTTCTGTGAGCCCTCTTAATTCGTAAGTCGCGTAGGTGGCTAGCCTTGCCCGTCGATATTGAGGAAGAGTTTCCTTGTTAGGGGTTAACGACTACCACAGGTGTTAGCGTAGTAGCCGAGAAAGAAGAACTTCTTCCCTCGTGTACATTTTTAAATTCAAATGACGACCTAAAATTGTATAAACAGTGAGCAGTAATCGATTATCAGTTTTTGCCTTTGTTATGCAATAAATCCATATCGCATTGCTCAAGTAGCTGCTATAATATATTATTGCTTTGCATGTAATTTATTGTATGCCAAGGTGGAACAGAGTACATATTGTGATTTATCTATGCAACACAATAGCCTTATAATATGTCATAAATGGACAATAACTAATGTGGCACTTCAAGTTAACCTTGGACAGTAAAACAATGTAGCATGCAATTTATTATATGTCGCTATTGTCACCAATTCAAAAATTTCCAGCTTAGAAGACAAACGTGCCAGTGTAGGCAAAGAGAATGCTAATACAGAACAAATTAATTAATTTTCGCTAGTAAGTTCAGCGTGCGGGCTGGTACGAAAGGGGAAGACGGGTATTTTGAAATTCGCTTTCAGCGTTACAGAACCCACGCGTGCTTTGAAAATGGAAGCTCGAAAAATCTGCCAAATTATGCGCATTTACCCCAAAATTACGTTATCCTATTGTGCCCTTAAATCGTTTGGAATTTCACAGCCGTTAACGAGCTACGCCGCAACTTACGAACGTCTGAGGACACTTTAGATGCAAGATATAATAAATTGAATAGAACTCGTGCAAGTTAAAGTTTAAAAGTTCATAAAGTTGCGAACTCGGGAAGCTCGATAATACCATTAACACTGATCATAATACGGCGCTCAACACTTATATTGCATCAGCTTACATTGCAGTAAAGTGAGTTGAGAAGAGAACAATTTATCAAAAAGTTTAATATAGTTTAATCAGAAAAATCCCAAGAAGTAATTAGTACTTATTTTTGAAAAACAGCATATTCAGCTAAATTTGATGACCTTTGATTTTTACCGGATTATCCCCGTCTGAAGTATACTGTAGATGCTCTCACCAAAGGTCTAGCAATATTTTTATGGTGAATTGTTTCATTCTTAGTTGGAGGTCGAACTTAAGTTTGGTTTTCCTTCCAAATTCTTTTAAACATCATACTTCATTAATTTCTTATTGGATTTAAATTTGGAGGCTCAGCTGAACATCCTGCTAAGGCGACACTTTATTTCGTTTTTATAAAATTGCTAGTCGTGTTCTATATGGGGTGGCATTATTCTGCTCCAGAAGTTAAAAGACGAAAAATATGAATAAAAGTTACAAAATAGAAGATCCTAAAATTAGCGAAGAATGCTAAATTGGAGTAAAAGATAACTCAATTCATAAACAACTATTAGCCTGTTCATTTAACCAATTGAATTTTCATTTTGTAAATTGTTTTCCATCTTTTCTTCGGCCGTTTTATCGATCTTCTTCAGTACGGTTTATTATCTCTGATCTTCTTCAATATTCTTCCTTCATTCCTTCTGCCAATGTGCTCGTTCCATTAAACAGTTTATACAGAGAGATTTTTCTTACTACGAACACGGCAAACGATATGTCGAATTTACAAATGCCGAGAATTTAACTTTGACAGTTCGCGTATTTTGTCAGTAGATAATATCTGCTGTCATTTCTATCTTAAAATCGATAACTACGAAGCAACGGATCAGTGCAAATTGTAAAATGGTATTATCAGGGTCCAATGGTCCGGGAAATTCAAAATTCTTTCACAAAATTTGAATATAGGCGTTCTTTATCGTTATCAACGTTACATGGAGTTATTTCAAATTTTGGAAACTTTGGATGTGTTTCTCCCACAAAGCACAAAAGCCCTAATGTTCCCAATGAAGACAGGTATTTAAAAGAGGTTTGTATTACCGCTAATGACTATCCAGACTATTTATTTAAATATATTGCAGAACTAGTAGATTTAGCTGCGATATTCTTCCCGTTGGTCATTTCAGAAGTATCGAATTTTGTGAAACTGATAGATATGCCTAAAACTTCCTCTGAAAAGTCGTTTTCACTACAACTAACGATTTGAAGAACTGCGTTTAAAAATTAAAAGGGTTGTTCAGAGTACTAGCACTAATACGTTTCTACGATCGCTTAGGATATTGTTTAGCGCAAGAAGGCAGGCTCTTTGAACAAGAGCTAATTTAAACTTCTTGAATTTTGTTGTTTGAAATAAAAATAGTTTTATTTTTGTTTGCATCTTTTTTTACTGAGTTAGTTTGTTCGGAAGAAATTATTTCTTTCTTCAGAATGCGTTTTACTTTAAGAACTACCTTCTTTTACTGTACTGTTAATCTCTAAAAATCCTGTTTTTCAACTCTGAATTTATCACCTGAATTAATCACAGAATAACAGTACCTCATACATTCTATCTGTGATATAATAATTAATTTAAAAAAAATACACTAGGCGTCTGCGTTGAACAATTACTTAAAAATCAACCCAGACGACCCGTGGATTAATATCAGAGTCCTTAGACCGACTGTCCATCGGTCTTGGCGTATTTTTAGGCAATCGTAAATTCGCCTTGATTTACTCGTGTTCGCAGTTCATGAATTTTCACTGTATATTCTACATTTCGTTTCTTATATTAAGTGTCCCAGCTAAACTGTATAAGAGAATCGTAAAACATATATGACAACATATATAAGTTGCACAATACCATATATTTCCGTTATACCAAATATACAACAAATAAGGTAACCTAGTACGTTTATGAACCTGGAGAACATATAGAGAGCATCTAGAAGAAGCTTTAGAAGAGAAAGGGGTAAAGAAAAGTGTATTAAGGCTATTACAAGCTTTTACAATATTACTAGGCAAATGGTTCGAGCAATGTCAATTTTCAAACCGTTATACATCGTTTAACATTTGAAGTTCACTACAGGAAAGATAAGACAATGTACGAGGCTTGTTCAAATAAAGACAGAACTTTTGAAATTGCGTCCGAACCGTGTACAATTTGAATTCGCGCGCCATGCTAAACCTAGCGGCATTCTTTCGAAACAAAACGAGACACTTGCCGCATTGCGGTAGTTTGAAAAGTTGGCGAACAGAGCCGGTCAAGTGAAAATGCGCAGTCAGCGCTCTGCTAAGTAGTGAGAAAGTGAAAATGAAGGACTTTGTGGAGCAACGTTGTAACAGTCAATTTTCGGTAAATCTTTTTCTGAAACATGGGTATTGCTTCAGCAAGCCCATAAGGAGGATTGTATGAGCCGTACACAATGTTACGAGTGGTTTACGCGTTTCAAATCGGGCAGATCATCGACCGACGAAAATCCAAGATCAGGACGATCCTCGACGTCAACAAACGATGAAAACATTGATGCTGTTCGATCTGTGATTCGTGGAAATCGCCGTTTAACTGTGCGGGAGGTTGCAGAAGAAGTCAGAATCAGTATTGGGTCGTGTCACGAAATTTTGACAGAAAAACTTGGCATGCATCGAGTCTCAGCAAAAATGGATGACAACGCGCCCAGTCACTCGTCTCTGCTTGTTGGTCAATTTTTGGCCAATAATGGAACAGCCGTTCTTCCCCATCCTCCGTACTCTCCAGATATGGCTCCAGCAGACTTTTTCCTATTTCCCAAACTAAAATCCACCTTGATAGGACGTCGTTTTCAAAGTGTAGAAGAAATTCAAGAGAAAACGCAGGCACAGCTACGAGACATCACACCAAACGAGTTCCAGGGAGCATACGAACAATGGAAAAAACGATGGGACCGATGCATAGCAAGCAAGGGGGAGTACTTTGAAGGAGACAAACATGTTTAAAATTCTAAGTATTGTAATAAAGATTTTATGGCGAAAGTTCGGTCTTTATTTGAACAAGCCTCGTATATCTTATGGCAATGTTCTGGTCGACTTTTCCACTTCTCGGGAGCGACCGACTGGCCTAAGTTTAAGCAGACAATTAGTAGTTGATAGGTACCTTGAAATACAAACTGAGGACAAGTGCATATTTACCGCCAAAGAGTGACCACGTCGCTTTCCATGAGACGCTGTACTGAACTTTAAGTATGGTACGATGTATAGATACCATGGTGCTCTTAAAAACAGATTTGGCCACAGATGTCGAAATTGGAGAAAGGTTGATGATAAAACCACCAGTATAGAAAATAGAGAAAAAAGTTGGAATACTGCAAACGCTGATCGAAGAACAGCATTTAAAGAGAAGACACTGTACAAAATCAAGAAAAAGCTAGCAAAAAGTTGAAGCAATAACATATTCAAAATAAAATAAAGGAAATTGCTAGACTCTAAAAAGAAAGTGAATGAGCCTGATTAGGACATTCTTGACCCCCAGAAATAAATCAGACTAAGTAAATAAATAAATATAACTTCACCCCTTGCTCCTCGCTATAACCTTATATAGATCCATTAGGAATATAATTAATATGTATACAATCGTACTTTCCAAACTCTATATAGGTATTAACAGCTTTCGATTATTCCACATGCTGTCCATTCTTTTTGATATCGAACAGATTCGTTTCGTTAGCAACTCAAGAAGGCTATTAGCTAACGCTAATTGTTGTGTGTTACATAGTCATGTATCTGAATTTCAGTTTAAATATTCATCTTCAAACTGACTTATTTAGGAGTGGGGGTGGACGAAGAGGATAAATTTATCCCCCTCCCCCCCCCCCCCGACTCAAGAATTTACAACTGATAATTATGTAACCTCGATTACTGGCACTCGTTTAAGTTCTGCTTCAATTGACATCCTGAATTAAGCTATTTTTCTTCAAAGATCTCTTTCGCTTTGCATCTTATACGTATATCTCTATCTCTGAGGTATTCGTATTTTGTCTATTTTGTGGATGTGGCAGTACTATGAGAGTTGTTTTAATGATGTTGCGACTTAGAGTTGCTTATAACTCTTTCCATTTGTTAGTAGATCTTGAAGAGTCTGCAGGATCAACACCAAAACCTTAATTTTCTGGTTATCGTCTATATTTCAAAACCATAAGTAGCGTAACTGAATATGTTCTGTTTCGACATTTTGGAATTTGATCGTCCATGAATGGCGTTGTTTATTTAGTATTTTTTCCTTTATTTATTCTGTATGTCTATATTACTTTTTCTGTCAGCTGTTAATGGCAATCCTAGATCTGATATTTATTAACTGTCACATTCCTCGTTCAATTTCTTAATCATACATTCTATATCATATTGGCCTCCAGCAAGAATATCTTCATCAGTGGCAAGTAACAGGTTATATACATCAATCTCTTCCACTTTATCTCCTATTCTCTTGCATATCTGTGTAAGGCTCGATAAATATATTTTGAATAAAGTAGAACAGCATCCTTGTTTTAAGATATTCATTAACAATAAATTTAAAAGCAACTATGTAAATTGATGCATGTTTTCATACCCACGGAAATGTTTTCTCTATATCTGTGATCTTTTTGTTCTAAAAATGTAATGTGATGCAATATAAATATCACAGTGTCTAGCTGCACTCCAGAGAGCACGCAATTTTTAATATTGGGTGCACTCAATCAGAAAACATAGTTTCGGGCCGTGGAAGCCGATGCCGGTGCATTACAAAGCAGCTTAAGCCCGTCGAGCTTGTTAGGTTATTTGTAGTCGTTGTAATTGTTGTAATACCCTATACCGACAGTAGATTAAAATAAAATATGCGTTCACCTCAAATAAATGATAATCACGATTTGGAGTGCACCCAAAACTTAACATCGCGTGCACTCTGGAGTGCACGTAGACTCGTCGTATAAATATTAAGTAATGTATTTATAAGCTTGAAGGTAACCTTTAAACATCCGCTGTTATAGACGGCAGATTCGAGGGCTATCCTGGATATGAAAACCCCGTCGTTCCTGTCTATACCGTTCCCCTCCCTAATGTACAATCCCAGCGTCTGTCCAGGTCTCTTGACGATCTCCACGAACTGGACCGTGTGCTTTGCATCCTGCATCGCCATAAAACGCTTCGCAGCATCGCCAGCGCTCCTCCCCAGGTGGCGGGCATCCAGGATTCGAACTATCATCTCGCCGCGCCTCTCCACCGCCTGCAAGTATTAAGATTAATTAGTGCACGAAAACGGACACGAGATTAAACGCTACGGGCATTTTGCAACCCCTTCGCGTTTTGCATTTCAGGAGGTCTTGGCCGAACTTTTTCCCGGCCCAACGAAAGTGCTGACGTGCATGATTTATTACCCGAGGTCTGTTAAATTTGTGGGAGACCGACAAATACAATTTCTAAAGTTTTTCAACTTAGTTTTAATGTTTGAATTTCTCGGTTTTTGTGTATCGAGGTTATTGTTTTGCAAATAATTTTTAATAAGATAAGTAGAAACACTTGCTTGATTTTTCATTAGATGATGTTCTACAATATGGGTTTGTTAGCCCCATCAGCAAACCTCATTCTTTATCCTGGCTTCGTGGCTGAGTTACATTTTTAAGATGTTCCTCAGATAGATTAGGAAAGTGCTGCCAACTATGCTTGGCCCTGTTGTGAAAAACTAAAATGGAGAGGGCAATACAACTATGAGCTGATTTTTATAGTGACATTGAAATAATAAAAATGATACAGATTCGGTGGCTTATATGAGCAGATGATATAATTAGAAGAAGAAATAACAAATGCATATGTTTAATCTTATTAAAGATTCATCTTTTTTTAAACATTCTTAAACAATCTATTGCTACCGGGTGACCATAAATGGTTGTGTCAAAACTGACGCAAAACCTAACCTGCTAACCTCAAATTTGACATAGAGTTACAGTACCACCAACATAAACAGTGCCAACCTAAGAAAAAATCACAACCATTTGTAGTAACCCGGTATTTATTTTATTTAATTAACTCAAGAATGTGCCGCAATAGTAAGTTAGCATTTCTGGTAGGCACGGGCACTGAACTGCGCCCTAGTATTACTCAACACTATTCAGCAAATTCTATCTACAACGTGTAAATAAACTGCACCGTTTGCTAATAAGTCTTTTCATGTTTACTTTCAATAATTAAGTCATGACTAAGCTACTAGGTGTTTTTTAATATTTCTTAACGCGAAGTAAGTTACGTAAAAGGTTATATAGGGGAAGAACGAATTCAATCAATAAATTCAGTATTAGTTTTAACGATTATTACTGAATCAATTCTTCAAAGGTATGCTTTCTAAGCTATAATTATTTGGTTTCTAAGGCCGGAGACTGACGTACCCTTCAAAGAAGTTGGCTACCGTATTTAAATTTAGTTTATAAATCACGGTTTTCATTAAAATAAAATAAATAAAGTGAATTTTTACGTTAAAAAATGCAATTGATGTGATTTATAAACTAAATTTTTAAATAGGACAGTGACCTTCCTTGCATCTTTTTGCTTATTTTCTTATGATGTAGTTTTAATTTGGTTCAGTATTAATCGTAGTGTTTGATCTCAAGTGAAAGCATATAAACTGCAATTTTAGATTACATTTCTTCAGAGTAAATAGCCACCTTAAACCTTACTAAGAGAACTCTTCCTTACTTTCGAGTAAGGAGGGCTCACAGAACCACTTTGTGATTAAATACAGCCCGCTGGCCTATAATAAGAGCAAGAAGAAGAATTAGAATAAGGGTTTTTGGCATATCTGTTGAATTCAGCGTTCTACGAAAAGGAAAGTCCAAAAAGGGGTCAAAATCACTGCTAGAAATTCCAATCTCGAAAGCCATAAAACCCAAATACAAGGTTCTACAAATATTAAGAAAAGCCTTAATTACAAAGTTTAAATAAGTTTGGCGACCCATCTCCAATCTTAAACCGAGTAATGAGCAGGTGCTGACTGATTAAAAACCATCATAAAAACGCCATCTCCATTCAATCCACTAAATAGTGTTTTTCCCAGAGTCGATTTGACTAACCAATAATAATAATTTGAAAAGGAAAGGAAGGAAGTTGCTAGGCGAGCTCACTATCACTCGACACGGCAAGACAAATAATTTAGATTAGAGTAGACGATAAGCAAAATCCTACAGAAAACACGAGAAGTCAAGCAGTTCGAGATATCACAAGCAGATTCAATCAGATAAGCCAAATAATGTAAAAACAGGAATGACTTGGAAATTAATTCACTCATGTGGGACAAGAGACACTTCCCATTCCAATCAATGCATTACATTACTCGAGGAAGAACGGATGCGAGAACCCAAATCAAATATAACTACGGCTTAACGTTGGGAACGGCATATAAAACTCCTTATATCATTTAAACAACGCCTAGCAATTAAGTTGCGGTTAGGGAAAACAATAGGTAAGGTGCATAACTAGGGCTAACGTTAAAAAATGAAGCAAAAGAAACGTGAAGCGCACAGAAATAGTGAAAAATCACTACAAATATGGTGAATATTTCGCGGAGACGTGTTACTTACATCAATTTATTAACTAATGGCCGCCTGGGTCATGCGAATTGACACTACTTAGCGAATTCCGTTGAGGCGATGTGAAGAACAAAGTCTGCGCCAATAATTCACAAACAATTTAAGCCCTCAAAGACAATGTTTGAGCTCTTTGCATGAACGGCCATTTACCAAGCATTGCATTCCACATTTAACTATAGTGAATTGAAATAAAAATATTGACGTAACAAAAAATATGTTTTTCTATTAATATCAAATGCCAATACCCAGAAGAAGATGCTAAAATGGCAGATTCCTTGGAACGTCCTTCCAAATGAGTATACCGATGAAACCATTCAAGATGCTGGAAGTGCAGACAGTAATAAATATAGAAATTAATTCGAAGAAAGCACCAGGTTTTGATCTTATCAATGGAAAAGTTCTCCAACAGTTACCTGAAATCGCAATTCAAGCAATCACCCAAATATACAACGCTATCCTCTCTGTCAGCCTTTTACCTGTCCTGTCCAAGGTCTTCGAAAAATTATTACTAAAACGCCTCCAACCTATCCTAGATAACCGACAATTGATACCTTGGCACCAGTTCGGTTTCCGTCAATCACATGCAACTGTTGAACAAATGCATCGACTGGTGGATCAAATCCATAACGACCTTGATAAATATTGATATTTCTCAGCAGCCTTGGTGTGTCCCAGGCATTTGATAGTCTGGCATTTGGGCCTACTCTATAAATTAGAAAAGTATCTGCCATGCCAAATCTATGGGATATTTAAGTCCTACTTAACGGATGGGCACTTCTTCGTAAGCTATCAAGGTGAACACACAAATCTTCAACCAACGATATTCTGAGTCCCCCAAGGCAGTGTGGCAGGGCCTATACTTTACCTACTATATACAGCTGACTTACCAACTACAAGCTTAACTACAACCGCCACATTTGCCGATGATACCTCTATATTAGCCTCACACCTTAATCCTGTTACTGCATCCCACAACTTGCAAAACGCATTGAATAAACTGCACATATGGCTCAAATTATGGAGAATCACAGTAAATGAAAGTAAATCCCAACATGTTACCTTCACTATGAACCGTGAAAACTGCCCCCCGATATCACTCAACGGACAACAACTACAACACACAGATTCCGCAAAATATCTGGGACTTCATTTGGATCAACGACTGACTTGGAGAACCCACATCTTCAATAAACGCAAACAGCTAGGAATGCAATATCGGAAAATGTACTGGATGATTGAAAGGAACTGTACACTCACATTAGAAAATAAATTGCTGCTCTATAATGTTATCCTAAAACCTATCTGGACTTATGGCCTTTTCATATGGGGAACTGCTAGCTATTCTGAAAACGAGAATGCAAATGAATTTGATAAAGGGGGCTTGCAAGGCCGTTCACATATTTATCACATATAAATGCGCAAAACGTTTGGAAATGCAGGTGGCATGAGCAGGGCAGTATTAAGTTATATTTGATTTAATTGAAACGTTAGTTTTAATAATAATTGCATAAAAATATATGTGTAAAGTATTTAGTTTATGTAAACAAAATGTATTTAAATAAATTATGATAAATAGAACTGATGTTATCTATCTCCTCCTCCTCAGTCCGTTCACCCCTCGTAGGGGTATTTTGGCATCATGAGTTAAGTATTGAATTGATGGTCGTCTTCCAGAGATTTCTATCTTGAGCTGAGTGGGTAGCTTCTTGTAACGTTTGTCCCGTTATCGTCTTCATTTGGTTTATCCATCTCATTGGCGTTTTGCCCCTCGGACGGCTTTCTTCCATTTTCTCTTGAATTACTAAGGTTTTCATGGAATTATCAAGTCTCGCGAGATGTCCGAAGTATCTGAGGTACGACTGGGGTATGATCGTGGTCAGCCATTAGGACTTTTTTGTATTTCAATCATCTCCAAGCATAGACGTTTTTTAGGTTATTTTCTCTAAGATCTTGGGTATGCTGTTTTTTTATTAGGAGATAAATTATTAATTTTAATTGAGTATTTGTGCTGGTTAATTCTGTTCTTTAATAACTGTTTTGTTTGTCCTACGTAGATGGAGTTGCAATTATTACAGTTACTTTGATAAACAAATTTTGATTGCATATTATTTTCGGTCTTATCTTTCTAATTCGTGAAAAACTTTCTACCTAAGATGTTATGGTTGTTAAATGTTGTTATGAAGTTGTATTTATTAAGTTCGTTTTCAATTTTTTCAGAAAGTTTAGGGATATAGTTAATAGAAATATATGTTTTTTGTTAGACGTATTGGAATT
This sequence comes from Agriotes lineatus, assembly GCA_940337035.1. Lineage (NCBI taxonomy): Eukaryota > Metazoa > Arthropoda > Insecta > Coleoptera > Elateridae > Agriotes > Agriotes lineatus. Next base: position 36,593,685 of record OW679198.1, read on the forward strand.
ATTGAAATCTTTGCCTAAGCAATTTGGCTGTAAATCTATTGATTGATTAATTTTATTGCAATTGTTAATTATTTTGATTCGATTTTTAATTTGTTTTTTAATGAAATAAATTGGATATTCATTTATGATTAACATATTTGAAATGATTTCTAAATTTTTTATGAAATTATTTTGAAGATAGTTTGATTGCCTGTCGACTAAATTGTTAATTACACTTTTTTTGTATTTAATTGTGGTATTAGAATTAAAATTTAAATATCTATTAGTTATTATGTTATTACGAAACTAATTAGTTAATATATTTTCATTAGCTTGTCTGAATAATGTTAGGTCAAGAAAGGTTATGGAGGCGTTATTGTTTTTATCTTCTAGTGTAAATTTTAATCTTGGGTATACACTGTTGAAACGGTTGAAGAATTTTTGTTTATTAACTGAATTAGTAGCCATTATGATGTCGTCTACGTATGTTAAATAAAGAGAATAACTATTGTTTTGATTTAGAATTTTGGTTTCAATTTCTTCAAATACGAGATTGGCAATAGTAGCACAACCAAAAGTTTGAGTGTAAATTGTATTATTGTAAGTAAAATAGGTAGTATTTAGAACGAACTCGACTGCTTGGATGAACTTATTTAATGGAATGTTAGTGTGCTTGTTAATTCGATTCCAGTTATTTTTAATAGTATTTAAAGCAAGATCAGTTGGTATGTTGGTATACGAACTCGTATAATGAAACAACATCCAGTGAAAATAGTTTGTGGTTTTTGTTAAGCTTTATATTATCAATGTGTTCTTTAAATTTCCAAGAGTCTTGTATGCTAAATTTATTAAGTGATGTACCATTGGTTAAGATGTTTGAAAGATATTTAGATAAGTTATAAGTTGGGCTCATATATGATGCAACAATAGGTTAAGGGTATATTATCTTTATGCAATTTTGTTAGCCCATATAGTTTAATGAAAAATTGGTTACGGAGGAGTTAAACCAACAACACACTCCACAATGATACTGAAGTGTCAGGTACATAGAACCACAAGCGTAGATGAACAGGCACCAAACAACTTGAAGTGCAAAGTTGAAAAGGCAATCCACAAGCTGAATAACTATATATCCGTCGAACTAAACGACATAACAGCTAAAGTAATCGGTGATAGACTGGGTTTACTCCACTTCCTCTGCCGCAATCTAGCCAGCAGGCTGATGCGAATCGATCTTTATACCACTACTAAAAAACGTTCTCCAAAAAAATGCATTAGCTATCGAACTGTGACACTAATAAATATCACATACCAGTTTTAAATGACTGGCTGTGTTTCCTCCCTTCCCCTCATTTCAGATGAACAGACTGGTTTTATGTCAAAAAAAGGTATAAACGAACAAAAAAGAATATAATGTAACGATGTACCTCTGCTTTGTATATTACTGTAAAGCGCTTGCTTCTGTATAATAGAACACCTGAAATTATGTGTGAAACAGCACATCCACCAAATAACGCCCCTCACGTTGTACCGCCGCTTCTTCAAAACAAACTTGAAAATTGCGCATCACACACATAAGCATGGCACGTGTAATTCCACGAATTTCTCGGGTGATGTTCCGCTTTAACACATCCACAGTGGGTGCTGCATTCTCGTAGACTTTCGATTTGGGACCAGGGTGGGGGGATTTAGAGTCCCTCTCTTAGAAATGATGCTATTCGGAAAAAGTTGGCGAAGCCATTACGATATTCGCGGTATCAGGAATAGCCCTATCTTGCATAAATCAGATATCTTGACCTCTGTTAAACATTATCCGACGACGAAGAGAAGGCCACAGAAAGTTACTGATCATTTCCAGATATCGTTCTGACTTTTCCCGAATCGCATAATTTTTAAGAGAGGGACTCTAAATTGGCCTCCGCGAAGCTCTGATTTAACTCCTTTGGACTTTTTGTTGTGGGGATATCTCAAATCAAAAGTCTACGAGAATGTACCAGCCACTGTGGATGTGTTAAAGCAGAACATCACCCGCAAAATTCGTAGAATTACACGTGCTATGCTTATGCGTGTGATGCGCAACTTTCAAGTTTGTTTGGAAGAAGCGGCGGTACAACGTGAGGGGCGTTATTTGGTGGATGTGGTGTTTCACACATAATTTCTCAAAGATTGAGGTCTATTTTTTTCAATAAAATACTTGAAGAAATAAAAAATTTATTTCAAGTTTAAAAATGAAATTTGCCGCGGGACACCCGTTACTACGGAATTTATGCAAGCATGCTGCGGCCAAGGTAAGAATATAAAAAATCTGTTCAAAATTTTGAGGGAAATCTGACGTTTAACAAGGGTACATACATACTAGAAAAACCACTACTATTCAACCTTTAGAATGAAACAGTACCTATAGAAGCAATGAACGAATGAAATGGTGGAGCCTTCGTATGCGACAGCCGTGTAAATAATCTATAATACACTTTATACTAATAATTGCAGCCAAAACGAACTGGAAACCGTTAAGCGACAAACAGCGAGAAATATGACCTAGAACGAAATGCCAAAAAAGACCAAGGAAATGATAACAGATATATCAAATAATAATGCGGCTTAACTGCGAAATGTGGGAGGTTTGGAAGTTGTATAAAATGTGATCTATCATGGGTCCAAACTGACAACCAATTGAAGTTGTAAAACTGAAATTATCGTCGCTTAGCCACTGTAAAACTGACCAGAATATGGAAAAATATTGCCATAGTTGAACTAATCGAATTAGTGTTCACACTCATCATCCCCATCACCCAAACAGCGAAAACATAGACTATGAAAAAAACTGGCAAAACGAAGAATACCCGTATATGCTTTTTAAGTGCAGGTGAACCACGGTATTTTGCATTTGACAAATAAATCTGCATTGGAAAAACTTAACTGATATAAACATGCAGGTGCGGCATGCAACTCGTATCAATATAAATGTGTCTATGGCCGTGGCAGTATTCAACACGCTCACAGAGCCCGAAAGAGTCAAGCATCGCACTTTTGCTGTGTAAATTGATTTATGTATTTGTATGTATTATCGTTAACTTCGTTTTACCTTTGTATTTAATAGTTGAAAATAGAATAATCGTATATTATGTTATTAGGAGCAAAAGTTATACTTTATGTGGCGTGGCTGGACGGGTTATCTGCCGAGCTTGCGAGGCAGATATGTACAGCCGAGCCACATAAAGATACTTTTGCTCCGAATAACATATAGTATTTTTTATTCAAACGTTTTTACAACAAACTATTTACAACTTTGTGAACAAAATTCGAAGAAAATTACTTGATCTTGTCAGCGGCAGATAATAACTTTATCTGCCGCTGACGAGCGGCAGATAAAGTGTTTTAGATGCCATGGCAAAAAAGTGACAGTTTAGCATCATCAATCAGGCAGTATGTCACATTTTACTGCCGTTTGAAGAAAAAATACTTTAAAAATCAAATTATAGATAGAAGGTATCGCAAAGATAGTCAACGTATTTTCGAGAATGTAACCGGGAAAACCTTTTTATAACGAAAGATGACATCGGGTTTGTCCAATTCTTGGAAAAGTTAAACTGGCCATATGAACGAAAAAAACGCTGTCTCTTAACACGTTAATCGCCGCAATACAAATTCAGAAATGGGTCTCAAGGGCCACTACGTAGAAGAAACAATAAAACATATCTAATATTGAAACGCCTATAAATAGGCAGCCAAATACGCTATCCAAGGGGTAAATGTGTTGTTGGGTATAGGAGGCCACGTGCATTAGGCAAAGCATGTAAAGTTACGCACAATGAGAAGCTACCGTGAATCACACGGCCACGAAAACTTTTCAACGTGAGATGCAAGTTAGCATCACACGGCGCTGTAAATAAAAAGATAGAGATGCACGTTAGCTTCACGTGGCGATTAAAGTG